>JARHVA010003716.1:227500-565000 GCA_037957365.1 Torreya grandis
AGGAGATCAATAGTCTTTGGTTGGAGGAAAAGCACCTTGATGATGTTTTTCCTCTCTTCATCTATTTGACCATTTGGGAATCACACTCATAGATATTTATATGGATCATTGAGTTGTTTATGAGGCTTATTATTACATTTGTACATGTTATCTTTTATATATGATGTTGTATTGAAATGTAATATGTAGTATATTAATTATGGATGACTATTCAACATAGTAGTTAGTATGAGACTTGTAAATAATTTTGAATATTATAAAAATAATGATTATATACTTATTATATTTGTATTTGAATATTATTCTAGCATAATGATGTAATTGACTCTAAATACTCTTATTTTATGTGAAATAGTCATCTTATATTCTATTAGAGTTTGCTCAAAAACTAAATGGATCATATTTTTAATCAATGTGTTAATATATTTTTGTATTTAATATCTTAGATACATTTATTATGCAAATATTAAATTATATGAATAATTATGAATGATGTTATAAGTAATATATATGGATTTTTTTAAAAATGTGTAACTTCTATGTATCACAGTGGGGATATAACATTGCATTATCATAGCAAAGGTTTAATGCTAAGACCTAATGAGTCCACTAACATTAAAATAGTTCTCCTAAATTCATTAAGGAGAATGGAACGAGGTAAATCAAGTGGTGAGGGGACTTCAAATGCAAACCCTCAAGTTGATTCTAATCAACTAGAAGTTGAAAAAGCTACAAAACATGATCAAATACTCATTGTCATGAATGTAACTAGAGATATGATAATATCCCTAGAGCGATAATTTCATGGACCAAAGGAGGAAAATGAGCAAGAAGTTTTAGAAGAGTATCCATCTAATTAGGAAGAGCCTCAAGGTTAGGGGCATGTTGAAGGTCAATAAGTATCAATATATCAAGTAGCTACAAAGCTTACATGAGATATGAATAAAGTGAACCCACCCAAGCTTGATGGTATGGTGTTAGGTGATGGACCTAAAGCTTTGCTTACTAAAATGGAAAAAATATTTTGATAATTAGAATTATTCAGAGGTAACCAAGGTTGTTTGGAGAACTTCATCCAGGGTAAATTTTAGTGACTCATATATAAATGAACATGGACTTCTTTGGTGAATTTATAAGTATGTTTTTTTAATGTTTAGAGAAAGATAACAAATGATATTTAGGCATGTAGTAAAATGGACATGTGAAACATCACATGTTGAAGAATGTACAATGACATGTGACTTTACAAAAAACTAAAAAATAGATGGTATTTATGTTGATATGTTTTGAAATTTTAGTCATAAAGTGATTACATATTACACATAATGGAAAGTAAGCTCATATTGACTTTCGCTGGAGTGGAAAAATATATTTGTATGTAAGAAATTTATTTTAAATAATAAATGAGCCATTCTAGAAAATGAACTTACACTTAGATAATTTAAATGAATACACATTATTGATCACCTAATAAAATATCCAAATGGAGATTTATAAAACCAAAATATTCATCAATTAATGAAGAATATCAACTAAAATTTACCCTAGAGATTACCAACTTGCTTCTAAAGTAACAACTTGGTGGGATAATAATAAGCTTGTTCTAAGTCTTGACTCCACTACCACTACTTGGGAGAAGTTTATGAATCTTTTTAGATCATGACAGCTAGCCCAATTGTATATTATTTATAAAATAATAGATTTATGTAATATAAAACAAGGGGATTTATTAGTAAATTAATACTATGATAAATTTATAAAACTCTTGAAGTATGTTCTAAATTTTGAGAAAGATGAGCATTTTCAAATCAAAAAGTTGATCATGGGCTTAAAACACAAAATAAGATGTGAAGTGGATGTGCATTGACCATTCACCATGGACTAGGTATTTGAAATTATAGTTAAGCAAGAACAAAAGTTTAAATCACTTGTTGAGATTAGATAGAAATTTAATAAGAAGTTTGGAATCTCAAATAAAACCTTCAGAAACAATAATTGAAAATGGGATGGGAATTCCAAGAACAAATTTAATAGATAGAATGTAAGATTTAGTAATTATTCAGGGAACATGAAACCTCAAATTCATTTGAGAGAAGGATTCAAGGGAGTTAATCAAGTTGAGAGGAAGGGACAACTTGACAGATGCTTTATATGTGGAGGATACCATTAGGCTAAGGATTGTCCTCAGTGGAAGATAGTAGAAATAAGAATTCATCCACCTATACATCATATCACATAGGCTTTCAATAATGTATTCATGTAGCATTTGATATTTGTTAATAATATTTTTAAGACTCTCTCATTAAAGTATCAAGTATGTTTTTTGTGCATTCTATTTCCATTTTGATAGATATAGGAGCCATTGAATGTTTTATCTCTCCTAAAATGTTATGCAAATTATCTAGAAAAGCTAGTTTCATGGAAAGTGTCTGGTCATTTTATTATGGTATAAATCCAAGGTCAAGGTTGAGATATGTATTATAGAAGATGAGATAAAATTTCCATAATTCACTATTATTTTTAAAATTTATGTAACACCAATAGGGTCATATGATGTGATCGTATAAGTGAATTGGCTCTCTAAACACAAAGCCAAAGTTAAGATTCTTTTCTTAACAAAATTGAGTGTTTAGATGATTTTGGAAATCAAACCCAAATTCAAGGATATTAGAGAGAGTTGAAAATAAGGAAAATTTTAGTTATTCAATTGAAAAAGGCTCAATGAAATGGATGTTAATCATTCCTAGTCAAGATGACCATATTAAATGATCAATGAACCTATATCTTTGTTAGTCACATTTATATAAAAAAACAAAACATTAATTCATGTTTAGTTCTAAAAGGTATTGGGTACATTTAAAAATTTATTGATATTCTCAAATTCTATACTTGAACCTATTTCCCATGTATAATTCTAACTTTTATTATGTGAAATTTTTATAGGATTATATTTATTGATAAAATCATAAATGAAATTATGTAAAACAAATTATTGAATAAAGGTCATAAACTAGATTGATTTTTAGGTGGAATTAATTATTTAATGGAGGATCAAAATCTTTTCCATATTTTGAAATAACATTAGTTTACCTTTTATCACTCCAAAAACTAAATTTTAAGCATTAATTAATATACCAAACTTTATACATCTGATAAAAATTCATGTAGATGGTCAATAAAATGTTTATAATTTTTTGATTGAACTATAAGATCATATAAATAAACATGAGTAATGATTCCAATCAAATAATAAAAGGTGGCATGAATCAACCTTTGAAAAAATGGTGCTTTCATTAATTAGATAACAAAGAATTATATTGAAGGCAAAAGGGAACATAGTTTTGTGAATTTATTCAATATTTAGAAAGATGTGATATTTCCATAAAAATCCATATAATATTGAGATAATTTTAAATAATACAATAAAATATTAATTATATTTTATATCATGTAATATAAATTTATCATTTACACTCGCATCATTTAAATCTATAAATTCTACATGAAGATGAATATTACCATTTTATCACACAATAAAACTAAATTAGATACCAAATCAGAATATATGACCACATAAATGACACCTTAATTTAACATTTTATTTAGCTTCTTGTTAATTGTGTCTTCTAATAATGGGTTCATTCTATGATTTTTTTATCAAACATGATTTATACTAAGTTTTATGGGAATATTATGTTTTATTTTTCTAGTGTCATATCCCTTAAAGACATTATATGAATAATAAAAATATCAATAAATTATTTAAATAATTTAACAAATAAAACATTATCCTTGGATGTACATTGTATACCAAAATAAATATATTTATGATCTTCTTCAGTATCTATATTTATAGGAATGGTTTCCCCAAATTATTAATCTTGAAGATTCCTCAATTTGATAAAGTTCAGCTATATCATGAGGGTTAAAAATTAAATATAATATTGTCAATCCATGATTTAATTTATTTACACTTAGTTTTAAGTAATAACCATAATATAGATATGAAAAGTGGGTATAACACATTAGGATGCACATGTTTAACCATAACTCACTAACATTCTAAGCATCTAGACACAAAGTCTGTCACACTCTTTTTTATTCCTCTATAGAAATACAATTATCTTAATTCTACTAGAAGATTAGTCTCTCTAGGATGTCCTAAATATGGAGTATTGTGCAATAATTTTAGCATAATGTTTCTCAAAATTTCTAATATTCTAAATTTATAAAATTGAAAGTCTTAAAAATAGTAAACACAACTATTGAAAAATATTTCGATAAATAATAAAGAATGGCACTTATTTGGTTTAATGTATACAAATAATCATATACTATAAACAAGTGTAAAGTATGCAGGATCAATATTTTAGAATAGTGATCAAATTCTATATATTTTAATTTTATGGCCATAAACACTGTTAGATCTAGACACTACCATTGATGCTAGTGTTTGATTATGAGACAAGTGTATATTACATAATAATGACTTGATTTATATTCAACCAAATTCATTGTTATATATTTTTTTCACCTTTATGATGATGTATTCAGATTTTGGATACATGTTATCTATCTTTGTTGATTGATCAAACCCTATCTCTTCACCCTTAAAATGAGTTTTTTGAAAAATGGGTTAGTGATATCATGGTGTCAAGCCTCCCCAAATAGCCCTATATAAATGGGTGCTCCCTATATATCCAATACTCAAAGGAGGGCATCAAAATTATGTATTTATCCTATATGTATGAGAAAGTGTATTCAGAAGGGTGCAATATACTAGATGCAAGTGCATATAATGATCTAGCTTGTAATTTTAAAAATATCTCATGGGATGATCTATGAATTATTTAGACATGTAATATGACTAATCCTATATTTTATATGAAATGAGGGATGAATAAGGTAGAATAGACTACTTATACAATTGATTGATTTAGTTTTAGTAGGTGTTTTATTGGTATTTTATAGAGGAGGAATGAGAAGGCTTAGGCTTGTATTTATGCTACACATTTTTAAAATATCTCATAGAAAGGTCGAATAAGACAAGTAGGCCAACCCATGGGTTTAGATAATTTTGTAATTTGGATTTTTCTTGGCTATTAGACACTAAATAAGGATCTTAACACTACCATTAGTGGTAGTGTCCCTTTAGGGCCAAAAGTGTCCAAAAGAATATAAAACATGTATGGATTTGAAACTAATAGTGAATGATGTTTATCATATTTATTTATTTTTATGTAGTCATGAGTCTCGGGTCATCAGAATGATATGGATTAGACTAAGAGATGAGCTTTTCATCATAGTGATATGGTGAATGTGAGTCTTCAAATAATAGGGACATATATAAATAAAGGGTAGATCCTTGATTGATATTTGTGAAATGTAAAATACTAATATGTGACAAATATTAATGTTTAGTATCTAAATCCCACCCTCCACTTTAGTCTAGTAATGTAGAAGGATGAAATTAGTAAGTTAAAGTAAATAAATGTGTGCCTAGGTGTGTATAACTAACCTTGCCTTTTTTTTAACCCACTTTGACTAATTTTCATGAATGACCTATAAAAAAGAGCATGTTATAGTGTAAATTAGTGTATACATATAATCTTAAATTTTAATTAATTGAAATGCTTGAAAATAAAGAGAGTAAGGAAGGAGTACACTTGTGTGTCGATGCAATCATGTTGCCTCTTGGTGTTTTAATTTGGTGATGATGATTCCTTAGGAATAATTAGAGTTATCTAGGGTTTAGACATGAACTTTGGATATTTGAATAAGGAGATCATAAGCATTATGCTTCCAATGAGGTGCATGGATAAGTTGTGACACATCCATTGAGATCATTATAAATTTTAGTGAGGGTGAGTAATTTAATCAGCTCATCATATAAATTTGATGATATTAGATGATTTAATTAGTCTAATATATAAATATGGTTAGTTTTAATTATTTAATCACTAGAACCTATAAAATGAACCCACTATTATAATAAAAAATGCTTGTTAAAAATGCATCCTAGTGTAATTGGTGAGTCTTCTTAGTAGTATGATTGGTGAATTGTATTTTATTTTTAAAATAGCATGGAATATGTGCATATAATATATATGGTCTGAAGTATATGTGTCATAAATATGATAAAATCTATTTTAAATATATGAAAAATTTGTGCAAAGTATATGAGTTTTACCTAAGTGTATATTTGAATCATAGTACTGAATTAAAGATTCTAAAAGTTTTTCGGTCATCTATTTATGACATGCCCCACTAAATTTTTGATATAGTAAGTGTATAAGTTTTTTTATTTTGGAGTTAATTTATTATTACATTCCCTCACTACAATTTGTAAATTGTTAAAATTGATAAGTGTGGAAGTCAGCCTAATTTCCATACTATATCTATTAATTCATAGCCCATTACCATAATTTAAAGCATGAACATCACATGTAGCTTCATAATTTTAATAATTGAAAATTAAAACATAAACATAATTAAAACCTAATTTTATTCCCATTATAAATACATGGAAACTTGTTAAAAAAATTTCTAAATCAATACCCAATTTCCAAAGTCACAACATTCTTTTAATTTGTTTTTTTTGGGTGTTTTGTTTTGTTTCACCTCCCCATAAGGTCACTGAAAAGTGGTATAAGAGTATATGACTTATACAAGATCTAATACCACCCAATACATATAGTTTAAACACAACATAATTTAGTTCCTATTGATATTTTGAGGAAACACAAACAATCAATACACAGACTCATGTATTATACTAATCAAAATCATAAAAAAAATAATTGACTCAAAATAATGCAACCATGCTTTACTACAAATATATACATCATTTGTTTCATTCTAATGAATAAAGAGTGGTGTGTGTGTGTGTGTATATATTTAGTTCAATTATTTTTATCCCCAATGTTGATATTTGTACCCTCCTCTCCTGTGATACTCTCCCTTTGTAAAATTATGTGAGGGTTGGAGAGTCCTAAAATAGCCTAAATCAAATAAAAGGTAGTTAGTATGAGTTTATATCAAAATAGTCTAGTACTCAAAATATATAATTATCAATTAAATATTGTAATGAAAATAAATATAAAAATTAAATCATAGTTAAACATGATCATAAAGAATAATACATTCATAATAATATGCAAATGTCCTCCAAAATAACTAATTTAAAAAATAAATAATATGGTTACCAATCATATAGTATAAATATCCAAATATACTACGAAAATAAAAATATACAAATCATTAGTTCCACATCCCTTGCTAATACTAAAGTATTTTATGAAGACTGGGACAAGATGTGATATATCTCATCTCTTGTAACATATAAAAGTGAATATATTAATATATTATTGTTATTGATATAATTGACTAATGCTTCCATGAAAATGTTTTTTTATTAACATTTTCCTAATCAAAAAACTATATGTAATGTGCACACAAGAGATATAGAATATAAATAATTATAAAATCATATAATAATCAAATAAATTAACAAATGATAGACTATTTACATGGGAAAATCTACAAGAGGTAAAAACTCAACAAATATTTATATTTGTATAATGGAGAAACTATAGACCACAATACATAGCCTTCTCCTTCTCACTTCCCTTATGTCAATCTTCATCAATTATTTACAACATATTTTACACACACAAATATCAATTCATTGAGTTACCAAGATTTTGAAGTTTACTTATGTAAATAAAAATAGGGGTGAAAACCTTTATATAAAAATGATGAAGGGAGGTGACCATTGTAACCAATGGGTCCATCCATCCTAATAATAATTTAAAATAAATTGATAAGTAATTAACAATAATATATTTATTTACATGAGGTTTTCACCTCATGTAAATAAATAATAAATTATTTTTATCTAGTTACACATCAAATTACACTAAGGGTATAAACTAATCCACTTAGTCATTTAATGTTTTAACACTCCCCCTTAATGCTAGCTGGGGACAAATTTCATAGTTTTACCTTAGGTGTTTAAACATTAGAAAATATGTAGATTAGTCTTTTGTTAGTCCAAATGAGAAAACATAAATCATAATAATTAACTAATGCTAAAAAATCTTTCGTAAGAACTAGGGGGAACATAACATAGTAAGTAAGATCACAAAATAGATATGAAGATAATACAATTTTTGTACCTCCTTTATCAAATTTGATTCTTACTTGTTGGCATATAAGGATTTTCATGCTCAGCCTAAGATGATTTTAGTATTTTATCAAATCTCCTTCATGGTGGTATCATCTCTTTAATATTCACATATCGTTTAGTGTGAATCTTGGCATAAATTGGGAATTATAACATAACTCTCAAAGGATTCAAGAAGGTATTATAGAAGAATAACCTTACACATAAAATATTGTTTAAAAATAGTGTGGGCACATTTATTTATAGTTCAAAGAACTAAATATAAACCTAGATAGGTTAGGTTTAATTCTAACTCAGGTTGAGTATAAATTAACCTATATTAAGTCAATCTCACTATGGGTTTGGTTAAGGCACTCATGAAATCTTGACACCTCAGTTTTGAGATAATAAATCACTTTACTATCTCATTTGACATTTTATTTAAGTTTTGGATAAAAAATTCATTTTTTGGTAAATGAAATTTACTAATTTGATTTGAAATTTTTGTTTAGGTAAGTTAATTAGGATTTACAATATAATTAGTCTTTATTACTGATTTTTGGCATTTGGAAATTATTTTAAATGCCTTAAATTAATAGCTTGACATGGAAAATTTGTTAAAATACTAGGTAGTAATTTGACTAGGGTTAGAAATTAACTAGGTTAGTGATGAATATAGGGTAATACATCAAATAATTTAGCACTGTCATGTTTATGGGAAATTAAATCCCTTACATAAATATAAATTGAATTGAATTCTGATTTAGAGCCAAAATTTGTCAAAACTAAGTGTCCAAAATAGTCACCATAATAAAGAAATTATACTATGTAAAAAATTGAATTATAATCAATAAAATAATTTTTAAAGAAAGTCTAGGTTAGCATGATCATGAGACTACATCTTAGAGTTTCTCTTGAGTAATCAACTAAGCATATTTTGGAGCCTTTTATAACAAAAGTAGCTTCATTAAAAAGTATTATTATATGTATTAGGGTACATAATTAAAACTTGAAAATTAAGTTTACAAAAACACAAAAATTACACATGAAGGTTACAATGAGAAGTATAGAGAAGAAGGAACACATGGTTATTAAAAAGTGACATTGTCATTCACACTCCCCCTTAATGGAAACTCTAACAGGCCTAGAATTACATGAAACTGACAAAAATTGATACCACCAAGTAGTTTTGTGATGATATATTCCACTTGTTCATCCATAATAAATAAATACATATAAATATCACCATTGAGGACTTTATCTCAGATAAAATGCACATGAATTTCAATATGTTTATTTTATTGGTGTTGGACAAGATTTTTGACCATAGATATAAAAAATTAGTTTTAAAAATTATGAGTGTTACTATGATAAAAATATAATTTAAGTTCAGCTTACAAGTTTAATATCCACATGATTTATTTATCATCTTCCATAACACTTATATACTCTACTTTTGTAGAAGACATAGGTGGATTTTTGTTGATCCAAGTGATAACACCTACACCAAAGTTAATCATTATCTAGAATTAGATGTATGATATAAAATTATAGATATAATTACAATAACTGAATACATAAATATAAATTAAGATGTGTTTATATTTGGTAAAACACATTTTAAACAATCAAACTAGTTTTAGGAAAACTAGTTCACTACTTTGATTACTAAGTTAGTGACATAGATAAATCATTGTATGTAATTCATTATTGGATGTCTCTAATATTTATAATATGGGTGTACTTAGATATAATGTAATTAAAATAAAATAATTTCAATGTCTTACAAATTTATCCAAATATTATATATCTTATTAGAAATAAATCTTTTTACAATTTGATTCTCTTTTAAAAATTACAAGCTTAATATGATTTTTGCCACTTTCCAATGATCTAAAATTGGATATATTATAATATTGAGGTATGTAACCTCTCATACATAAAATATGGATAATTTTATAATGGCATTAAATCATCCAATCAAATAAATGTGAGTCTAAAATAAATAATTTCAAACATGTATGAACAAAATGCTTAGTATATTAAGTAATAAGGAGCCATCTAATAATACAAATTCCATTTACACTTTGAATTTCATAACATATATTATTGTCAAATGAATCATATAATAATGTCACCATGAACTTTACCCACTAATGAAATTAAATTATTTTAATAATTGAAACATAAAATATCCAAACTTACTGAGCATGATCTTCTTACCAAATGTAATAACTAAACATGATCATATTGTAAAATTAAACATGATATGCATGTAATGCATTTAAATTATAAATAATATAAATTGAAAATATAATGTCAATATATTTTATTAATTTTTATATCTAAGACCAATTTATCTATTACAATATAATTGTAACTAGAATTTATCAAGAATCAAACTAAATAGTTCTACTAACAAATATAAATGTAGTAGAGACATTATAAATTTAGTTAGTAATAAAAATATATATTCTAATTTATACATTTTTAGAATATTAGTGATTTAAGGTAGAACACGTGCATCTTAATGGGTTTTTATACCAGCATTCTATATTAGAATGAAAGTGGTAAGTTATTATCATGGACTTTGTCCAAATATTTCCTACGTTTAGAAATAATCATGAAACTATATTGATAGTTGTGGATAAACTTACCAAATTCAATCAATTCATTCCATTTAATTTAATAGATGATGCACCAATGATTAGTATAATGTTTTTAAAGGAGGTATATATATTTCATGGGTTTCCAAAAAATACAATTTCAGATAAGGAACCTATAATGACCTCAAGCTTTTGGAAAATTATCAATTCAACATTGGATACACAACTGAACTTCAATACAACATACCTTCAAGAAACATATGGTCAAATAGAAAGAGTGAATTAGGTTTTTATAGATTCCTTGAGGATGTAATGTATGGACCAATAATAAAAATGGGAGGAATACCTATCATTGGCTGAATTTTATTATAACAACCTATTCAAATCAACATTTAAAATAGATATTTTTTAGGCATCATATGGTAGGAGGTGTATAACACCAATCAATTAGGATAAATTAGAAGATAGAGTGGTGTTTGGACCTAATATTCTTATGGAAATAGAATAACAAGTAAATTTAATAAGGCAAAGATTGGCTGAAGTCAATGATAGGAAAAACATTATGTTATTATGAAAATAATATTAAGGAAATTCTTAGTTAGAGATAAATGTTTTCGATGAATCAAACCCCAAAAGAGTGATATTAAGTTTCAAAAATCAATAAAATTGTCACTGAGACATGTGGGACATTTCAAAGTTATATAATTGATCAATTGTGTAGCATATAGACTTATTTTACCACCAAATTTAGCTCAAATACATAATGTTTTTTATTTATATTATCTTACAAAATATATATCTTAGCTTTCACATGTTTTAGAATAAAATGCATTACAATTTAAATATCCAGTGGTGGTCATAATAGAACTAATAAAAATAATTGATACTCATAAAATTATCTTTGATAATAGGGAAGTATCACAATGTAATGTCTAATGGGACCAATATTTTGAACATAGTGCTACATGGGAAGATTATGAGAAATTCTTGAGGTTATTTCCTCATTTATTTAAATGATTTTTCCACTGAAGATTGTTAATTATTTCCAAAACTATTGTTTGAAATAGAAATTCATATAGATGATGACCTATTTTAGGGGGAAGGATTTCACACCCTATCCCACTCTTCAAAAACTATTTTAGTATTAGTAAGGGTTGTGTAACTAATAACTTGTGATTTATGATTTTCATAGTATATCTAGATATTTATGATGTATGATTGGTAGCCATATTGTTTTCTTTCATGATCAATTATCTTTTAGGACATTTACATATGATTATGAATGTACTATGTTATATGATGTTTGAATATGATTTTATTTGCAAATTTATTTACATTACAATAGTTGATTCATAATTATATATTTTGAGTACTTGACTATTTTGATATAAGCTCAAACAAACTACCTTTTTATCGAGGTGGTTGCACGACTATCCTATCCTCATAGAGTGGTATATATAGAGAATATCATAAGGGATGAATGTGTAGATATCAAAATTGTGGATAGATAGAATTAAACTGAACCCATATACACACACCACACTCATGATTGCCTAGAATGAAACAAATGATAATTATTATTATTAAAAAATATATTTATTGTTGTTTCTCAGTGTTTATAATTTTAATAAGTCATCATTACATTATTTTTATTTTGTTACTTATTTTGATGATTTTGATTTGTATAATACATAGGGTCTATGTATTGAAATTTTGTGTTTCCTTAAATTTTCAATACAAACTAAACTATGGCATGTTTAACCATTGATACATTTATATTATATGAGTATTAGATGTTTTTAGATCTTATATATGTTCTATAATCTAACTCCCATTTTTTGTGACCTAGTGGGGAGGTGAAATAGAGTAAAAGAACCCAAATCAAATATATTAAAAGAATATTGTGACTTTGGAAGTATGGTATTGATTTAAAAAAGTTTTAATAAGTTTCCATGTATTTTTAATGGGAATAAAATTATGCTTTAGTTATGTTTTTAGTTTAATTGGCCATTCTTTCAATGATGAAAAAGTTGTATGTCATGTCCATGCTCTAAATTAGGGTAATGGACTATGAATTAACAGGCATAGCATGAATATGAGGTTGAAGTGAAAATGAGTTCATAATGAGGTACTTGAAATTTATTAGGAGAGGTGAGTGTCCATGAAAAATGTGGATGTGGTTTGTAAAAAGTATAAGAAGGAAAGAGATGAGAATGGATATGGTAAAGGAGAAACAAATATTATAAGGAAAGGAAAATATCTACCATTGAATACATTCAAGTAATAGAGAACTAGGGTAATTAAACTTTGAAATTATTATTCTAAGTTGATTGCAGAATTTTAATAAAGAACAAACTATAATGTGATATTTAATTTGGGTTTTAAAATTTATCTTGTTGAATGTATGTAATCATAGTTCTCATTATTAGAAAAAACGGTTTCATGTTTATAATTCTAGGTATGGAATTTAGTTCCATATGCAAGTCTATAGACATGATGTTGAATCTTTTGTAAAGAAAACTAAGTCAATATAATTATATTTTTATTTAATAAACTTACGATTCATGTCTAAATACCTAGGGATGGAACTCAATTCCATCTAAAAGCCTATAAATATGATATTAAGCCCTTCTGAAAGGAAAGCCAAATGATTATAAGATAACCAATCTTGTGATATAAATATATATATATATATATATAAATAAATAAATATATATATATATATATATATATATATATATATTTGTGTTTTACCCTTTTAATAAAGACTGTCTTGAAAGTATTAGGGGGAAATTGTGTCTTGGTTCATCCTTGTTGAATGGTAATTTAGGCGAGTTTACTTCAATTATTAAGAACCTAGTTAATGTTGAGGATGAGCAAGATTTCTTGTTTGGATTATAGAAAGGTTGAAAAATTGAAAAGTTATTCTTAAGTTATAGCTTTAGTCATATGCTTTGCTTGAGAACTTTATTTGCATACAATTTTGATAAATGTTGCAAAAGACTATGTATAAGGACTACAAATTATAGTAATAAATTCTGAGCTTTGTTTTGAATAGAGATTGCCTAGATACTTGTGATAGCTATCAAAAGGTTTTAGAAAGGTAATTAAATTAATTACAACATAGTATATTATCAATTCTATTATGGTAATTTTTTTAAAAATTTATGTCTATATATATTTATATATAAATAAAAGATACATGTATATGTATTTTATTCTGTGCATAGTCTTGTATTGAAGTATTTGATCTAAAAGGTAGGGTATATCAAGTTTTCATATAAAAATAGATCTATATGTGTAAATGATTATATATACAGGTGAAAATATATGCAAATATACACACATAGATATACATACATAGATATTTATATTTGAATCCATTTGACCAATGTATATGCTCGAGTAGAACTAAACCTTGCGATGCAAGTTGAAAATTATATTTGTTTTCATTAATGTATAGTTGTAGGATATATTGGGAATTATGGGGTTAGATATTTAGGTAACTATATACATTTTAAAAGGTTAATATATTCATTATATATACCTCAAATTTGTATGGATTTTATTAAATAAAATGAGAAATAATTTTCTATATGTTCAATATACACTTTCAAGTGTTATTAATATTTTGTATTATT
Source organism: Torreya grandis (assembly GCA_037957365.1). Lineage (NCBI taxonomy): Eukaryota > Viridiplantae > Streptophyta > Pinopsida > Cupressales > Taxaceae > Torreya > Torreya grandis. Next base: position 241,912 of record JARHVA010003716.1, read on the forward strand.
TACATCAAAACTATAACTAGTCATGTATATCAAGCGTTGAGTATATTTATTAGGCTGAAATTTACATTTGTTTAATTATGAGAATTTGTATATAATGGAATAATTTCAAATTTAAAAAGTATGAAAGATGTATATAAGAAGATTAGGAATCATGAATTTTTTTCATAAGCTATTTTTATCTTGTCTAATTATATTATTTGGATACTTTTATATCTTATGTGATATTTATGTTAAGAAAAAGAGATAAGTTGTGTAATTGATATAGTGTAAATATGATTGTATTTTTGTCTTTTAGATAGACATGCATGGTTGGTTTGAATGAAGTTGTTTTTAGATAAAACATGACATTGTTGATTGAGTTATTGGAAAACATTAAGACTATCAATAATGAATAATTTTCATACCTTAAATTGCCTACTTTTTTGGATTGGATGTATGATATAGTATGAATTTATTTTTCCATGATTTATTTATAATAAATCATTAGGCATGCTTCATGTGATAGAAGGTTATATATATATATATATATATATATATATATATATGAGGAAGCTACCTTGAAACTCATATGTATACCCCTTGATATCATGTGTTGTATTTTGATTCATTAGTAGAGAGTTTGTATGAGTGGAAATTATGCATATCCATGAGAGATATGATCTATATAATGAAACCTTTGTTAAAATTAATCTTATAACTAAGACATTGTCATTCTATTTTGATTTTTATTTTTCATGTGTATACTAATTTGATATTAGATATAGGATTTTTTTATTTATAGTAACATTATATTAGGTGATATATATGTGAGGGAGCTGCCTTGAAACTCATATATCTACCCCTTGATATCATGTGATAGATTTTAATACATTAGTAGAGAGTTTATGTGAGTGTAAATCACTTAGATCCATGAGAGATATGATTTATATAATAAAAACTTTGTAAAAAGTTATCTTATATGTAAGACATTGTCATTCCACTATACTTTCTAGTTTACATGTGTACACTAATTCCATATTAGATAGAGGATTATTTTCCATAGTCTATATGACTATTGCATGTATTAAGGATTGTACATAGATGGGTTTTGCTTGATTTCTTGATATCCATACTTTTGTTATCTACCCCTCCATGAAGGGAAGAGCCATTCCCAATGGTGAGATGTGGAAGAGACCAATGGTATATGGTTGGAAGAAAACCTACTCGATGATGCTCTCCCTTTCCTTAGTTATTCAACCATCTAGGAATCACACTAATGGCTATTTGTATGGATAATTGGGTTGCTTATGAGGTTTACTTGCACTATTATACATGTTATTTTATATATTTGACTTTTTTCCAAAATGTAACTTGTGGTATATTATTAATGGAAGACTATTCAACATAGAAGTGGCATTGAGACATGCAAATAATTATGAATATTATAATAGTAGTGGTTGTATGCTTATTATAGATATATTTTAGTATTACTCTAGTGTATTTATATAGTTTAATTTTTATACTATTCATTTTAAGATAAGTAATCACATTTTATTATGTTAGAGACTATTTGAAAAGAAAATGGATCATAATTTTAACTAGAGGGTTAATACATTTTTACATTTAATACTTACATTTATTATTCAAATAGTCAATTACAAGTATGATATTTTAACTAATCTTTATGTTTTTTTAAAATATGTGTAACTTTTATGTGACCTAATGGATTTATAACAAGATCAATAAACATGTTAAGGCTAAGGATTCCTCACTTAGTGATGGTGAATCCTTAGGAGGTAATACAATTGATTCCAATAAAATAAGCCTCCCCTTGAGCACATAATCACATCATACATACAATGGAAGAACATGTTATGTTTTTACACCATTATTCCTCAAAACAAAACCTATTATTATTACACCCTTCATGGGAAACCTTAGCACTTAAGCCCAATTACTACTTTCAATGCCTTTATAAACTCAAACCATTAGTATACCCTATTTTTTGACTTCTTAAACTTCAAACCTTAGTGATAAAAATTCCAAAGATCTTTTACAAACTATAAAAATTTATACAAGCTAAGGTTACCAACATTGAAAAAAATTATATGAAATCATGTTATGTTATTGATTCATAATATGTGTAACATAATCTTCTTACCACTAAAATATCTTTGAACCCTTTCAAAAATAGTTATTTTGTACCCAAGCTCAAATTTTATGATGTTAGTGGTGATCCTAAATAATATATCCTATATATTTTCATGGCATGTCCTAATTATGCCTCTAATTATAAAATTTTGACCAATTTATTTCTAAGGAGACTAACAAACTAAGCTTTATGATGGCTTTTTGATTTATCACTCCAATCAGTGAGAGCATTCAAACATCCAACTAATAAATTTCCTAGCACATTTATCTATCAACATCATTGAAAATATGTGATATGATCAAATTACAAAGATAAAGAAAGGAACCAATGCACCTATACATTAATATGTTTTTAGATACAAAATAATGTTTGCCAAAATGACAAATCCAATGGCAGATAAATAAATTCAATACTTCTTCAACCAAAGCTTGTTTGTCTTATTACATTATTCCATTATTGTACAAAATCAAATATTTTTATGAATTATGACATATTGTTTAAGATCATGAAATGAAATGTATTTATTTGAACAAGTTCAATTATGTAGAAAATACACTAATTACATATAGTACCAAGTTCATATCAAACCAAGATACAATGTAAAACCTATCAAACCAATAAATAAATAACCATAATGGTTAATGTAGTTTCACATCAACCTTATCAACTCATCTTATCTAATACACATAAGATAGAATTTACATGATTACCTGAGTCTCCATATTACTTACTTTATAATCTTATGCAGTGTCATCTCATATCTCTTGTTCCTCCCATAGAGGTTGATATGAGTCAACCTCTACCTAAAGGATATGATGTTAATACATATTGTGACTTTAACCAAGGACATAGGCATTATAAAAATATATTTTATACCTTGAATCATAATATTTAAGACCTTATCAATGATAAAAATATTACATTCAATGATCCTCCAAAGGATTCAGGTTCACAACTTGGTGATCACTAAAATTGAAAGATATTTAACAATCCTTTGAAATATAATTCTAAGAAAGATCTATAAAAAAATGCCACACTATACATACCCCTCCATAAAATTATGGACATAGATTAAATGGGATTATTTTCACTTATACACACATATTACCATATACAGTTAAGACACCTTATTTTCAATTTGATGGTAGTGAAATATTGGTTGATGACTCAGATATTCATTCATTATTTGTTTGATAATTCCTTTACCATGATAATATACATATTATTATGATTGTAAATGGTGCTAGTGATAACATATGTATCATGAAAATTCTTACACCTCTTTTGTATACACATGATGATTTATACCCTTCGACAAAAAATGGCCATAGACTTTGATGGTTCATCATAACATGTTATTGGTGAGATTGATTTGACTTTACAAGCTGGTCCAACACATTTAGTTTCTACCTTCTCAGTTATATAATATAAAATATTCATATATATGTTATTAAGATTATATTTTATACATAAACTTAATGTAGTACCTTACAAATTTCATGGGTGTATTAAATACATTCATACAAACATTTCAGTCATAGTTCTTGTAATTCCATATGAAAATACACTTGAAAAAGAGAATTTTATTCCAAGACAAATAATTATAAAACCTTAAAGGGTAATCCTATGTGAAATGTTAATAAATACGAAATCCCATTTCTTAGATGGTAATAATTGAGAGGCCTCTAAACCAAAGATACACTATTGATTCCATAGAATATTCATCTACTCTTACCCACCATACTTAGTTAGATAAAGAAACTAAACATGTTCCAATTATAGTTACTCCAAATAAATCACATAACACCCAATTATGGGTTTCGTGAAACCCTACCCTTTTTATTATTTCTTCATAACCATAGTTATATTACACATACTTAGGATATGACATATTTTATAGATCGAAATATGAAACTTATGCATGCTCCTTAGTACTTTCACCAATTTCATGTGCCATATATTGAGATTAGAGATATATATGAGAATACCTTGGATGGAATCATATGATATCTTTTTTCCTATCAAATATTATAAAAATATAAAAAATTAAATATTCTAGAAACATACAAAAACATTTAAATAAACCCAAAAGTAAACAAAATATTCAACATTACCAGATTTTACTCTTCTTGGAGTCTATGTTTTTTGCATTATGTTAGTAGATAACATATAATTTCATTCCTATATACACATGTTTCATGCATATTGGAGTGTGATACAAGCATACCTAGACACATGATATCTAGATTTTTAGATGTTGGACCTTTCCTCTACTCAGGCCATATAGTACATTAAGGGCATCTATTTCTTTGATCATGATTGAAAAAAGTTATATACCCTTTATGATAATTTATACATTATACTATTTGAGCTTATATTTATTATGTGTGTCTATCTCGATGCTCATAAATTTCATAGTGTACTTGATATGTTATACTACATTATGTTTTTTCTAACATGTATATGTAGGGACTAGTATAATATGCTTATGTTGGTTACTTATGCTTCATTTATTTTTCACTTCCTTGAGTGTGTTTTATTGACTGATATTTTTTTATGTATCATTTCAATATTTCCTTACCTATCTAATTTTATTCCACTATATGTTAATTGGACATTTGAATATATCACCCTATGTGGATTGGACATATAAATATGTCTTTCACTTCAATTATGTGTAAGTTGGGCATGGCCCTTATGCAAGGTCTCCTTGGACCATTAATAGAAATGAAATTGAGTTCTCTTATGAATTTTATTTATTTATTTATTATATTTTAATTTTACTCTCTATGCATTTTTTTTATATATATCATGTATATTAAGATTTTATGTGATCAAGCCTAATTGATATATCTACTTCACCATCTTATCCATATTTGATACATGATTCATACACAATTTATAGAAGTACATTATCCTTTTTTATCTAAGTTCCTACCAATATTTTACTCCCTCATCTAAAAATAAGGGTATTTTATTAGGGACATGTCATAGAAAGTAGGACCTCCACATTTTCATAGTTTCCTAGATTTTAGTGGGGGTATGTCATAAAGGTAAGACTTACACACTTATAAATTTTCAAAATTTAAAAATTGTAGAGAGGGAATGTCATAGTAAATTACCTCCACAATTACACACCTATACACTTACTCACTATATACATACTTTAGTGGGGAATGTCACAAATAGTTGACTTCCACACTTTTACAATCTCTAGTTTAGTTCTAAGATTTAGATATACACTTGGGTCAAAATATTATACATTGCATTTATTTTACATAGATTTAATATATATTTTCTCATATTTATGATAGGTATAATTCAGATAAAACATATTATATGTGAATATTCCATATTATTAACCCAAAATTTTCAAAATTCACCAATCATACTACTCACCAAGACTCACTAATTACACTATGATGTATTGTTATCAAGCCTTTTATGTTATAGTAGTAAATTAATTTTATAGGTTGAGGTTATTAAATAATTAAACCTCCCCATATTTACATGATTTTGATTAAATCACTCAACCTCAAAAAATTATATTATGTATGTATGTATGTGTACACACACACACACAGACACACACACACACACACACACACACACACACACACACACACACACACACACACACACACATACATATACATGTATATACATATATGTATGTATGTATGTGTGTGTATGTATATAAATACATACATACATGTGTGTGTGTACACACACACACACACACACACACACACGTGTGTGTGTGTGTGTACATTAATTTATATTCATGTTTTTGTGATTGGGATATTATTTTTTGAATAGACGTGTCAAAAATTATGCTTGCATTTCATTGGGGGAATAATGCTTTCTAATATCCTTATTAAAATATCCAAAGTTTAGGTATGAACCTTGGATAAGTATAACTATTCATAAGTAAGCATCATTACCAAGTTAAACCATAAAGAGGTAACATGGTTTCATCTACACACAAGTTTACTCCATCCTTGATCTATTTCTTTTGAAGCATTTCAATTATTTAACATTTAATATGATACACACTAATTTACACTATAAAATGCTCTTCATTATAAGTCATAAAAAATAAAATCAATCAAATTCAAGATGGGTTATAGACACCTAGGTACACATTTAATTCCTTTAACCTATTAATTTCATCCTTATACATTAATATAATAAGGGGGTGGGAATTTAGATACTAAAATTGAATATTTATTACATTTTAGTCTTGTATAGTTGACAAATATAAATTAGGGATATACCCATTATTTATACACCTCCATGGTTTTTAAAGGCTTGCATTAGACATCTTACTATTCATGAGTGCTTATCTATTATTTTAATCCATATCATTTTAGTGACATAGGTCTCATGACTACACAAGAAATAAAAAACATCATAAACGTCATACACTGTCGATTCAAAATCTATATATGTTTCTATCCTTCTTGACACTATTGGCCACAGAGGGAAACTACCATTAATGATAGTGTCTAAATCCTTATCTAGTGTCCAATATCCAAAAAAATACAAATTAAAAATATATATAAACCCATATGTTGGCCTAATTACCTTATTGAACCCTACTATGAGATATTTTCAAAATTTGTAGTATAAATACAAGTCTAAGCCTTCTCATTCCTCATCTATAAAATACCAATAAAATTCCTACTAAATCTAAATAAATCAACTACACAAACATTCTATTCTACCCTATTCATCCCTATATCAAGCATAGGATTAGTCATATTACATGTCTGAAGCATTCAAAGAGTAGACCATGAGAGATATTTTTCAAATCATAATCTAAATAATTGCATGTCTTTGTGTATATAAATATGAACACTTGTGCGTGTAATTTCCCACACATAGGGGAGAAATACATAATTTTAAGGCCCTCCTCAAAGTATTGACTATGTAGATAGAACACAATGATATAGGGTTATTTGGGGAATCTCGACACCATGATCTCACTAACCCATTTTAAAAAAAACTATTTCCAAGGGTGAAGAGATAAGATATGATCAATTTTCAAAGAGATATAACCTATATCCAAAATTTGAATACATCATTAGAAAGGTGAAAAAATTAGAATAATGAAGTTGGTTGAATACAGATCAAGTCATTATTATATCTTAGAAATTTGTTTCATATTTAAACACCAATGTTGATGGTAGTGTCTATATATAATATTAATGTTTTTAGCCACAAAATTAAAATTTTAGATAATCTATTCACTATTCTAAAATATTTATCTTGCATAATTTACACATTTTTCTAGTATAGAATTTTCGCACATGGTAAACCAGCTACCATTTTTTCTTGTTTATTGCAATATCTTTCAATAGTTTTTATTTATTATTTTTAATAATTTGAATTCTATAAATTCATATTTTTTCAATTTATTTATTAGTTGACCTGCTATAGATTATTTTATCACCCTTTTTTATAGCTATTTATATATTCTTAACCCTATCCCCCATAATCTAAAATTTACGGTTAAATAAATAAATAAAAACTCAAGGTATAAAGGGTGATTTAGGCAAAGAATTAAATGATTATGTGGGATTTATAATATATTTTATTATTTGTAAAGTTGTGTCAGCCTAATATTTCATATCACTAACTATAGGGGAAAGTATGTTATTATAAACATTTACCCTATATCTAAAGGTATGATGGGAGTAAAAATCCTTAGAGATATACTCTTCTTAGGTGAATCATAAATAAAATGGATAAATAGGTTCCTTGAGGTAGAAACAAATGAACGTAAGAATTTATGATATACCATTAAAAACATGGAAAATAGCCTATGTTTATTTATATATAATGGCTTGATTATTAGAGTAGTACCCATTACAACATGGCTTTCATAAAATAAATCACCACTTAGCTCATAAAGAGAGTCACTAATTATTTTTAAACCTACCAAAACACAGTTTCTAAAATAGGTAACAAACAAATATAAAATAAAGAGATTAGAAAATATAAATAATTATGTGTATAGATATAAAATAAAATCATCCTCAGGTCAAAATAAAGAGCTTCAACATTGTATTTTATCCAAGCTGACAAGATCATTTATTTAGTGTGATATTAATTTAAAAGGTCAAAGAATATTGACTTATGATGTTATATTTATTTCAAGCTTCGAATGATGTTTTATTTTAATTTAAATTATTTATATAATTTTGTATGAAATCCTAGGGAAAATAATAATCCAATAGTAAGCAATGTTCAAATAAAATACAAATTCACTAAAATTTTTATTGTTATTTTTATTTAATAATGAAATTCTAAGGACAAATAAACCATTTAAAATTTATTTAGATATAAAAAATATACAAATATGAATACGAATTAAAATAATTTATATAACTAGAAATGAGTTGTAAATATTAAATTGATGAATAGATATACACATCTAGCTCAAACTAATTTTATGATATATTTACTCATTGACTATGGATCAAAAAATGATGGAATAACTCATGAACTATGTCGTAGTTGAAAATAGAATAAAAAAAATATGTTGGGATAAGGCCACTCTAGTAGTAAAGGGATGCATTATGCCTTATTTATTGATTATGACTATATCCTAGTTGACTATGTGATTGGTTTTTAAATTTGGGTACCTATGACTGTTTGTGACAATTTTCAGATTTGACTATTTTCCTAATGTTTTACATGAAATACTTTTAAAATATAAAACCTACCTCTTTCACAATAAACATAATGGAGATCAAATTAAAAATATGGAATCAAACAAGGGAAATATCTAAGCTATCCTAAAAAATGAATTTGTAGTATGAGTGTTTCTTACATAGCCTAAAAGGGGCTTTGGCTGATTTCGTTCTCCATCCTAGAGTGATTATGTCAATATTGATATTTTATATATGAATTATACTATATAAACCGATTTGAATGCTAAAAAATTGTTTCCTTTGACATCAAATAACCAACTTAAGACTTTCCCTATAACTACTAGAATAAATAATAATTAAAATAATAATTTTCTTTTTCTTAATGTGCAATATAATTTTGAAGCTATTACTATACATGTTTGAATATGTGTGTGTGTGTGTGTGTGTGTGTGTGTGTGTGTGTGTGTGTGTGTGTGTGTGTGTGTGTGTGTGTGTGTGTGTGTGTGTGTGTGTGTGTGTGTATGTATATATATATATATATATGTATATGTATATATATATATGTATATATATATGTATATATATGTGTGTATATATATATATATGTATATATACATATATATATATACATATATATATATGTATATATATATATATGTATATGTATATATATATATATATATAAATATAAATATATACATATATATACATATGTATATATATATGTATATATATACATGTATATATATATACATACATATATATATATATGTATATATATATATACATGTATATATATATATATACATATATATATATATATATATATACATGTATATATATATATACATATATATATGCATGTATATATATATATATATGTATATATATACATATATATATATGTATATATATATACATGTATATATATATTTATATATTTGAAATATTTATATTAAATGCATTGGAGGGGAAATTTAAAAAAAAAAAAAAAAAACATCTCTTATTTAAAATTTTATTGTTGTAGTACAAGGGACAAGGTCACAGTGTGTCCTTATTTCCCTATTGTAGTCCTATCCTAGAAGGATAGAGACTATTATGATAAATTAGACATAAATATGTAAGAAAAATAGGGATTCCTTAATGATGTTTCCTATAATTGTAAATAAATAAGTATAATATTGAGGGATCTTGTATATATTTCAAGTTAACTAAATGGCAAATAGAAAAAGTAGGGTAAAGACATAAATATTAAAAAAAATCAATCACTTAATGATTATAATTAAGTGTCTATAACAAGAAAAAAAATTTCTTAGAGAAGCATATTTATGTGTACCCATAGGGTCAGTGCATGATAAATTTATCAATGAGAATCATAGTAGAGACTTATCATAAAATTTTGGTTGTGAGGAAGACATTGGTGTAATTGAAAATAAGATATTACTAGCAAAGTGGTTGTGTAGATGTGCATAAGTATGTAAAAAAGTTGTATATTTTTCCTATTATCCAATGGGAAGATTTAAAATTTAGGGTTGTATTGACCACTTATATTTAAAAAATATATTTGATGAAATTATCATGGATTTTATGAAAGGATTTCAAATAACATATAGGGGTAATGATTCTATATTTTTAGTGGTGTAAAAATTCCCAAAAATGACACATTTTATTTCAAAAAACAAAACAATGATGTGATAAAAATATCCAACTTGTTATTTAAAGAGGTGGTAAGGTTTAATGATTTAGCACACAGTATAGTGTCTAACAAGGATACAAATGTTTTATGCCATTTCTAGTCTATATTATGAAATAAGTTTTGAATGAATCTGAATTTTAGCTCAAAATATGAATTACAAATGGATATACAAATTCAGGTAATGAATAAAAACATTGGTTATTTTCTCATATGCTCATGGGAGATAATCTCAAGTAATGGGATGTGATTTATAGATAATTAAAGTTAGTATAAAATAATCTGTATAGTAGGAACATTGGAAAAACACCTTTCTAGGTGATAAATGGAAGTAGTCCAAGAGGAGTTGTGGAGTTGAAGGACACCATTGAGGTGCATGGAAGGAGTGTATAATTGGATGAATATGTATAGTATATGCATTGACTACACCAATATTTGAAAATAACATTATGATAAAGTAATCAAAAATAAAATAAGCACATAGATGAGAAGCACAAAAGGATTTTAAGGTGGGAGACCTTTTCTTGGTAAATTTGTGCAAAGAATAGTTTCTCAACAGATCATACAAAAAGATAAAAATTAATAATATTTTACTATGTAATCCCATGCAAATAGTTTATGCAAATTAAAATGAGATAGAGTTTCAATAAGGGATGGACATGTCACCCATATTCAATGTAGTAGAAATTTAGGATTACCATGAGGGTAATAGGATGTAGTGGTAGAGGAAAAAAAATTACATGATTAGAAATCATAAATACTATAGGAGGAGTAAATAGAGGACATATTGGGATATAAACTCGTAAAGAATAAAACATAAAAATATTACAAGTAATATCTAGTAAAGTTAAATATTCATGCAATTAAGGACTTGAGATGGCTGGATCTCATAGAAATTGGTCACTCTGACCATATATTTAAAGATTTTAACTTGTGATATGGGTCTCACAATTTATAAATACTTGAGGTGTTTGATACAAGATGATCCTAGGTATAAATAAATATTACATCAACATAGATTACCTAAGTCATTTTTTTCAAAAAATGACACAACACATGAGGGCATAAATATTTATAATGCATGAGCCAATGGTAAGAAGTAGAAACATAACACTATTTCACTATTGTTTGAGGTATCAAGGGAACATGAGAAATGTAAGTGTAGCCATTTTCAAACATCTTTAAAATATAAATTATTTGCATCAAATGAATGAAACACCCAATAAAAATAAAAATAAATAACCTCAAAATGAGGCCAATAAAACCAATGACATGAAAATATTTTTGTGTAAGATAAAGTAAAATAAGTCTGAGCACAAAGTCACGTAGACCCAAAAAAATACTATTGAGACTTTAGAATAATTATGTAAAATAAAATTTGGCCTAGGAAGTTGGATTTGGTGAAATATATGTTTTTTAGCAACTTATAATAGGTAGTTGAGATTTAAGCAGTGTGATATTCATAGGTAATTATGGATGTGGAGTAGACATGTATATATTTGATGCATGGTATGTAGTATTAAATTGAATGTAACTTCTAGTTATTACATGTAAGTAAGGATAATGAAGCCTTAAAATAAAAAATAGCTTGCATGGATTGAAATGACACCTTCAAAAGTAGATACAAAGGTGAAATTATTCTCATTTTGAGGTGTGCCAAGCTTATTTAAAGTGGATATTCTATTAAGTTACATAATAAATACAAAGAGAAGATTTGAGATCATGATGTAAATTATTTATAGCCTTTGAATTTTTACATGGATATATAAGAGACTCCATTTTGAATCTTGCCTATTTTAGATCAAAACCCAAAAGAGCCTATCAAATCATAAAATTGAGTCCCACTTTTTGGCATAAAGAGGTCACGTAAAATTCTAATTATCCTCAAAATATATTTATTTTTTTCATTTATATTACTAAAACATAATTATTTTAATATTATATTTATAAATGTGTAGTGCATATAATTTTTTCCAAATATTTAAAAAATAGTTAAGTATTTTTTAGGATCTATTTTCTAATTATTATTTTTTATTTTTGTGTCTCTCTAGTGGGACACAATATTATCATGCTTTGGGAGTAACATATGTAATATTTTTAAAAATTAATATAAAATAGACCTTTTTAATTTTTTTAAGTTATGTTTACTAAGAGTGGTTGAGATTGTGCTCACTTATATGTGTTGTCTAAGGCATCCCTTGATTAGGAACCCCATATAGGAATGCATCACAATAGAAATCATAAAACCTAACTAGTTCCATAGTTATAAAATAAAGATACATATGAATAATTAAATAAATTAAATATCCATTAGGATATATCATGAGGTATATAATCTAAAGGTTTATTAATCATAATTATATTATGACAATGATGTATCTAATATAATGGTTATATAAGTGTCATTAAAAAACATCCATGTGGTTGTAGATAATAAAATATGGTAATAAAAACTTGAAAATGTTTATATTGATATATATTGATCTTACATGACTTGTGTGTCTAAAAAAAATAATATTCTTCTTCTCTCACATCCACATGATTTATATTAGTTTAATTGTCCTATTTTATTTCCAATAATCTAGAAGAACATTAAAGTTTGTGTCAATCCAGATAAATATCTTAACTAAATTTCTCTCAATCATACTAATTACATTCTCATCTCTTCAACATAAATGTTAGGCTCATATATTTTTGTGGATAAAACTATCCTGAGGGGGACATTATTTTCCCTCACCCAATAATGATTATTCTTCAAATCTAATAAATATTTATGGTTTTTCCAATTTTACTATCATATCAGAGGATGATAAAATACCCAAATGAATTTATATAGTAAAAAATAAAGGTCAATATTATTATCCATTTATAATAAATCTATCTCTCATATGGTACATGTCTATACACTACTACACATTGATAAAAACAACCTTATTCATCCAAACTATAAAATTAATATTTAGGAGCAATAATCAACCAATTTTAAAGAAAATAAAGATAATTAAAGTGTAAACATTTTAAAGTATGAAAGATAGATCACTAGGTCCATTCATATAGAATATTATCAACATTACACATTCACACTAATGGGAAAAAGTATTAATGTCTTGAGTTCCATATTCATAGTATTGGAGCAGGAATGGTCAATCATAAATGAGGATGATTCATGTATGATCAGACCATTGAACTTCCTAAATTTTTATAGGTTTCATCCCTTCACAAGTGGACCTAGGGTTTTGAGGATAAGGAGACTATTATTTGTAGTTATACACATAGTTAAGCATCAAGATCACACATACAAAGATACTAAAGGGAGGCATAATATACTATAGAGCTACAATGCATAAAAATATCCCAAGATAATAACATCAACCTATAGTTAATTATATTGATGATTTCACTCTAGCCTCACATTATTGACCCTATTTGTATTAATAATTAGTTATATATTTTAGTGACTCAATGTATGATTCTGGTCCCTTTATAGTGTCATAAACCAATTAGAGTTAGTATATAAACTATATAATATAAGTTCCTTTATCTCTTTAGTAAACTCTATATTTATCACAGACCACTTATAAAATTAATTTCAATGCTTTACATTTAGATTAATGTTTAATTGTCATACTTTTAAATATGAATTTCATTCAATTTTATATATTATTTAGGTTTATACAATACAAATTAGGGTAAAACATATTGATGAACATGAACATATATCTAACATTGTAAAACTTGGTGTTTCTATGAGGGTTTCATTATTTTTTCTATGTTTTTTGAATATTAGGTCTTATCATTTCAATTATTATTTCTAAATTACCCACAAAAGAAAATAAATATTTTCACCCTTGTCCGTAGACTTATATATGATTGTGTGATTTCATCTTATGCCATCCTATGAGGATATTTACCCTCTCCCTTTTTATCATGGTGCTAGGTTAAGTGGATCCCATACAAAATATAAGTAGATTACTTTAACTTCCTCGAACATGGAAAAATATTTATGATGAATTTCTCTTATTATTTTTCTTATTAAATTATTCATGAATACATACAAACTATTGATTATGTTGAAATTTCCAATTTATAATATAATAATATATATACTCATGAATTCTAAAATATTATTGATCTTATTGGTTCTTAGTTTTGCATCTTGTATACTCAACCTTGCACACTTAATATAAAATGGTAAACAATGATGAAAAACCTACTAGTATGTCATTATAGCCAGGGAAGAGTTTGGCATAAAGATTAGACTAAATGCATAAAATGACTGAGAGGCACCTATAAAGGGTATGGTCATCTCATTGTTACTTATGGCTCTACCTAAACCAAGGTGAGAGGACCTATGGGGTAGCTTGCTCACATGCAGAGATTATATAATTCAACATCCATGGGGATTTTTGGCACAAGGAACAAATACGACTAGGGCATAACCAAGTTTTCATAATTCACTTGTGAAGGGTTATCATAGGAAATGCACAAATGCTCTAAGTAATATATAATATACTAAAGATAGATGGGAAAGAGACTGCAATAGTCATTCTATAGAATCTTTAACAACAAGGGTTGAATAAAAGACTACAATGCTATAATTTAAAACATAAACTACAAACACATTTCAAATATGTAAGATATTATGCATTTGTAAGGTAAATAACACTTATAGTATGCAAAGGGTGTATTATTTATAGGGTAGTATAGGGTAGGATAGTTAGATATTGATAAAAAAGGAAGCTGGCATGTTGGTGGCCTTCAAATAATAGGGTACCTTGCAAGATTCATGACATCATTCCTTAGCATAGATGTAGAAAAATTCAAATTCAAGCTACTGGGAAATACCAAATGATCCTTGAAATAATATAAAATATACTAAAACTAAACTTTCAAAAAATTATTTCTTATAAAATCCATAAACCTAGGGTACCCTAACAAGTTATTCAACAAAATTCTCTAAAATAATGTATAAAGTGTTTTATTTGTTGTACTTCATCAATAGGAAATAGAAAAGAATCACAAACATTTTAATTAACTTGAAAAGAAATGTTACAAACATTAATATTTCAAAATGTTGTCATAGGGACAAGCATGGTGAGATTTCTCTTTTGACAAGGGAGACATAAAGATGCTCTCAAATCTCACTAATGGTTATATATTTACAACCACCTTAGAAAGGGAGACAAGATCTACACACAATAATTAATCCCATAAATTCTTATAGAACCTAGACTTAGAGAAAATCAAGACCTAAAACAATGACAAACAACCTTTTGAATAGAGTAAAATCCCCATTTTTATACATTTTCAATCCTTTTTCAATTATGGGAATCTAGGTTGTAATTTGGAAAATTATATAACAACCTTCCCAATTTCTCCAAGATGCTTCTAGCTAGAAAATATTCCATGCCACACTTGATATCTTAATCCATTTTCAAGAAAAGAATCATCACTCTAAATGTCTTTATAATAAATGATGAATATTTGTAACAAACATTTTATTTCATGGCTAGAGATGTCTTCATATAAGTTGGAAGGAGAATATTCATTTGAGGAGCCAAATAAACTTTGACCTCATGTGAAACCATCTATAGAATCTATTGATCACTTGCTTGTATAGTTGGAACTTCTTGGATAGTTGCATTTCCTTTAGTTCACACCATATAACAACCTTGATTTTGTAATGATGCCATGTGAATGATCTGTGGTCATGGTATAAACAAAAAATGATCCATGGTTATGATTGAAAAATATGTTCTAGAATGACTCATAGTCATCCTTCTATGTTTCAAATTATTTCTCATCTATGAAAGAAGAATTAATTTTAGCTTCTCAGCCAAAGTTTACCACATATTGACACTTGGCATACCATACAAAATCTAATTGGGCACTCACAAGGTTCAAAACTAACTAGGCTACTTCATTAGTTCTAATATGGGCATGTGTTTCTTTCTTATTGGTTCTAATCCCCTTACAAATTCCATCTTGTCTCATACCATTAGATCTACTCACCTTAGCAAATGCATGTCATTGATATCGATCCAAAGGATCAAATGCCATTGGCTATCTATAGGTCTTGTACCTAAATCGTGCCAATTGGTAGCTCTATGGGCTCTTTGCATCTTGCTCTATCAGTCCCATTGGGCTAATTAACTCTTTCTAAGTGAAGATCTCACATTAATTATAAGATTTTTTGGAAAGTCTTGACTTAATATGGACCATAGATCAGATTATGTATACTTGAACACATACTATCAATCTCTAGGAATATGCTTGATCTTTAGCTTCTGACCATATATTCACTTTTTAATTATGGTCTCACACCATTAGATCTTTTCATCTAATCAAATACACATCATCAGATTATAATTTTTAAGATTGACCATGATTTGTTCTTTCAAATAATGAATGTTATCTCAAGTTAGAACTCAAAGAATAATATAAATCTTAAGCTAAAGTCTTTGATCTAATGTTTCATTTTATGTAAATGAACACAAATAAAATTTTAGACTAAGTTCATAGCATAATAAAAGGAGGCCCCATGATTAATAAAAAAGGGCTTAGCATAAGGTTTTAAATTAAGGTTTCATTATATTAATAAATTCATTGAAACTTTAGGGTAAAGCCCTAGACCAAGTTATAACATAACAAAAGGTACCCTTTGATCTCATGCCATTGGATCATGCTAGGCTAGATCAATGTGTTCCATTGGATTTCAATCCAAAAGATCAAATTTATTTTTTTTATCAATACTTTTTCTAACATGGTTATAATTTGTGTCATCACCATATTCACTTTGGGCTCAGTCTGAAATCTTGACTTAATACACCTTGTCGATTAGAAAGTGTACACTTAACCATGTACCATCAATCAATGGAAACATGTTCAAAATTTATTATGCATCATAAGCTTAACATTTTAACTTTAAACATTAACCATCTGATCTTTATTTCTAGATCAAAAGTGTTCTTTTGATTTTAATCCATTGAGTTAAATGTTATTGGTGCCTATGGACATTGAGAAAATAACTAAGTCAGAGCTCAAAAATAATACAAAATGTTCCCACATAAAATGTTCCCACCAATTTTGAATTCAAATGGAAAGAATTGAGATAGGTTAATTGAAATTAGGGTTTTAGGGTGATCAAAAGTAAATTCAACATGGATTTTGACAGACCAAAGTCTAGTAAAAAACTAGTATTGACATTAAATCATGAAACCCAAACATTGTCCATTTTAGATGAATTCTAATTAAGCCTACAAATTGAATAAAAAAGATCTAAGGTTAGAAAATTAAGATAATATTTAAACAAAAATCATGAACAAGTATGCTAACCAAACTAGGTGTAGATGATCTTCAAATAAAAATAATGTGTAAACATGCTAGTGACATCCTGATCAAGTGATATCTCATAGAAATATGTTTTAAAATTTAGAGACTTTGGTTCAGAATCATAATTAGGATATTTGTTAAAATTGATCGAGCACCTTTGCTAAGATCAATTCATGGTTAAAACAAGTCTTACACATGTAAAAATAGGATCAAACATTAAAACCTAGTGATGTTGTGTGTGTTCTTTGATTCCACTTACCATTTGCCATGGGATTTAGAGAGCAATTTATAGACTTTATGTCTTTAACCATTGAGATAAACTTATAAAATGTTGGATATTCATTAAAAACCATGATTTATCTTAGGGAAGTCTTAGGTATTACTTTGCTTCCATCCAAGAATACATAGCCCCAACATAGATGGTTTTGGATCCACTCGAGGCCTTGCTCCACTACCAGCTAGGTGTCCATAGCCCTGGTGGAGATTACCCTAATCACCTTTTATTACAAAGTTCCTTTTGAGTTTTACATTAAGCTATTATTTATATATATTTTTCTTTTTATAGACCATTTTAGCTTTCTAGCAAAGGTTAGGAATCAAGTTAGCTAGGTTTTGGGATTTGGTTAAGTGTCTAATCTTTAGGAAATCATCTTTGGTTGTAAAATTTACCCAAGGTAATGAATGTTGTTTAAGTGCAAGCATGACCATGCTTCAATAATTTAATATTTCATCTTGAATATGTAATACTCAATAGAATCAAGTTTAGATCATAATAAGGCTTAATATTTTAGGTAATGATTAGCCTATTCATTCATCTTTACCAATTTACCCAAAATTAAAACACCAAGCTAACATTTCAAACCCATAGTCAACCATACCTATAGTCCTAACTTGAGAAGTCCCTTTTTTAAATGATTGGATGAAACACAAGGCAAGGACTATCTTGAAAGGACTTATTAATATCAAATAAAAACACATGACAAAGCAAATAAATAATGTAAAGGTGTTATATACAAAAGAGGACAAGAAAGAAAGAGAAAGAAATAAATGAACCAAATCCCTACACTATATCAACCAAGAGTCTACCTCCAATATAAAATGGAAGATTATTTAATCTATAACATAACCTTGAAATGTGGCTACTTTCATTCAATAGCTCCTTTTTATGGATAGGAGCATTTGTATGCTTGTGTCTTCTCTATGATGTAGCTTGGCTTCCCATGTCCATTAATCCCTTGAACCCAAGATCAAATGTAGACCATTGATCTATCTTCATAGAATTTTTAAGGAGAATATTCATTTGAAGATCCAAATAGACTTTATCCTCATGTGTAACCATCCATATAATCTCATGATCACTTACCTACACAGTTGTAATTTTCTAGACAACTGCCTTTCCTTTAGTGTACTCCATGGAACAACATTGCTTTTATAATGATAGAACATGAATGATCCATGGTCATGGTATAAATAAAAAAAGTATATAATTTTATGATTGAAAAATCTGATCTATAACGATTCATAGACCTCCTTTTATTCTTCAAATCATTACCCATCCATGGAAGAATAATTAATTTTACCTTCTCAACCAAATTTCACCACATATTGACACTTGGCATGCCATTATAGATATAATTGGTCACTCAAAAGGCTTAAAAATAACTAAGCTAATTCATTGGCTCTATTATGGGCATGTGTCTCTTTCTTATTAATTCTAAGCCCTTTTTAAATTCCATCTTAGATTGCACCATTGGATCTGCTCACTTGAGAAAATGTGTGATGTTGATCTTGATCCAAAATATTGAATGTCATTGGTTTCCTATAGGTCTTATACCATAATGGTGCCAGTTAGGAGCTCCATGGGCTCTCTACATCTTTCTCTATCAGTGCCATCAAGATAACATGCTCTTGTGATGTGGTGGTCCCAAATTCATTCTGGGCTTTATTTAAAAGTATTAACTTAATATGTGTCATATATTGTATTATATACACTTGAATGCATACTATTGATCTCTGAGAACATGATTTATCTTTAGCTTGTGACCATGTATTGAATTTTCAATTATGATCTTACACCATTACATCTTTTCATATGATCAAACACGTATCATCAAATTGTAATCCATGAGATTGATCATGATTTGTTCCTACAAAATATAAAAATTATCTTAATTTAAAACTTGAGGAACAATATAAATTTTAAGCTAAATTATTTGGTCTAAGGCTTCATTTATGTAAATGAACATGAATAAGACTTTAGGATAAAGTCTATACTAAGCTTGTAGCATAATAAAAGGATGCCCCGTGCATAATAAAAAGGGACTTAGCATAAGGTTTTAACTTAAGGTTCCATTTTATTAATAAATATAATGAAAATTTAGGGTAAAGACCTAGACCAAGTTAGAACATAAAAAAGGACCCTTTGATCTCACACCATTGGACCTTGCTAGGCTATATAAACATGTTCCTTTTGATTTCAATCCAAATGATTGAATGCCATTGGATGCTCAATACTCTATATAATGTAGTTATGATGTGCGTCATCACCATGTTTAATTTGGACTTGGTCTAAAATATTGACTTAATATGCTCAGTTGATAGGAAAGTGTATGCTTAACCATGTACCATCGATCAATGGGAACATGCTCAAGCTTTATTATGCACCATAAACTTAACCTTTTAACTTTTAACTCATAATGTCTGATCTTTATTTCTTGAGAAAAAACAATTCATCAATTATAATCCATTGAGTCAAATGTTATTTGTGCCTATGGAAATTAATAAATTAATTAAGTTAGAGCTCAGAAAAAATGTAAAATATAGGCTATAGTTTTAGACCAATATTATAATTTGTATTAATAAATATAAATTAAAACTTTAGGTTGAAGTTTTAGACTAAGCTTGAAATAAAATAGGTCTTTACTAAATATAAAATACCATGCATTAGTTTATACCATGAAGAAAATTGGATGAGGGGTCTCAGGACCTAAAAGGGACCAAACATGGATTTTTAGACTAAGGTTTGGTTATGTCCATAAACATGACCACGCCTTAGTATAAAATTTTAACTAAGTCCATGACATTTTTTGAAATGTTCTTGCATAAAATGTTCTCACCAATTTCTATTTCAAATGTAAAGACTCGAGCCAGGGTAATTGGAATTAGAGTTTTAGGGTGATAAAAAATAAATTCAACTTGGATTTTGATAGACCAAAGGCAAGTAAAAAACCAATATTGACATTAAATCATAAAACCTAGACATTTTCCATTTTAGATGGATTCTAATTAAGCCTTAAAAATTGAATCATAGAGATCCAATGTTAGCAAATTAAGATAAGATTTAAACCAAAATCATGAACAAATACGCTAACCAAACTAGGTGTAGATGATATTCAAATAAAAATAATGTGCAAACATGCTAGTCATACCTTGATCAAGTGAATTATCATAGCAATATGTTTTAAAGTTCAAAGACTTTGGTTCAAACTCATAATTAGGCTATTCACTCCACTCTATCAAACACCTTTTTAGATATTAATTCATGGTTAAAATAGGTTTTACATATGTCAATTGAGATCAAACATCAAAACATAGTGATGTTGTGTGTGTGCTTTGATTCCACTTACCATTTTCCATGGGATTTAGAGATCAATTTCTAGACTTCATGTCAGTAAGCATTGACATTGACTTATAACATGTTGGATATTCATTAGAAATAATGATTTAGCTTAGGTGAGGCTTGGGAATTTCTCTAATACCAATCAAGCATCCATAGCCTTGATAGAGATGCCTTTGGCTCCACTTAAGGTCTTTATCTACTACTAATGAGGTGTCCATATCCCTAGTGGAGATTACCCAAATCACCTTTTCTTAGAAAGTTCCTTTTGAGTTTTACAATGAGCTCTTATTTTTATATTTTTTACTTTTTATAAACCATTTTACCTTTCTGGCAAAGGTTAGGAACTAAGTTAGTGAGGTTTTGGTATTTGGTCAAGTATTTGATCTTCAGGAAATCATCCTTGGTTGAAAAATTTACCCTAGGTAAACAATGTTATTTAAGTACAACCATGACTGTGATCCAATAATTTAAAATTTCATCCTACATATGCAATACTCATCAAAATCAAGTTTATATTAGAATAATTCTTAAGATTTTAGGGAACAAATATCATATTAATTGGTTTTTACCAGTCTCCCAGAAATTAAAACATCAATCTCACATTTTAGACCCAATGTCAACCACACTTACAGTTCGACTTGAGAAGTCCCTTTTTTGAGACACTGGATGAAACCTGAACCAAGGACTATCTTGAAAGGACTTACTAAGAGAAAGTAACAACACAAGACAAAGCAAATAAATAATGTACAAGTTTTATATACAAATTAGGATAGGAAATAAATAATAGTAAAGAAACAAACCAAAGCCCCATACTAACTCCACCAAGAGCCTACCTCCAAGATCAAATGGAAGATTATTTAATCTATAATAAAACCTTGAAATGTGGTTTCTTTCATTCAATGGATCCTTCTTGTGGATAGGATAATTTTTCCATTTGTGTCTTCTTTATGATGTAGCTTGGCTTCCCACCTCCATTGATCCCTTAAACCCAAGATCGAATGCAAGCCATTGATCTCTATTTGGCTAATTTTTGACATCCTCATAATCATAAATTACATTCACATGACCACTAATGACATCTATGATACCATAAAAATTTAAATCCCTATGGTCTTTGTCTCAGGCTTAATTTTGATTTCATCTTGACCACCAATTACGTTAATCTGACTGTCAAAATTTAAACAATTTGGTAAATTTTCTATGGATGTTTTGGTCATTGGGAATTTTTTCTTTGGCATTATGGTCTTAGACATTTTTGTATTAGTCTTTTTATTTATAGCATCCCTATTTTCATTTGGCCTTTGGGTCCTCAAGAATTTTTTTTTGCAACATTTCTTTGGGACTTTTGTTATGCATCAATTTAGTCAAGACAATTTTTTTAGACATTTTGTTCGAAACAATGTCCCCAAAGCAACTGACCTTTACATTTTTTATGAGACAATGTAATTCTTTCAAGCTTTTTACATGTGTAAAATGACTAAAAGAATTAACCCTTCAGGATTTTTTGTGGGAAAAATGTTTGAAACAAATAAGGGCTTTATATTTTTGTCGAAACAATGCAATTTTATCAAGTTTTTTATCATGGATAATTTTCTTGATAAAAATAAGAATTTTAACTTTTTGTGAAAACAAAAATCCTAAAGACTTATTTCCATTAGGTAAAATGTCTTGAAAAAAACTTGAAGACCCTAATGATTTATACACACTAAGTAAAGATCAAATTAAGACTTAGCCAATTTAACATGAAACTTGACATATAATGAGCATTTGAAAAAATAAATTGGTTTGAGGATTTAGGCACTTATACTTGACAAGGGCTCAATTTCTTCAATGGAATTTTGAGTTCTAACAAATCCTAATGAGTTAAATGTGGTATATTTTAATCAATTTTAATCATTTTCCAAATCTCATCATAGAATTCATGAACATACTCAATAAGTGGGTAAAGTGGTCAAATTAATCTTAACATCTAATCCTACATAAAAATTTAAGGTTATTACATATATGGAACAAAAATAACCATTTAAAACTTTCAAGTAACCCTTTAAAGATATCAATTGAACCATAAGTGTTTAAAATTATACTATTGGTACTATTACTATGTCTACACCTCATACCACATATGTGACATGAAATCAATTTTTAGTGGGGGGGGGGGAATTCCACCCACAAGGTTTCATACATGTTTCAACATAGGTGACATATCTTCATCCTATGATTAATAAATATATTACATCAATCCTACCTAATGTATGTTCACTCAAGTAGACTTATTTATCTCTAAATGATAAGGTGTCATGATTAGAGATAGGTGCATCTAGTGTTATTAATTTAATGGATTTACATTCCTTATTTCATAACCTATAAGACATTGATATAGAAGACTATCCATTACTTATATGATATGTAGCTCCTAATTTTATAATATATGATGGTAATGGTGATAATAAATAAGAGATTTAATTCTTCCACACAACATGCTTGGATGATGCATCTAATGATAAATTATTGAGTAGGATATTCAAAAAAATGTCTCAAAGACTATGAATTATAGTGGTTATATGACCTTCTCATATAATCACTTACATAATTAAACCCTTTTACAAATAATTTATTTGCATAATTTTTTATTAACATTGATGAAAAACCATCTTATGTTCACATTTCCGAACTCACAAAAGGGTGAAATGATCCCATGAGTGAGTGTGTACTTTGATATAATAGTATTATTTCTAAGTTAACCACCCTTATGATATAAAATTAGTTACAATACATCTTAAATAAAACTTTGTTAGCATCACTCCATGATTCAATAGTAGTAAATAAATACATATATTTTAATGCATTATGGCATATATTTAAATATTGAGATCTTAATCTCATAGATTTGATAAAACATGAGTATATACCTAATAAATAAATTACTTCAACAACTAAGTTTAAAATTAAGTGTTCACATCTAAAATTAGATAAGTCCAAAAAGATAAAACTACACAAGCATGCAAGATGTGAAGGAAAACAAAACCAATGATTGAGAATTAACAAATGCAATTTTAAATAATACCCTATGTGTGAAAAAAAATAAACCACCTATGTGATATACATAAGTTATCTAAAATTATGTTGATGTGTGATAAAGTAAAAATCAACAGGATCAAGATAAGCCAAAGTATGTTGACCTAGGAACGATAATGGGAATTATGGGGGAAATGGCAAGAGTAAAAAATGACAAGAGATCATATTATAAAGTTATGAGGAAATGGTGTAAAATTATGAGGTAGTTTTACTTAATAAAATATAAAATTCAAATGAAAATGGGTGGTAAATGCATCAACTTCTGGTTGTAATTGATATAGCATGCCACAAAAACACCTTAAGGCTATGAAAATGTAGACACATAATGATTAAGGTGTGGGGGTTAAATTTAAGAAAAAAGAGTTGAGATAATTGTGATAAGGATGTTTTAGGTTTGTCAATGATGTATCCAAGGTTAATAAGGATGTTGATGAGGTTTCATGTGTGCTAGAATGACAGGGACAAAGTGTGCTTTAATGAGCTTCAGTGTTCCTGCATGGTTCTTCAGTGTTTGACTTAGTGAGGCAATTAATGGATGATAGTGATGGTATGTACATGTTGAAGATACCCTATGGAGTTTTATAATTTATTTTAGTGCATATATAAATGAAATAAATTCATCAGATCAATCATATGAAGGTCTAGGTTCAATTAGTCATTTTGACAGATAAGGTTGAGTAAGTAATTTGATGATATCATATTTCTCACATGTGAAGGTTTGCAGAGAATTTTGATACATGTATATATTCCTCTATGAGAGGAGATAATATGGTTAAAATTTTAGTTCTAGACATTTAGCATATAAAAATTTATAATAGTGCAAAGTTGGCCTCTTTGGTAGAGTTCACTAAGTTCCCATACTTAGCCAAATTTGCATTATCAAAGATCTATGATGAGCATTTAATCAGATCATATATCTAATGGAAAGTGTTTAATATGAATATATAATTATCCAATAGATAATTTTATATTTTCAATAGTGATCTAATGATGCATATTTAGTTAATATGTCAATAGAGTATAAGATTGCATGCGCTAGTTACTAGGGTCACAATCTCAAAAGCTTTGATAGAAGATCAATGGCATATAGGTGTTCATGTAGATGAATATTTATGGTTCATATAAATTTAAAATATTATATGGTGATTATAATTCATGTGGGGCTTCCAAGTGGTAGAATCTCATTAAGTTTGACAAGTACGGTCCACAAAAGACACATAGGGTTGCCATGTGTCTCAATCTCAAAAGCTTTGACAAAAGATCAATCATGAGTGATCAAAGGTTAAAAGCTAGGATAATCTCAAGGATATAAATGGAGTTAATTTTTCAAAGTTTCTAGGGATCATGAGATGAGGTCAAAGTGTTCAATGTTTAGCATTTACATAGTGACCATTGGACTTTGAATATTCAAATTAATGAAGGAAAACTAGTTTGTAGTTTTTGAGATATATATTTTGATCTAGGATGAATTTATTGGTGAAGTAAAAATAAAAGATGTAAATTAATTAAATGGACATAAATATAATATATTTGGAAGATTTTAATATTCTTACAATCAAAGTTATTAATCTTTAAAGTTGATTGTGTGTTTGGTCATGTTCTGCAAGTGAGCTGAGAAGGATAATTAAAGATATCTTGATAGTCTTTTGATGTTTCAAGATGAAATAAATATTTAAGAGTGTCTTATAATCCATAAAGACTATTTATATGGATTATGTAGGTTTGACCAATCCAATTTTACTATGAAAAAAGGTTTATAAGTTGACTATGTTTATTGAATGTACTAACAGTTTGAGTGACCATCTTTCATAGGTAAGTTGAAGGTGTTATCAATATAATTGGAAAATAAAATGACCATCAATATGTTATATAAGTATTTAAGGATTATTATAAATCATTGGTTGTCATAGTTTTCTCCTGATCATATATAAAGATTCAAAATAGCTTGACTGTATATGACCAATCTAAGTGGTCATCTTGAGAGAGTTGATTTCAGTGCTTAGAACATATGTTAGAATGTCTAATGGAAATGGAGATGTTGAATAGGTCATGTATGATATATTAATGCATTTGTTTGAGTGTATTATTTGAGAAAAGTATTTGTATACTTTATTTCTATATAATAGACATTTTTGTGTTTTTAGGCCTATTGGTGAACAGTCTAGAATGGCTTGGTTCAAGGTATGAGGTTGAGTGTCAGGTGACATAGACCTATGTGGAAGTAAGAAAGGGCCTGTTGGAGGTAGTTCTGATGTGTTTTAAGCTTTGGTAGAATCTAAAAGTAGCCAAAGGATTTAAAAGTGTAATATGTGGATGTGAGGACCTAGTTCTTTTAGGTCTCATTAAGACCTAATCATGGTTTGGGGATAATGAGGTAATAACCAACCTATGAAGAATGTGGTTATCATATATAACATGTATATGGAGCTATGTTAAGTGTGTTTCACATATGGAATGCATCTTGTCAAACCAAGACTGGTTAAATTGAAGAGAGTGGTATAAGGTCTAATTAGACTAATGTGCTAGTTGTGTGTGTAGAGCCAAGCAAAGGAGAGAACCTTTGAAAGAAAAGGTATAGGTCATTAAGGATCAAAATAGAGTGAAGAATATTGGTCATTATTTTATGATCAAGGTGATAAAGGTGAAAACATAGGTCATTGGACTTAATGAACCTAGAAGAGGTAGATAGTAAGCCCTAGAGGTTGATTGAGTGAGTGTGCTTAGTGGATGGATTGAAGACAAGAGTAGGTTGAAGATTATGTGCATGACCTAGAAGTCATTTTTATAATGTTTTGATAGATTTATTTTTATTTTTTTTATTGTGTATGTGATAATAAGTTAAGAGTGATCCAAAAGGGTGTTTTGGATTCATTTCTTGTGTGTACAAGTTTGTGAGAGTATATAATGGAAAGAGAGTAAGTAAGAAAAGTCCATCATTAGGTGTAGAATACATTTGGTTAGAAGTGGAGATAAAATCAAGTTATTTGGGTTGATGCTTGGTT
This sequence comes from Torreya grandis, assembly GCA_037957365.1. NCBI lineage: Eukaryota > Viridiplantae > Streptophyta > Pinopsida > Cupressales > Taxaceae > Torreya > Torreya grandis. Next base: position 269,423 of record JARHVA010003716.1, read on the forward strand.
TCCTAAGGGGTTGGTTCCTCCTTATGGGATAGGTGTCTCACTAAATTGAGGGATGGGTGTTCCTTGATCAGTTGGTGTTGGTCTAAATTTAGATCTTGTTATTATAGGATTGTAGTCCATCTTATAGGGTTTAGTGAGTTTTATCCCCCAAAAGGGTTTCCCATTTATATCATGTGTTATGTTCTTGATATTTCTATATCTTCCTTATTCATTTCAATGGTTAATTTATATATATCATGATTATATGTCCTAAATGTTTAAGAGTTTGGAATTAAATTAGAATATTTGGCATCATTGATTCAACCCCCTAGTGATTGTACCTCTAACAATTAGTATCAAACTGGAACCTTGTGTGAAATTTTAACCACTTGAAGGTGATCCAAGGTAAAATATGGGTAAAAAGGAAAGTTATTCAAAATAAAATAACATCATAGATGATGAAGAAGTTTGGCATGATAGTGGAGAATAACAAGTATTTTATGATAGTGAGGAAGAAGAGGTTGATCTAGAAGTTGAGCTCATGGGTGCACTTGGTGAACTAAAGGACCAAAAGAAGAAGAATCATAAAATGAGGTTATTGATCAAAGTTATTGAAGCACAAGTCAGGTCTCTTGAGAGGAGTTTATCAGGTAAGTCCATGAGAAAGGAAAAAGATAATGCAGAACTGATTAAGTGTATGGAAGAGCAAGAATGTAGATTGAAGGATGCCATGACCAAGGAAGCTAAGGAGGATAAGAAGACCATAAAATATCTTATAATTCAATTATAGGATGAAATTTTAAGCATGAGGGATAAAGAAGATGAATGTGTTGAATTGAAGGCTAATCTTGTTTTCCTAAATGATGAGCATGAAAAGGTCATAATCAAGATAGGTAAGATTGAAGAATAAAAAAAGAGATCATAATGAGGAAAATAATATGGTATCATGAATGATAAAAAGTCAAATTAGGTCAAAGGCAAAATAAAGAAGCCAATCAGATAACCAAATGCTTCAAGGTATGATAAATATTTTTTGGGCCATTGTTTTGTTTGTCATCTTGTTAGTCATAGGGCAAAGGATTAGGTAAGAAGAAAAAATAATTCAAATGGAGATCATTTCCATATTCAAACAAAATTTATGGAAGACATTATTTTCTATAGTTGTCAAAGAGTTGGTCACATTGCTAAGTTCTGTAAGAAAAGACCATCAAGTTAAGATAAGTTGAATCAGGCTCCTGGGGTGAAAGAATGAAGATAAGATAGACATATCAATGTAATGAGATATTCATCCCAGATTCATTGATATGGATGCAATAAGTTTGGACCCATTGATAGAGAATGTAAAAGGAGAAGAAATTGGTTAAAGATAGATCATAATCATCATCAAGCAAAATGTATGAATGATCTTGTTTGTTTCAGATGCCATAGAGTTGGTCACATTGCTAGGTTTTACAAGAATAGGTTGAATGAGTTTTTAAATCTAAATAAGGTGTATGGAGATCCTATTATGCAAGGAAAATGTCACAAATGGCTGTAGAAACCTAAATATTTTAACAAAGATTAGACTGAGACCAAATATGGTATGTTTACCATGATAGACATGAAGGAAATTCAAGAGTTTTTGCTATCTACATTTGTTGACAAGTCTAAAGCAAAGAATGAATTCAAGGATACATTAAAATTCAATCTAATAATGAGATAGGCCTACAATTTAAATGAGAGTATGGAGATATGGGAGTCTCATGAGTTTTGGGACTTTTAGTCTCACTATGTCAAATGGATGTCTATCTTTAGGCTTCAAGGAAACACTTTACAAAAAGAGGAATCATGGTGGATGATTGTTGGGTCTTGGTTGGTGTTGCATGATAGTAAAACCATGAAGGTGAGTTACTATATTAGTTTGAGATATGAAAAATAGAGTATGGTTTTGTGTTACTTTATGTTGATTCAGTTCATAAGGAGTCATGTTATGATATATAAGAGGAAGTCCTTAGTGTAAAGAGAGAGGTCTTTGAGGGCTAAGATTGTGAAGATGAGTTGTAGTATAATAAATATATGGAATCAATCATATTTCATCAAATTTGGTCTCTTGAGGTAGACTAATCTTGTCTAATGGCTTGAAATTTCTTGGGATCTTGTTTAAGGTGAGTAGTATGGTGACTCTTGAGAGAGGACTTATGGGCCCTAGAAGTTCAAAGATAGGTATGGATTTAGAGAGAAATAAATAAGGTGTCTTGAGTGTGTTATGACGTTTTTAAATGTTTCTTATGATCAATATGTGTCAAGAAGAAGATCTTGGTTGTATATGTGGTCATTATCTAAGGGGGAACATTTATAAGATGCTTTAGTTCAATGAGCTTGTGTTGTTTAGTATGCTTCATCAGCTCAAGTGGACCATCTTAGCTAAAGGTGTAAAATAAAGGATGATGAGTTATCAAGATATTATATTTCATATAATACTAAATATCAAGTTTATATGGAGTATAATGAGAATGTTGTCATGATCAGTTTTTGGTGTTTTGGCATGTTGATTGTTGTATGTGCAAGGTCTTCATATTGGGTATATTATTTTTAGGTGTCGTTTAAAGAATTGCAAGTTGTGAAGGTGTCTTAGTGGGATAAAAAGGTGTGTTGAGCTCATTCAATTGTGTTTCAGGTGATTTCATGTTTTTAAGGTCTTTTTTGTGCAATTGGAGAATTTTGTTTGCTCTCAAGTTTCTCAGTTTGTGCTCATGGGTATGTAGGTCAAAAACCTTGGTATAAGAATTATGAGTTTCCAAAGGATTATGAGCTAAAAAGTTGGTATATAAGTGTGTATTGATGACCTAAAAGTGTGATAAAAGGTTTAGAGATGGGATTTGATTAGAAGGTGTGTTGATCAAGCTTTTCTCTTGGAAACCTAGTGTTTCTACTCATGTTGTAAAAATGGTTTTCCTAATTATTTGAGATTTGAGAGTAATTAATTGGTTGGAATGGAAAAATGGGTGCTCAAAAAGTCTTTAAATGTCTTGTATAAGTGCATGGTTGGTTTCATGGAGGAGGATTTGTGCAAATTGAGGGCTAATTAACTAGTAAGTTTGTGAAGGAAGTATGTTGAAGATGAAGAGATGAGTGTTGATTTTTTGCATGTATATGGGGGAATATGATAATTATATATATATTATATTTCAATCCATGAAACTTCATACACAAAAATTTATGGGTTTCACAAGGTCCAGGTAGGGCTACAAGGCCCCAAAGAAGGCTAGTATGAAAAAGTCTACTATAGATGTGAACTCAATCATGTTGATATGATGACTTGATCATATAAATTTAGTTTATATGATAGTGTATTTAATCCTTATGTATAAAAAAATAAATAACTTTGAAAATGGTCAAGTCCTATGATTAAAGGATTGTGTAGTAGAATTTGACTGAGAAGGTATGAAGGCAATTGTGTTATTTTTTCATTGTTAAAAATGGTCTAAAGATAATAAAAAGGGTGATTAAGCTCAGGTGACTTAGGGGGAGTCCCTCCTAATTTTTTTAAGGTAATTTAAGGAAGTTTTTATTCCTCTTCTATGTTTTATCTTCATAGAATAGAGTTTGATTAATGAAGAGTGTAGTCATCGATCATGTTTGAGAAGCTCAAGGTAAGAAGAGGTATGTAAAATATTATATGGATTTTGTATCATATATCAGAGGTGGTCCATTCCTATTTTTTGTCTTTTTTGTCTTTCCTAGTCTATAGGATCATAAGTTAAGCCCACTTTGCCATTTTATTTAAGGGGGGAAAAGTGCTTGAAGGGATAGAAAAGTCTAAGAATAAGATTCGTATTGGTGTTTTGACATTAATTAAAAAGGGGGACATTTATTGAGGTTGTAAATTATGTCTCCATGGTGACCAAAGATGTTTATGATGTGTCATGTGTGCTAGAATGACAATGACAAAGTGTGGTTCTATGAGCTTCAGTGTTCTTACATGGTTTTTTAGTGTTTGACTTAGTGAGGAAATTAATGGATGATATTGATGATATGGACATTCTTCAAATACACTATGTGGTTTTATGATTGATTTGATTGCATATGTAAATGAAAAAAAATCATCATAGCAATCATATAAAGGTCTAGGTTCAAGTAATCATCTTGAAAGATAAGGTTGAGTAATCAGTTTGATGATGTCATATTTAACATATTTAAAGGTTAAATAATTATTTTGATACATATATATATTACCATATGAGAGGATATCATATGGTTCAAATTTTAGGTTTGTACACTAAGCACAACAAGATTTATAATAATGCAAAGTTGGCCTCTCAAGTAGAGTTCACTAAGTTCCCTTAACCAAATTTTCTTTATCAAATATCTATGATGAACATTTAATCAAATCATAGATATAATAGTGAGTATTTGATTTAAATATATAATGATATAATATAGCATGTGATCTTCTCATTATTGATCCAACGGTGTGTATTTAGTTAATATGTCAAAGGAGTCTAAGATTGCATGCACTAGTGACAAGTGTCACAATCTTGGAAACTTTGACAGAAGATCAATGGCACATGGGTGTTCATGAAGATGAATATCAATGGTGAATATGAAATAAACAATTTATAAGGCTAATCAGAATGCACAAGGGACTTTTGTGTGGTGTAATCTCATTGATTCTGATAAGTAGGGTCTACAGAAGGCACGTGAGGCTACCATATGTCTCAATCTTGGAAGCTTTGACAAAAGATCAATGGTGAAACATTGTAAGTTAAATGCCAAGCTACTAACGAGTATATAAATAGAGCATGTTTGTTTAAATTTTATAGAGAGCATGATATGATGTCAAAATGTTGAATGTTTAGCATTTACATAGTGATTGTTGCAATTTGAATATTTAAATTAATGAGGGAAAACTAGTATGTAATTTTTTAGCTATATATTTTGATTCAGGAGGAATTTATTGATGCTTTAAAAATAATTTTTTTATTAAAATTCAATGCACATCCATATAATCTATTTTTAAGGTTTTAATGTTAGTATAGTCAAAGATATTAATCTCCAAATTTGACTATGGGTGTTTGACCATGTTTTTCAAGTGATCCAAGAAGGATAATTGAAGAGCTCTTGATAGTATTTTGATGTTTCAAGATGAAATAAATATTATAGAGTGTTTTATACTCCATGAAGACTATATATATGTACTATGGAGGTTTTACCAATCCATATTTAGTATGAATAAATGCTAAGAAGTTGACTATGTTTATTGAATGCACTGACAGTTTAAGTGACCTTCTTGCAAAGGTAAGTTGAAAGTGTTATAAGCATAATTGAATAAAATGAGAATGAAGATGTTCTATACATCTCTAATTATTATTATAAATAATTGGTTGTCATATTTTCCCCCTAATTAGATATGTAGAGTCAAAATATCTTGACTATATTTTGATTGTGTAGGACCAATCTAAGTGATCTTCTTGAGAGAGTTGATTTGAGTGCTTAAATCCTATGTTGTAATGTCTAATAAACATGGAAATATTTCATAGGTCATGTATGATCTATTCATGCATTTGTTTTATTGGATTTTTTTGGAAAAGTAGTTTTATTATTTAGTTCTATATGATAGACTTTTCTTTGTTTCTAGGCCTATTGGCTAGTCTAGAATGGTTTAGTTTATGGTATGAGGTTGATTTCCAGGTGACATAGACCTATGTGTAAGTAATCAAGGGCCTATTTGATGAATTTTTGATGTGTTTGAAGATTTGGTAGAATCTAAAAATGGCTAGAGTATTTAAAAGTGTAATGTGTGGATGTGAAGGTCTAATTGTTTTTTTATCTCATTGAGATCTAATGGTGATTTGGGGATAATGAGGTAATGAACAACCTATGAAGAGTTTGGTTATCATATGGAACATTTGTATGGACTTATGTTATCTTTGGTTCAAATATGTAAATCATCTTGGCTGACCAATATGAGTTAAAGTAAGGGAGTGGTATAAGTACAAGGTATAATTGGACTAATTGTGTTAGTTATGTGTGTGTGGAGCCAAGTGAAGGAGACAACCTTTGAAAGAGAAGGTATATGTCATTGAGGAACAAAAGAGAGTGAAGATGATTAGTCACACTTATTTTATTAAGGTAATTAAGGTGAAGACATAGGTCATTGGACCTAATGAGCCTAGAAGAGGCTGATTGAGCGAGTAAGCCCTAGACACTAATTGAGTGAGTGTGTTTAGTGGATGGATTGAAGAGCAAAGTAGGTTGAGGATTGTGTGCATGACCTAAAATTCATGTTTTTAATGTTTTTTATAGAGTTTTTATAGGTTTTTTTACTATTTATGTCATAATAAGTGAAGATTGATCCAAAATGGTGTTTTGGATGCATTAATTGTCTGTGCAAGTTTATGAGAGTGTAAAGCAGAAATAGATCAAGTAAGAAAAGTACATCATCAGGTGTAGAAGACATCAAATCAGAGGTGGAGATCAGATCAAGGTAACTATGTTAGTTTTTGGCTACCTAGGGGGTTGGTTCCTCCTTATGGGATAGGTGTCTAATTAAACTAAGGGATGGGTTTTCTTTGATCAGTTGGTGCTAGTCTAAATTTTGATCTTGTTATCATAGGACTATAGTCCATCTTTCAAGGTTCAATGGGTTTTATCCCCAAAGAAGAATTACAACATATATCATGTGTTATGTACTTGATCTTTCTATATCTTACTTGCTCATTATAATGGTTAATTTATATACATCATGATTATATGTGTTGAATGTTTAAGAGCTAGGAATTGACTTGGATTATCTAGCATCATTGATTCACCCTCCCTCAATTATTGTACCTCTAAAAAATAAAAACCACCATTAAAATGTAATATAGATATAAATAGATATAGGAGGGAATGACATTAGTTTTACATCACTTAGAACACTAAGAGTGTTATTTTTAATACCAAGTGATCATATATGATAATCCTGACTTGAAATGAACTATATTGTGAAATCTAAAACTTGTATTATGGTTATATAATGATATATATTTTGTCCATTATGATTTTAGTTAGTTACATAGTGTCTAGGAAAGATGAATCTTATTGAATAAACATGAAACCCCATGTCCCACATTATAAATAAATATCATTGCATATAAATAATCCTAACCACCCATATTCCCTTTTTAAACCTCAGATGTATGCATGAGGTTCATTCCTTGAATGATATGTTATTTTTAGGGTATATTTGATAAATGTTAAGTAATGTGGGTGACTAGGACCACTTAGGAAATAAAATCTATACACTGACACAAAATTTTGGTTATGTTTCCATGATAGGTTGAATTTTATTACTATAATGGAAAGTGAAATACACACAAAAAACTTTCTAATGGTTGGATAAATACTCTACATGTGTGTTTTATAATAAATGAAATTGGAAAGGATGGGCATGAATAATAAATAATAGGAAGGTAAGGTTTAGTATGGAAATACTAGATACATGAGAACTCAATAGACATATATATGATGAAGCAAGGTAGAAGGTGATGGCTGATAATGGCTTGAGGGAGATGGGAGAGCCTAAATTAATAATTTCCTAGAGGATTCATGGAGAATGGGAAAGTAATGAGGATGACTCTCACATAGAGAAGATGTTCCCAAAAGAAGAATATATAGATGTTAGAAACTTGAGATAAGATATGGTAGAATAACCAAAGTGCCTAAAAGTAAGGATATATGCAAATAGGTTACATGAATAGCACTCAACATCCACCTACCTAAAGATCATGTTAATGCATCCCAATAAAAATATTAAGAATCAAAAGATGAATTTAGAGTTATAGAGAACCTAGGAGACAAGTGAATTCATTGATCAAGGGAAAGTAATAACTCGACAAGAACAAGTGTTTTATGAACCAACACTAGGACAAGTGGAACCACACTCAATAAAAACATTAAATTTAACAAGAATGTTGGTATGGTAGGGAATTTAACACCTTAGTTTTTTAGATCAATTAAAGGAGGAGTTATCACAATATTAGTTGTATGAAGTGGTGGAATATTACCACAAATATTAGGATCTTAAAAAATGATCAAATCAATTTAGTAGACCACCTAGGTACTATTTTCATAAGTTCCTATACCACAAGTTTATTATATAATTAATTTGACTTTATCTATATATAATAGACTAGATAATGTCATGAAACATATGCCTAGGTTTGAGCTCATTTAGAGATATAAGGGAGTCATTCAGTTGAATCAAAATGTGCACCAAACTATACCACCCTATAATATTATGCATAAACCTAGTAGGAAGCTTGACCTAACCTATGCTATCATGGATTATGACCGTTTGAAGAAAATGTTTCTTAGAGTGTTTGATATCCATGAATTTGAATAACAAAGTATTTTCAAGCTTAATCATATATAAAATTATCATGTGAAGAGTGTTCAAGCCTATTATTCCCAATTTAAAACATTGATATCCAAACGAACATATGATATTCACCTAGTTCAACATGTGTATTAGTTTGTTGAAGGGATTATTATACCAATATGGTGCACCCTCTACATGAAAATGTTCATTGTACCCATAAAAGTGCTAGAATCAACACTGGTAGCTATGGTTGATGGCATAATAGACACATGGGTTATTTTATCCATATATATAATCATTACTTCAAAAAAATCTATCCAATCAATCAACTAATACATGTCTAGTTTTATTGTGTGACAACTATAATATCTAATATCATGACCAAAATATTTGCTCTAAGTGGAAAACATAGGTCATTAAAACACCTACCAATCATTTTTATGAGGGACATGATGCATATAGTTTCCCTCTTGTTTAATACATAACCTATATAGACTAGTCCATGTATTTCAAGATCTATGACACCTCATCCCATGATATAACAAAATTTCAAGTGATTGGCTCATTTCATGAGACATAATACCTATGATTACACTATGCTAACTTAGGACCATCCTTTTCAAGGATATAATGGGTAATCTAATTGATAATACAATAAGTATGCCACAAAATTATGTAACTAATATCAATAATAAGATAACAAAGGTGAAGGATGAAAGTAGTCTCAACCATTCTCATGTTATAGATCTGGGTTGATGAACAATTAACAATTTAAATACGCATAATATCTCCCTTGTTCTTACTATCAAAAAGGACACAAGGTTGAATAATGTCCCTATTTATATGCAAAGCTTATAGTCTAAGGTAATCTGGAAAAATGATCATGCATGATACATTGTGTGTACAACCCAACTTAATGGGCTAAGGATGGGTATGAGAAGAATAAAACTAGACTCTAGGTGTAGACATTTGGCATATTTATCCCTTGATCCAACTAGAATTTAACCCTTAGATAAGAAGCCATGTACCACAAAACACATGACCTATGATTCTAATAATGCATGAAAATTAAAGATACTACATAATGCCATTATCATCATCCAAATATATAATAATAAATCTAATTATATAAAAAATGGGAAGATAGGATATAAGAGGATATTTGATCTTGCAATGATCAGATGAGATATTTGATAGAAATAACCACCCTTATTTTCACTAACAACATGGCCCAAAAATTCTAATATATGTTTGTTGAATATATAAAAAATGCATAAATGATATACCCCTTCACTAAATCATGAAATCCTATGAGGGAAAAACCTCCTTGAACATGTGGTATAATGGTATATCTACAATTTATTGATTGGCATAGGCATCAAGGTCAACATATTAAAAGGGTATGAATAGAAATAAATGGTGATTTCAACATTATAACCATCAACCCTTATTTTATTCATGGAAAAAAATCCAAGAGCACCTTATTTGGGTAATACAAAAAGTAGAAGTCATAATCATGTACATGACCATAAAATTCACTTCAAGAAAAGGTAAATGACCATAAAAATAATAAAAAGTGCATGGTGATCCCACTTACCACCGATAAAGGTCACCCTTATGTTGAAAATATTTCCTTAACAAAGGATTTCACCCATATATGGAACATTAAAACATATGACCTAAGAAAAATGTCTACCCTTTAAGACACTAAACATAATTATGATAATATCTTGAATATATTAGATAACATAGTTTCTACTTTTGAATATTAGGTATGTGAATCATATGGATAAGTTGAATGCACATATAACATGGTGTGGAACAACTTTATTCTTTATCCCCTACAGAAGCTTGTATTTACCCAAGAAGAAACATTGAAAAGAGGTGGCAGAGGTTGAGGAACTATATAGAGATAGTATAAAAATATGAATTAGGCTTTATTCACATGAAAAAAATCCACTCTAGGTACACAAGACATAAGGGTATCAATCTCCCCGATGGTAAAACTAGTCCTTTTATTTATTCTATCCATCAAACTCACATGTGTTAATGTAGGTTAGACACCATGCACATCTATTATAAATAAGGTACCATACATAATAATTGGTAAAACATGAAGGAGAAAGGGTCCTATGAATGTGACCTTATTAAAACTAAGACATCAAGGTATATGGCTTAAGGAAAGGGAACCATTTTACTATTACAGTATACACCCAAAAATCAAATTCACTAGCACCATGGTTCTTAAACATCTCATAAATTGTCATCTTATGTTGAATTGGGTCTAAAAGGATTCCAAGGCCAAGTCATAATAATTTAGTTTTACATAAAGCTTTATTAAGTATTTTAAATCCATTTATTTTTAGTAATTCACTTTATTAGGACATACTTATGGTAGTTATAAGCAAGAGGTAATTACACATGATCAACTTTTAATATTAAGTCAAGTGAGTCAAACATGGGATTTTTTGTAAAATTCATAAACCCTAGTTGTATAATTATCTCTAGTGAGGTTTAGATTTCTTTAAAATGTAAAAGTGTGTTTTGTTCCACCAAAAAATATGCAAATATTTGTAGTAATCACTAGGACAAGTATCAAAGACTTGTACTAGAGGACTAGGTGTAAATTTTAGTGTTGGTAGGAGGTGGTCACCTACAAGGTAAAATAAATTTATATATTATAAGGTTATAGGGGTTAAAAAAATAAAATAAAATAAAATAATAATAATAATAATAATAATAATAATAATAATAATAAATGCATCAAACGAGATGACTATAGTAATGACATGCATAAGAAGGATAACACATGGAATAAGTTGGCATGTAAATAAGCCAAGTGTGAACCAAGAATTTATAGGTGTTGACACCAATGATGAAAAATGAAAAATAAATAATCATCTAGCTCGATGAAGTGATAAATGGTAGTGACTAAACCAAAGTATAGGAAATGAAGGAAAATAGAATGTCTAATTTGAATTAATTATTTTTAGAGCCAAGTAGTGTGAAAATTGACTCAGTTAAGGATAGACAAACATAAAAGGACATAGGGCATTATAAATGCATGCTACCTATCAATATGTTCAAATGAAATCATGAATCATCTAGGATATCCTAGGTATTAATGGTGATAATAGGTGATAGACGTAATGGATAGACATATATCAACCCATAAATTAGATCAACTAGTGACCTACACAATTTTATATAAATATGGGAACTTGGTTCATGACATGATATTTTAAAATGAATTATTTTACTTAAATGTTGTGCCCACAAAATGGGTAGTGATTAAATTTTTATCTTCTATAATGATAGTGTATGGTTCCAAGAGATTATCATTGTGAGGATATGTCGAGATACCAAGAGGTTAGAAGAGGAAAATAGGTCAAAAGCTTATGCTCTGAGGATAGTAGGTAGGAGATCCAAGATCTAAATAAGTTGAAAGCCCCACACTACATTTATTTATATATGTCTTGTTTGAAATAAAGGAGGATGTAAGATATTGGTTCCCACTTCTCTATGATTTTTTAGGAAATTCACAAACCTACAAGCAATAGAATCAGAGTGCATAAGACCATAGGCTTAGTGGATCAATCATATGAAAGACGATTTAGGGAGGAGTCATGTCCCTCCATCGAGTACAAATGGGTAGAGGGTGGAAATTTAAAGATAAATATAGGTATATTAGTTAATAATTATGCATGAATATAACCTTAAGAGGAATAAGAAACATTTAAAGAATGATGAGAATAGTTTTACATCAAAATTTTGGTAGTGCAACATGCAAAGAAAACATAAAGAGTAGTGTTACATGTAGAGGATTGTGAGATTTATAAGAGTGGGTTTGATTTAAAGGAAAATAGAGGATATCTTAGGTATCTACACTACCAAAATATATATTATTTACTTAGGCCCATCTAGGGATCAAAAGAAGTCACAACTATGCCTAGTAAGGTGGGGAAGCTTGGGTGTTATCAATTAGGATTCTCGGGACCACCTAGTGAGTAGATCATTTCATCTCTAATGATAATTAGTTATATGAATTCCAATAATATAGATCTAAAACATATGTCCATCCATAATATGAAAATTTTAATGGGAAATAGAGGCTCTTTTGTGAGCTTCCACACATGTCAAAGAGTAGGAGTAGGTAAGGAAACTAGGGAGATAAAAAAGATCTCCAAGATGCATGTGGTGAGATGGAATGGAGTGTAATTATGTGAATGTGACCTTGGATGGAATGCATATAACTATAAAAAATAGGTTTTTGTCATCTTTTAGGATGCATAAGGATAAATCAAAATAATATAATGTATGTCATAATGTAGAGAATAAGGTGATGTACACCTCTAAATATATCATCTCCAAAGGAGAAGGATTGAATTGCTACACACAATTTAGAGTGTGATGTCTTAGAAGAGATGAAAAGAGATAAATTTAAGTTGAAAAATAGGGGTAAGATGGATAATTATTTTTGAAAAGTGCACAAGTTTTTACTTGTCACCAAAATAATGAAAATTCTCTAGTGAAAAGCTATGTAGATAAGGATTTTCAATATATGTAGATATAAATAAAGTGTCTACTTAGTGTATAAATTCATGGGTATACTGATTGAATAAGGAAATAAATTAAAATATGGACTAATTTTTTGTAGATGGAAACTTGGTTTGGTGTGGGGTGATGTTGAGCCCTAAAATCAACTAAGTCCCAAAGTACCAACATGATAAAGGACTCAATAAGTGAAAGATAACAACTCCAACAAATAAAAAAAAGCATGAAAAATTAGAACAAATAAATTGTACCCACACCAAAATAAAATACCTTACATGTTCAAGGTATAAGAAATTATTTCAACATGTGTTAAAGTAAAAATGGTAGGACCAAAACAAGTTTGAGTGAGTTGACCTAGGAACCATGGTTTTAATTATGGGGGAAATGGTGGGAGTAATGAGTGATAAGAGATCCTATTGTGAATTTATGAGGAAATAGATTAAAATTGGGAGATAGTTGGCTTTGATCCAAACTAGAATTCAAATGAAAAGTGGAATCAAACACATTACCTACTAGTGATTATAATCTATTTGCCCCAACAAAAATAAACCTTAAAGTTAATGAAAATTTAGGCACCCAATGATTGAGGTTTGGGTGATAATTTTAATAAAAAGGTTTAGAAAATGTTACTATGTTTAACCACCATTATAATGTAATAAGGATATAAATATCCATTAGAGTTAGTACCATTATTCTTGTAGTTCTTAGAACATTTGGATTTTTTAGAATGCCAATTAATCATGTATGGATAATCCCAACTTGAAACTAACTACTTATTATTAAACCTTACATTTTTATTATGGTTCTATATTTACCTATGATCATCTCCATTAGGATGTTGATTATCTATGTAGTAGCTAAGCATGAGGAATATTATTGACTAAATATCTAATCCCACATCACACCTTATTAATAAATCCCATTTCATGAAACTAACCCTAACCTACCCAAATTCCATCTATTTTTACCTCATGTGAGCATGTTAGTTTCACATCTATCATGATATTCTAGTGTGGGAGTGGATTTAATAAATTTTGAGTGTAGGTGATCGAATATGCTTAGTAATATCAAGCTAGACCATAATGCAAAAATGATCCAATCCATAAGGTTAAATAAAATGGCAATGAGAATGAGGCAAATGCAAATTTTAATGTAATGTCACAACATAATAATAAACTCCTATTATCTTCTCCATAGAATTGAACTTTTTTAGGATTACCATGACCTCATCATGTATTGTTACATAATTTAATTGAGGGCAACCTCATCTCTCTTCCTCCACTAAAAGACTTTGATGAATATATGCCTATAGATAATAATTATGATAGTAATGAATATTTATATTACCATATAACTTATATAAATTCTAAAAATAAAAGTTTCAAGTTAAGGCATAATATAAATTTTCTTATTTATGATAATATTATTTAAATCAGAACACTCATAGAGGAGGCTAGGTAAAAATCAAATGGTTATTCTAAATTAAAAAATTCAATGACCCATTTAATAATCATGAGAAAAAAATACCAAGCATACATATAAATTAAATTATACATATAATATTAATCTCCCTTGTTTTTCATGTTGTCACCCAATGCATTAGATTATTGGTACACTTATAGGCATCTTTCCATAATCACCTATGATTACATTTGATGACAATGAATTATATATGATTATTCATATGTCCATAAATTATTTATATTAGCTTATGGAAGTAAGAAACCTATAAATAGTTTCATGGTTAAAAATGGGTCAATCGATAATATTTACACATTGGAACTTATCAACACACTTAAATACACACAACATAATTTACAAGATACTGCATAAGTGATTAATGGATTTTATGTAAATACACACAAAACTCTTGGGCACATTATACTACCTATTAAGGTTGGATATGTTATAGTTACTACATTAATTATAGTATTACAAAGTACATGGGTATTTTACTTGTTAGTGAGATGACCATGTGAACATATGATTGCAATAGGGGGAGATTAGTATTATGTTAGTGAATAAAAAAATCAATAAAAAAAACACTAAAATAATACCCTAAGCCTATCTAAAAGGAGGATCTTAGTTAACAAAACAAAAATGGAAAACACAACTAAAACATGAAAGAAAGACCTTCCTTCACCTTATTTGGATGCTCCAAAATGCTTTTTGTAGTGGTTTGCTCAATTTATGCTCATGAAGTCTTCATCAATGAAGTGTGGCTACTTTCATCTCTCCTTAGCACCTTCTTTAGATTTGGATTTATCTTGGCATGGCTAAAAATTTAGGCACCATAACACTAATATGAAATTATTTTGAATGCATTTGGTTGTTATAAGTTTGGGATAAAAGATCTTAAAATTTAATAGGTAAGGCCTCCTATTTATAGATTTTTTGAATGGCTTAGAAATAACCTGAACCATCCATCTTAAGACAAATATGTGTGGCTAAGGATTAATTTATTTATGTAATTAAAATTTATAAATAGGATCATTAATATTTAGGATAGAGGGGCTTTAAATAGGCATGAAAGGTCTTAATGAGGCATGGGAGGCATTAATTTAGATATTTTTGACATTTATGGATTGTGGATGCCACCCCCTACGACTATGTCATTTGATGATGTAATTATTGACAATAATTTTTTTTAAATAAATATTTAAAAATTTCCATGGAAAATTAACTTAATATCTTCATTTGGTTTAATTATCCTTAAACATGATCAGTCAACTTTGATGCAAAACCTTGGCAAGTTGTGCACAAATTAATCAAATTGGTCAAAATGTCATATTATTGGCTCAAAATTTGATTGGATTAGAATTAAAAGTTGATTTTAAATGCATTGGAAATATTACCCCATTTAGGATGTTTTCAATGCAAAATAACAAAGACACATATCTCATACAATAAATTTGATAGAAAAGAGCAATCTAGAGCACTTAGGTGTGAAAATATCATTTTGACTCAAAATGTATAGATCAACGTTAGATGGTTCATATATTGTATTGCCTCATTTAATGACACTCTAGCCAAAATTGGCACTCGAATATATTAATTTCAACTCATTTATTGTGTTTTAGTGTTTTTAGGCCAAATTGTATTATTTGGTGGAAATTGGTCAAAAGCCTGATTGATGGTCATTGGTGGCTAGATTTAGGTGTCTATAGTTTTCCCATATTTGAGAAGATGTTACAAATAATATGCAAAGCAATGTATTATCCAATAATGAGAGATTTTCTATATGCCAAAAATAAGATGATGATTAAAGAACAAAGCTCCAAATGGTTTTTGAAAAGCCTATAATGATTCCCCCTTAAGGGAGTAGCCATCACATATGTTGATGGATGGTCCCTTGAAAAGAATAAAGAAGGAAATTAGGATTAACATATGGTTAAAATTAATCCAAATGAGAAAATTATTACATGCATTAATTTAAAAAGGATATTGATTTTCCCAAAGGTGGTTATAATCAAGAATACAAGTCCAAATAATGACTTGCCCATAGGTAGTTATAATCATTAAGAGGACCTAAATTAGATAAATATGATTGTGCCCTCTTAATGATCAATAAATCAAAGATATAACCTAGAATATAGATTAAAGATGATCAGGTGTAAACAAGATGAAAGAGATGAATAAAAGAATAAGATTGATCAATAAATTATTTAGTTACACCTACCAACAAGGAGATGCTCATCCTTATTATCAATAATACAACTAGAATGGTCAATGTGTTGATTTGATCAAGGGTGGGAGGATTTGCCAAGGATAAACTTGTATGGCTTCATTTCTTGTAGACCTTCTTGAAGCTAATTTTTACTATGCCACGTGATGATATTCATCATGATAGAACACCATGAAGACTATCCTAAAATATGCATAAGGACTGAATCTTGATCTAATAAATAATTGAAACTAATGCACCAATGATAAAAACCATGATGACAATTTTTATGTATGAATATGTATGGACTCAAGAATAATGTGTGTAAGGAATCACCCAATGCATACATATAGACTAAGTCAAGGCAACAATACTAAAACCAAACAAACATGAAAGAAAATAAATAAAACAACAAATAAAAAGCACACAAAAAAATAATAACTTGAAATAAAAAAATAAATAGAAACATTGAAAACAAAATCAAAAGAAAGCATCTAACAATGATTATGCCCCAATAGGGTAGATCAAGGATAATTGACTAGGATTAGATAAGACAAATGTTTTTGGATTTTGAAATATTTGAATATTTTTGGTATTTTTAGGTATCTTAACTCATTATATAATGACAAGATACCTAATTTCAAAATGGTGAGAGTATTAGCTTAGATTGCTCAAAAAATGGTGAGACCATGGCTTAGGTTACTCAAAAAATTATAAGAGTGTATGGAAAGGGGGACTGAGGTGACCTCAATATGAATTGAGTACAACCCACATAGTCTTAAAATGACCTCAAGTTATAGTAATTCCATGCATATAAAAGGTAGAGAGAAACTAACTAAGTCACAACAAGTTCTCAAATCTAACAAATAGTTAGTCAAATGAAAATAATAATGGCAAGGTGATGTAGCAATGCATGATAAAACAAATGTTTCCCTTAGTTTGCCCATAGGTGGTTATAACTAGGATACAATGACATAGATCAATGATACTAGTTTACCCATAAGAGGTGATAATTAGTAGTAAGACCCGTGAAACACTAATTTGCCCATAGACAGTTATAAGTAGGATCACATAAACCAACTTTGATATAGGATAGAAAATGAAAGATATATTTCTAGATCAATTATCACACTAATTTCATAGATTGTCATTATAGACAAAAACTTTATTGATTATTTAAACTTGATTGAAATCCCATCACAAAAGGTGTAGGAAGAACCAAAATAACCAAGATCAAAAAAATATTGGATAGGGTGACTAAAAATAGGCTTTGGTTTAGATAGGAATGGAATGATAAGATGGAATGTCAATGCTTTAGAATAATGATAGTTTTTGATAGATTGGATAAAATGGTAAGAGGGTTTCCCCTAGGTTATGGGGTAACTGGCAAGGATATGTGACAATGGAAAAAATAATATGGCAAATGAAATGGTATGGTACATATTTTTAGCCTGTTTGATTATTGGTTTTTGAGGTGTTTGGCCTAGGTATGGCAAATGGCATATGATTTTATTGTTCCTATTGAAGTGGAGAAGTACATCTTGATAAAAAAATGATAAAAATAGAATAATATCAATCATGTTAATTACTATCCCACACCTCATTTGAATAGTTGTTATATCAAGAATTAATTGTAGATCTGGATGCTAAGAATGTTGTTGTGATCTTCATTGGCCATTGATTTTGATTCCTTCAAACATTGAGGAAAGGTATTTTTATATCCTCTATAAAGGAAATTGTGGCCATGGATGGTAAATAAGGATAAATAATGGTTGATAGCTTTGATTTTGAAATGGAATGGTAGATGATAATAAAATGGGTAATGGTTTGGAAATAAATGAAGATTGGAATGTTCAGTCACATGTAATGTTGTTGATGCTAGATTTGACATAACTTTGGATGTGGTGGGGATGAATACCTTTAAATATTCTCTCAATAAGATCACCAAATTTTTTTATTGTTTGATCTTAAGAGTAACTACCATCTGATTAGGCTATAAATTGGAAGCTCTTTTGATTTGATCTTTGATATTATCTTCATCAAGTAGTGAAGGAATTTTGTGCTCATATATCATTTCTTAGATGAGTTTTTTATGAATTAAGTTGTCTCAATTGTTCTATAATGCCTTTGAGAAGGTTTCACTAAGGAACATTGAACTTTGACTTTGATTGGCTTCTAGTGCTTCTAAAAAAGTTTCACTAGAAGATGTCGAGTTTCAACTTGTCTTGTCCCCTAGTGCCTCCAAAAATATTTCACTAAGAGAGTTTTCTTCTACTATATAAATTTGGTCTTGGCCTTATTGCTCTTCTTTAATAGTTATGTCACCATAGATGCAGTTTAACAAAGTGTGATTTTGTCGGTCCCAATTGACACTTATGGGAGATATAATGTCAATAATATGGATATTTTGGTTGATGTTAATGGCATGTGGAATGGTAATGGAATGAGTTTTGGAAGCACAATCCTCATATAATATACTAATATAAATCATGTTGAAACTAAAGTACTCATCCTCAAAAAATATAGAAGGATCACAAATGTATTCAAACTGATATGAGAGGCATATTTAACCAATATTATAACAATCATGAATATATTCTATTTTTGAATCTAATTCTAACTCAATAGACTCTGAATCTAATGTTGAGGCTAATGTTTATTCTAATTTTGATGCTAAATCTGATGTCAGTTTAAGAATAAAACTTGAATCTAATTCTAATTCTTCATATAAAGGGTACTTTTTTATAATGATGTCTTGTTGAATGTTTGGTATTGGACAAGTAATAGCCTATGATGGCATAATGGGCTCCATAAAAACTAGTTTATCAAAGTGGGACTCATTTAGGATGGGAAAAAGGTCAAGAGATAACTCTTTAGAGACTATATTATCAATAGGACGATCTTAAAAAATAGGCATATGTTTGAGGTAATGTTTTACCCAAAGGTGGTTATAATTATTAAGAAGTGACTCAACAAAGACTGACTCATCATGGTGAGACTCCTTGACAACTGGTATAGGATTAATAGGTGATTCATCACAAGTTTACTTATCATAAATGGTTGTTTCAATAAAAGCATCTTGGATTAGTTGTTTCTTTTGTCCTTGGTTTCCAATGAGTTGGAAAATCCTAGTTTTGAACATAGCTTAGTCTTTGAATGATTGTCTTGGTTCAGGGTGTGGTTGGATTGGTTGTGGTTTTCTAAAGTGGGGAACTATTGGAAATAGATAAATAATAATCGATGGTTGTATAATGATAGGGCATTGGGGAGCATTATTTCTCACATGAGATAAAGATTAAAGTATTGAAATGGTAATGATAGGGTAGTTTAGAGCTTGGTTGCTCACAGAAGCCAAAAGATGATGTCCTAAAATGATAAAAGGGCATTGTGGAGCTGATTACTCACACAAGATAAAGAATCTAATTATTCCTCATAAACCATATCATCTCAATCTGGAGTTGGATAATAAGTTGGTTCTTAAATATGTTATGTATACTGATTATTGTAAAGAGGGTATGGATCCATATCCGAAACAACATTATTTTTAGTAGGGTCTTCAACGTCCTCCTCATAAACCATATCATCCCAATTGGTAATTTGATTTATATTTTGTGTATTTTGACTATGTTCCCCATATGGAGTATTATAGAGAGAGTAATAAAACTCCTTAGAAAATCTTTCTCTATAGGGGTTTCTAGTGGGATCTTGTGTGGCCATTCTATCATAAATTGGATTGTACATGAATTTACCATAAGAGTAGCCAGACATATCCACATAAATGATGAAATCTCTAAAATAAAAGGTTTAGAGTTATACACACTTTGAAAAACTATGTCTAAAGGACAAAAGGTTCAAAATTGGTCTAACTTAGTCAAAAGTGGAGCTATATCTCCAATGTGGCCTAAAATTGGAGAGGTATTTCCAAAATGGTTTGTGCTAAAACATGGCATAAAACACTATCATTTCAAATTTCATATACCAAAAAGGTCAAGTGTTTGAATAAAAATTGAAATGTCAATGTCTAGGTCAAAGTGTTCCAAATAAGGAAAGGTAAAAGAGTCAGTAGGTCTTTTGACCAAACATGGAGTCAAAATCTAGGCTCAAATAGGTTGTGCCAGGACTATTGGCCAAATAGAATTAAAAGCTAGACTTAAAAAAATGATTGATGTGAATTTAATCTAATCTAACACGTTTAGAAACAACTTTGACATAGACCTGACACACAAAATCAACCATAAACATGATCAATTGGTATAATTCATAAGGAAAAAGGCTCTTGGAGAAAGGTTATGTTCTCCCAAACAAAGGCATAAACAATGATGAGGATAAGAATTGAATAAACAAATAATCAAGAGTCTTCAAATTTTTTTAATTAATTAACTGAAGTTGTGCAACCCAAAAGAGAAATATTTGTCTATCAGCCCCACGAATTAAGGCCTAAATAGAAATCCATCAATGTTTGAATCCAAAATTGGATAAGGTTAATTAAAAACTCAACATTGAAAACTATGATTTTACTAAACAAGCTAGACAAGATTGGACAACATGACGGAGCATAAGTAAAGTCTAAATGGTTGATGTGACATGTTTTAAAATAAATAGTTTTGGTGTAATGGTAAACAAGAATTGAAATAAATTGAGTAGCCTAATGGTGTAAGCATGCTTGAATGATGTGATTAGTGGTATGTTTCAAATAATCGAATTGAAAAATGGTTTGATAAGTTTTGGGTAGCATAACACTACCCCCCTCAAACAAGTAACACACAAAAACATGTTTAGCAAAAAATTCAAGGCATAAGTGTGGTGTAAAATATACATCATAATGCCTCTTTAGATAAAAGAGTGATGTATAAACAAATTGGTTTTGACATGGTTTATAAACAAACATATTAGTTTCAATCTCAAAATACCAAGTAAGAAAATGATAAAATACAAGTAAATCATCAAAATTCCTATTAAGGGTGTGGCAAAGTGGGGTTGATTAAAACTAATTGGTTTTTAAACATTTTTATATGGATCCCATGTCTACCAACTTTCACATTTGCAAAAGAGAAAAGAAACACTTTAATTGGGTGTCTGTGACACTTGTATTGTTGCAAAAATGTCTTATCCTTTTTACAACCACTACATCCATTGCTTGCTTAGTGTAGTGTGATGTCTAAAGTGTAGATACATTTTATGTGCAAATACAACACTAAAAGGTGGTTTAACCACTCAAACCTTCAATATTAGTGGGAGTGGTTGAATTCAGTGCTAAGAGGTGAAACCTTGGGTCAAAGCTTCCCTATAGAACTTTCGGTAGGTAATGAAGTCCCCCTCACAAGCCAAGATGTAACAAAATAAATGATTGATAGAAAGACTTTAGGGTCATTTCAAGATCACCCAAAATATTTTGATTTTTTGGGAAGTGATTTAGATGACATTATTTCTACTCCATTGGCTAGTCTCAAATTGTTATGATATGGTGATTTTGATCCTAAAAGTTCCCTAAAGGGGATGGATGGGAGAGCATACACACACGTCTCTTTTCACTAAAACAATCAACAAGTAATTTTTTGAAAAAAATTGAAGTGATGTTGATTTTTTACACCAAATTTGAAAATATTTTCTTAGATTCATTACTATCCCTTTGTATCTATTACAAAAATGGAAAATGTTGCACAAAATAACCACAAGAAGCAATAAAAACCTAAGTTCATTTTCATCCCAAATTCAAAATTCAAGACTTAACTTAGATTCATGATTAAAACACTAGATTAAAAATGTTGAAAAATTTATGATGTGTTTTAAGTACTAAATTAAAATTAACTAAGACTTATCTAAATCCTAGGTTCATTTTAGGCACCAATTCAAATGTGTGAGAAACATGACATGTTCATTTTAAGCCAAATTTGAAGTGTGGATGATTTTTGATCAAGTTCTTTTTAAACCAAATTTTAAAGGTATGTGGTTAGTCAAAAGAATTTATATCAAATTTCAAACTAACCTTTTACTTAAAAAACAAGATTGCAATGACGTACTTTGAATCACTTAGGAGTTTGACCAAATGACATTAATAATTTACCTCTCAGGTTGACAGTCGAGTTGGGTTGATAGGCAAGTTGGGTTGACATGTAAGTTATATTAGATAAGTGATTTGTGTTGGGTAGGTGAGGTGGGTTGATAGGTGAGTTGGGTTGGTAGGTGAGTTGGGTTGAAAATAAAGTTGGGTTGACAAGTGAGTTAGGTTGAACAAGTGAGTTGGGTTGCACAGTCTCGAGAACAAAACTATGGCTTACAAAAATGGATTTTTTGCTCAAATTTTTATTTTGTTTGCCTCCATACTCAATTATCCTACATGAAAATGATTAGTATGTTTCTTGTATGTGTAATTTGACTAAATTTTTGAGGACATGTCCCACTAGGCATGTCATTTGAGAACATAGGATTGTAAGAGGGTGAGATTAGTATTATGTTAGTGAATTAAAAAAAATCAATCAAAAACACACTAAACTAACCCCCTAAGCCTATCTCAAAGGAGGATCTTAGTTTTAAAAAATGGAAAACACAACTAAAACATGAAAGAAAGACCTTCCTTCAACTTCCTTAGATACTTCAAAATTCTTTTTGTAGTGGCTTTCTCAATTTGTGCTCATGAAGTCTTCATCAATGAAGTGTGGCTATTTTAATCTCTCCTTGGCACCTTATTTGGATTTGTCTTTGTATTGGCTTGGCTAAAATTTTGGAATTATAACACTAAGATTCAATGACTTTGAATTCATTTAGGCATTATATGTTTGGCATAAATAGCTTGATAATTCAATAAGTAAGGCCTCCTATTTATAGATTTTTGGAATGGTTTAGAATCAACTTGAAAAATCCATCTCAAGATGAAGATGTGTGGCTAAGGATTAATTAAATTATGTAATTAAAATTAATAAATAGTGTCATCAAAATTTTGGATAGTGGGGCATTAACCAGGCATAGAGGGTCTTAATGAAGCATGGGAGGCATTAATTCAAATATTTGTGGCATCTACGGCTAGTGGATGCCACCCCATAAGATGATGTTATTTGATGATGTAGTTAATGAAAATAAATTTATAAAAATAAATATTAAAAAATTTCCATGGAAAATTAACTTAATTTATTGATTTGGTTAAATTAGTCTTAAATATGATTAGTTAACTTTAATGCAAAACGTTGGTAATTTGTGCACAAATTAATAAAATTGGTTAAAATGTCATATTATTGGCTCAAAATTTGACTAGATTAGAATTGGAAGTTGATATTAGATGCATTGGAACCATCATCCCATTTATGATGTTGTCAATGCAAAATAACAAAGGCACATGTCTCATACAAGAAATTTGATAGAAAAGAACAATCCTGAGCACCTAGGTGCAAAAATGTCATTTTGACTCGAAATCGTCTGATCAAAGTTAGTTGCTTCATAAATTTAATTACCCCATTTAATGACACCCTAGCCAAAATTGGCACTTGAATATATCAATATTAACTCATTGAATATGTTTTAGTGTTTTAGGCCAAATTATGAATTTTTATGGAAATTAGTCAAAAGCCTAATTGATGGTCATTGGTGGCCAGATTTAGGTGTCTATAGACCATAGATAAAAACATATCCATCTATACCATCCATAGTGCATCTATGTATAAAATATATACACTAGAAAATGGAGTTATAGTTTCATGCATTTAATACGACTATCCTCTTCAACAAGTGGTATATCCTCCTCTACCCCCACCAACACCATTTTTGGTTATTAAACATATTTATAAATATTGTTTGAATTGATTTATTACACTAATAAAGTATCTCTCTATAAACTCAGTTAAGAGGAGAGTATTTTATTCTCTTTACATCCATTTTTATAATAGTTACCACATAAGAGAGTGTTTAGGACTCAAAGAGGACACTATATACTATATTATGTAAAAATAGAGTACCAAAAATAGTTCAACATGTTCTATATTGAACAAATTCATTGAGATATTTATTAATATATAGTAAACCCAAAATAGTATTTGTCCTTTTATAGTTACTCATCATAAATGTGAGTTTATGAGTGATGATGATAGCTACATTACAATAGCTAATTCTTTTTCATATATTGATACACCCACATTCAATATTTTTTCTTATGATAAATTAACCTTGTACCACACAATAATTTCACTTCCCATTACTATTCACTTGATGGGATAATTGGTTACCACCATTAAAAAAACTAAACGAAAAAAAAGAAATAAAAAAAAGAAAATACTAAAAAATTTAAAATGTTTAAAAAATAATAAATTAGGACCTAAGCATGAAATTATGGCTAGTTAAACTATTGCATATGATACTTATCATATGTTTTTTGGTTGGAATATTATTTTCTATAAACAAATTCATTTCATAGTGTATGAGTGTGATTCAATACATACATACCATACATGGACATATACATGTTGTAAATTCCTATACTTTTGGGACATGCGAAAAAGCTAGGGAAATATTATTTTATATGTCACAATATTAGAGTTTATATATTTTTATGATAATTTAAAATTTGTATTTACATATATTTTTAACATGTATTTCAAGTTACTCATATCTCTCACAATGCTACATGAATATTTTACTTGACTATGATGTGACTTTTATATACATAGATAGTGTAGATTAGTTTTTAATTGTTATATGCTTCATTTATTCATTATTATTGAATGGTAGGGTAGCCATTTCTTTTTAATTGTGTGTAACACTTGGAATTGTGTGTGAAAAATTATTCTTTTACCTTATTTGTGACATATTTATGTCAATTTATTGTGTCCCTTGGCCTTTCCTATTGGAGACATATTTATGCCCATTTTTTGTGGCCCTTGGCCTTGTTTGTTGCAACATATTTATGTCCCTTATATGTGGTTCTCAGAATTACAGGTGACATAGAGTGATCTTTTGTTTGAATTTATTACATGTATTATATATATAACATTATTTGTTATGCTTGATGATATATGTTTGCTTGTTGAACTTGTTGAATTTGTGGGTGTCATGATCCATATCAAACACGTTCCATTCATATGTGGTTCTATGATTTACATAATACACCTATTTATTGGTTATGATTATTTAGTTATTATATCAATTATTTTTACTACTACATGCCTAATTGATACATCTATCTTGACATGAAACTTTTATGCCTTGTGTTGACCCTAATAAAATTAGATAAGTGATAGCTAAGAATATAACACCCAAGCATAGTAGAGGGGAAGATAGACTAGAGCCACTAGCTAAGTAATGGTGCTTACAATCCAAAAAATAATCATAAAGATAGGAACAAACTATAAAAAATTGTATCCATGTGTTATAAATGAAAAAAAACTAGGATCCAAACACAGAATCACTTAAGTTTAGGAACCATAGTTGAAATAATGGGGATATATGGTATAAGTTAAGACTAAAAATTTATTCTCATAAGTAGTTTGAAATAAATGGTGGAATATGGTGGTAGATTACATTAGGCAGTCTAAAAAATTAACTTCCATGTGGGTAAAATGATGTAATAATTTTTATGTGGTTATAGTTGATACCAAGAATGGATCTTAGGATCTTATAAAATGCAAACAACAATGAAAATAAATGTATAATGATGTTTCTATCCTAGAGAGAGAAATAACTTGGATAAACATCATCAAATTATATATTTATATCCAAGAACACTATTTTAGAAAGAATATAGAACTACTAGTGACAATAGTAGTATTGTAAGCACCACAAATGTCTTTTAAAGCATGGAAATTATTATAATATTGAGATGTTAATCAATAAAGATATGATGTTTTCATGGTTGTATATGCTTATGAATTTAATGGAATTATTATTGTAGGGTAAAATACTCTACATTTTGTTTTATGTTTCAGTTGTGCGCTCCAATTTTTGACCCTACATGTTTCAATTTTGAGGCAGTGAAGGTTTTGACACATAGCAAACGTGAGTTTTCATTTTGCCTAAGTTTTATCTAAGTCTCAAAGTCACGTGGAACATGCCAAGTGTCATCAGCTGAGACACATTAAATTTTCTATAATTTCAATGGAGGCTACCATGTGTCATGATTATATACCTACAGAGCTTGACAAGTGTTGGCATCCATGTTTCAGTTTCTTATAAGTTTCAAAAGCTTCACTCAATAAGCTTCTCTCATAGTCCCACAGAGGGTGCCAAGTGGCAACTGTGGAAGGTGTTAATATGTCTCTATAAATGTAGTAGAAAGTGTTGTGTGTCCACTATGAGATAGGCAGAGACTGCGAAGTGTCAACATCCACAATTTTTTCTTTTTGTTTTGATATTGAGTAAGGACTATGGTGGGCCCTGGGTGAGTTGCTAGATTAAGTGGAGCACACCAAGTTTCATCATATTTGTGAATCTAAATGAGTCCCAAATGTTTCTATAGAGTAGTTAAAGCTCAGTGGAGATTGCCACATGTCATCTTCTGTAGGACTCTCAAAAAGTAGCTAAAGCTTAGCGGAGGTAGAGATCGCCATGTGTCATCTTCCACAAGACTCTCAAAAGGTAGCTAAAGCTCAGTGGAAGCCACCATGTGTCATTTGTTAAGACTAGAAGATGTTGTCAAGTGTCCTCACCTATTTCATAGTGGGAAATGTACGTGTATCTATTTTAACCAATGAACTTGCAGAGAGGCCAACCATTTCAGACTTGAAAGATATCTTCTATTAGACACTTCTAGTTAAGTTAGAATTTTGTTAGACAGTTGGGATTTAATCATGTGAGCAATCTTGAGCTAGTCCTATGCTATAAATATGGGTTCAAATCATAGGTTCAAGAAGGATCAAGAGAAAAAGAAGAAGGAAACGGAGAGAAATTTTTGATATAGATTGTTATCAAAGATTTACAAGAAGTTTTTGAGACTTTCTTGCTATGGCTAGTAATATCATTTGACTTTGTTTCATTTTCTTAATTCAAAAAGTTTGTATAACTATGCATGTATCTGTGCCTTTTATGTGACTAAAAAATTAATAAGAAGATTGATTTCTATGCCTTTGCTAATATTTTCTCTGTTATTTCAAAATCATCTAAGTTGTGAGCCTTTGATTCTATTTCTTTTCATCTTTTACATTGATCATGCATTGTTTGATCTTTAATGTAATTGAATCCTAAAGATAGCTTCATTGTGCTTAGTATTAAGGATCAAATCATACTCAGGTGCATTGCCATAGTTAAATTATCTTTCATTACATTGGTGATTCCATTTAATTTCTATCCCTTTTTCCCACAATATATTTTAGATAAAGAAGAGCCAACTTCTTTAAAATTTGGAGGTCATTTTAGGTCACAAGTCCCACATTCTTGAAACTTCCCATTGCTGGTGTTGGAAACAACACAATTTTAAGCATCAACAATTTTTGGCATGCCCAATGGGACAATCTCTTGTAGTTTCTTTCAAGACTGTATGAACCAGAGAGCTACAAGGAGTCATAGTTGTGGACCAATAACAAGAGCTCAATTTGCTGTGAACCCAAGTATTCTCTTACCACCATTGATAACTAATTCAAGAAGGGTCAATCAATTTACAACAACACCAAGAGCAAACATGGGAGCAACTATAGCCCCAAGGAATTATGCAAATTGGAACACTAGTAGTCCTCTGATTCTCCCAATACCACCAGCCACTTGGGATCTTATTCCAGTAAATGCCTTGAAAGCTCCACCCAAATTTAGTGGGGAAGATTTCAAAACACCTGAAGAACATCTATAAGATGTGTCTGATGTCTATGCAATACACGTGATTACACAACAGAATATGGCTATAAGATTGTTAGCAACTTCTTTTAAGGGAAAGCCTTTGGACTAGTACAGATCTTTGACCCCAAATACAATATCTACATGGGATCAGCTTGGAAATGCTTTCTTTGCAAGATTTGAAGAAAAGGGTGATAAATATTCTTTGTTGAAATAATTAATTACTATCAAAAGGGCACCACAAGAAGCAATGACTGATTTTAATTCAAGATTTCAAAAGACTCGGGAAAGAATTCTTGGTATAACAAGACCATTACCAGGTATGGCTATAGTATTTTATCTTAAAGCCTTAAATTTAGATATATCAGTAATGATTTAGTCACTTAGAGGTCAGACTCTGCCAAAAGCCTATGACTATGTAGTCAGAGCTAAAAATAACTTAATAGATGTTGTAAAGTTGCCCCTAAGGCCTCCCATGCCCATGTTTCTAGAGATTACCTTACCTTTGCCTCAAGAAGCCCCTAATCCCATAGCCCCACCTGTGTCTATGTGTTCATTTCCTCAACAACCTAATAAAATAGCTATCCCTATCTAGTCATCTAAGATGGATGATGTTACGAACATCTTAAGGACATTTTCTAATGAGATAATTAACCTAAAAAGATAGCAAAATCCTTATCCTAGACCCCAATATCAAGGCTACCAAGTAAATAGACCTCCACCATAGCCAAATCAGTATTAGGGTCCTCAAAGGCAACTAACCCTCAGCCATCGAACCAATTAGTTCCAGTCCCTACACCCTCATAGATTGTTCCCCCTAATCCAAATAAGGAGATTGTTCAAGAGTAGAATAATTATGTAGATGGCACCAATGCCTAGTGTTTCCCTTGTAATAATGCTCATATGCCCAAAGATTGTCCCATGGATAATCTATAGAAAAAAATAGTAGATCAAAGAAGAATGGATGGATAATTTGCAAATACTTCTGACACTCAACCCTACCAATCCCCTAGTATGCAAAATTTAGTCCTAGTGGCTCAAATGCAAGGGATGTCCTTATAACAAGAAGAAGAAATAGCCCCTGAGCATGATTTATTTTCATGGGTTGAAGATGAAGAATTAGTATTCTTAAATGAAGCTTCTACTTCCAAGAAGCCATTGGTCCAATCAGATTATTACACCAGAGCCAAGAGAAGGATGATGGAACAACTTGAAGTAAAAAATAATGAAATGATAGGGATTCCTCCATTTTAAGATCATCAAAACATAGCTACTAGTCAATAAATACCTCAACCATTGCATAACCAAGTAATTTCTATACAAGTTCAAGAAAAAGTAAGGTACACTTATTATCCAAGAATCTAAACACTAGGACCGATAAATGTGGTGGATCAGCTAACAGGACCCTAACACATGCATCAATATGGGACATGTTATCTATTCCTCAGCAAAATAAATTGTTTCAAGAAGCTCTGTAGGGCCAAGTAGTGCCTAAACATACTGGTACCAAAGGAGGACCTACTGATAAGGAAAATCTCAAAGACACAGTTCCTTTGTAGACAATAGTGCTTTTGAACAATGCATCAGAAGTAAGCAAATCCAAACCAGAGCCCTTCTATTTGAATTTGATAGTTGGAAAGAAATTGTTACATAATGCAATGATAGACTTAGGGGCCAACACTATAGTAATGCCTAAACAAATAACAGATGCTTTAAAAATAAAGTATGATTCACTTACTAGAGGAGTTATGCAGCTGGATGGGAAATTAGTGAAAACAATAGGAAAAATTAAATAGATCCCATTGAAATTGTATACTTGACCTAATATAATTGTTAATCAAGATGTGGTAGTCATATATATACCCCCTATATTTGGCCTATGTTTATCCAAAGAGTTCACAGCCAAGATAGGAGGTTATATGTCACTTGATTGATCTCACCTCATCCTAAGAACCAAATATGGTAAAAAAATGAAAATACTATCTGAGTCACTATCTAAGGATCACATCACCAATGAACCAACCCCAAAATTAGAGGTAGCTCATGTTATGCTCAATAAAGAAGAAAGGGTCTTTATTGAAGAGTTAGGTGACTAGATCGAACATGACCAAGAGGAGGAAAATAACCAATTGTTAACTATTATGCAAAGTGACCCATATGGAAATTATGACTCGACTAGTCTGGGCACTTATGTCATATGTGATGAAGACCATGAAATCCTAAATGTTTTAAGGGAAGAAATGCCAAAGACTCAAGAATCTAAAAAATACTCAGAAATTTAGACCTTAAATTTTGATGGGGGTAGAAGTAAAAATGGTGTTGAAGCAGGAATTTGTCTTGTTGCTCCAAATGGTGAGAAAATTCTAAGAGCTATCCATTTCCAATTTGCCTGTACTAATAATGATGTTGAATATTAATCCTTAGTACATGGGCTCATGTTAGCCATGAAAAAGGGAGTAAAGAATCTGATAGTAAAAGGAGATTTAGAACTAGTGGTGAATCAAATCAAAGAAAAGACAATAGCCAAAAATGTAAGGATGAGATCCTATAGACACATAATTTGGGACTTAATAGATGATTTTGAAGCTCTCAATATTGAAGTAGTTCCTAGAACCCAAAATTCTGAAGTAGATAAGATGGCACAGATTGGCTCATAGTTTGACCTAGCAATTGATCTATTAGTCAACAATGAGTCAATCAAAGTTATAGTAAGGAAAACTATCCCAGACAATGATGAAAATTGGCAAGTCTTTGAAAATGATTTTCAGGTACTCTCATTTTTGCAACAATCAAGGGAATTTGCTGATCAATTACAACCCAAAATTGAAGAAGCATATGGAGACCAAATTATTCAATTAAAGACCAATAAGCTTCCCAAAGGCTTGATTACTTTTAAAAACCTATTTGATCCAAAAGACTAAAGATTGGAGAAAACTAAAGATTGGAAATTCCATAACCCAAGAGGAAAGTGAAAGACTAATTGAATTGTGTGAAAGATATGATAGAGTAATAGCTTGGACCTATGAAGACCTTCATGGCTATAATAGAGACATCATTCATCACACAATAGAACCAACTGAAGGATCTAAGCCAGTCAGATAGAAGTAGAGGCTAGTGAATCCAAGGATTAAACCTCTAATGGTGGATGAGTTGCAGAAACTCTTAGAATCCAAAATAATTGTTCCAGTCAAACACTCAACCTAGGTATCCAATCTAGTACCAGTCAAAAAAAGAATGGTGACATAAGGCTTTGTGTGGATTTCAAAGACCTAAATAGAGCATCTCTGAAATATCACTATCCCCTACCCTCTATGGAACAAATTTTACAAACTATGGCTGGATCAGAGAGATTTTCTTTGCTAGATGGTTTCTCTAGATACAATCAAATTTGGTTGGCTGATGAAGACCGACACAAGACTATATTTACTATCAAATGGAGAACATTTGCATACGCCAAGATGCCATTTGGCCTATCAAATGCTAGAGCCACGTTTCAAAGGGCAATAGATGTAGCATTTAGAGAACTCATAAATAAAATCATTCTGATTTATCTTGATGATCTCACTATTTTTTCCAAGAATGTTTTTAATCATTTTGATCATCTGGAATCTATTTTTAAGAAGTCTCAAGAGTTTGGAATATCCCTAAATCCTAAGAAGTGTATCTTTGCATTACCTCAAGGTAAACTATTGGGACATATAGTATCCAAAGAAGGAGTCTCTATAGATCTAGAGAGATTCATAACCATAATGAACTTGTCCCTACCAGCCAATAAGAAGGTAGTTTAGTCCTTTTTGGGAAAGATTATTATTTTTAGTCGGTTCACATCAAACTTTGTAGGCCTAATGAGACCAGTGACACTCTTGTTGAAGAAAGACTTGGTGTTCAAGTGGACTACAAAAGGTAGACAAGCTTTTGAGGAGGTCAAGAAATCAGTTTCAATAGCCCCAATACTTAGTAACTGAGACTTCTCTAAGTCTTTTTTAATGTGTGTTAATGGAGGAGAGTTTAGTATTGTTGTTGTCCTAACACAAAAAGATGATCAAAAAGAGGGAGAACACCCAATAGCCTTTTTCTCAAGGACTCTTAGGGAGTATGAAGCTAGATATAACTTTTTGGAGAAATAGGCAATGTTATGGTAAATCCCTTAAGAAATTCAAGCATATGGTATCTGGAAATAAGATTTTGATACTTGTGGCTCATCCTAGTGTCAGAGAATACATTATGGAAGGTGAAATTACTAAAAAAAGAGCAAATTGGGTAATAAAGATCCTTGAGTATGATGTAGAGGTTAGACCCACTAAGGTGGTCAAAGGTAGGGGGTTATGCCAATACATGGCTCAAGATATGGAAAAGATGATAACTAAAGAAATAGAAAAGGAAAATGTATTGAGGATACAAGAAATTGATCAAAACTCCTAAGTCACAAATAGAATCCATTTTATGAAAAATGGGATTTTCCCAAAAGAGCTCTCTCAAGACAAGAGGAGATACTATAGGCAGTAAGGGGTCTATTTTGTTTTAATTGAACAAGTTCTTTTCAGAAGAAATACCGATGGCATACTTTTAATATGCATAGAGAGAGATGAGGCTAAGAAAATACTAAATTAAATGCACCATGGAGTCTCAGGTGGATATTTTTCTGCAAGAACCATAGCTATAAAGATAAGTCAGACAAGTTATTTCTGGCCCACTTTATTTATAGACTATTATCAATTGGTCAAAAAGTGCCAATCTTGTTAGTATTATGTGGGGATGAGAAGGAATGCAATAATGCCCCTTAGTCATATAATTGTTGATGAACCCTTGGCTTAATGGGGTCTTAACTTCATTGTAATACTCAATCTGGTGTCGAGTATGGGACACAAATGGATTCTAACTGCCATAGATTATTTTACCAGATGGAGTGAGGTAGTGCCACTCAAATAAGCAATAGAAAATGTGATCCTAGACTTTTTGGGGGATATCACTACTCACTTTGGGCCTCCTCAAACCATAATTTTAGATAATGATAAAGCATTTTTATGGGTAAAAATATCTAACTTTGCACTAAATTATGTAATCTATCTAAAAACTTCCTCAAATTATTACCCTCAGGTTAATGGTTTGGTAGAATCAAACAACAAGAACCTGATTAGACTTATTAAGAGAATAGGGGTTGATCATCACAAAGAGTTGCATAAAGTGATTAATATAGCACTATGGGCTAATATAATTACACCTAAACAAGTGACAAAGATTTCCCCATATGAATTGGTCTATGGTAAGCCTGATGTAATGTCCTTGAGCTTAGAGATTCCTGCTCTCCAATTATTAAAATAGATTGAAATTGAGGAGAATGGCCCCATGCAGGTCAGACTTGCTAATCTCCTAAAAGTTCAAGAAAAGAGGGATAAAACACATGAATCATTAATGAAACATCAAAAACTAATAAAAGACTACTTCAATAAGAAGACTTCAAACCCCCATTTCAAAATAGGCTTAGTTGTTTTGAAATGGTATGCGAGAGCTGCCAAGCTAGATCAACATGGTAAACTTGAGGCATTGTGGACTAGCCCCTATAAGATTCATACATGTAAACAACAAAATTAATTTGAGATCAAAATGATTGAGGGTGAATCTAAAGAGATTCCTATGAATGGGATCTACTTGAAACATTTTATTTAAGCAGTATCTCCCATGTATTATAGTTAGATGGTTTCCCTTTCCTTGTTGCTCTATTTTCCTATTTTTTTCCCACTCTTTCTTTTAATAAGTGTTCTATGAACACATGGCCAAAAGTCAAAGTCTTTTAAAAAAATTCAAAACTCTTGCATTCACTAAATCTCTCTCAAAATCCCCAAAATTCCCAAAGGTACCATACACAGCCACTTCTATGACGTGTCTGACATGTTGTCCCACAAAGATTTAATAATATTTACTAATAGTTATCTAATTTTAATGCCATTTTTAATATTTGATGTGTCATTAAATACCCCAATAACAAGAGTTAAGGCTTAACAGTGTCTCATGCATTCCTATGTTTACTAAGAAAATCCCTGTTACCTACACTTTCAATTTATAGCAAAACTTCCTTAGTAAAAGTGCCTTCCCTATTGCAAAGCTCCATACTTGTTACATAAGTTCAATAATTCCTAGTATAGACACAAATATGGAGGAGGCATAGTCTTCACAATAGGGGCTTGGTATTTATGATTCTATTGATAAGTTTCTCACCAGCAAATCATATGCTTCAGCCCCTACACAACCCTTAAAGACCTATCCAAGGATTAGAGCCCTCAAAGTTGGTTATACGATTAACCCAACAAAGGTGAAGGATTTTGTAGATGGAATCACAGACCTAGCCCTTCAAAAGACTACCAAATCTCTGTGAGAAGGGGCACACCTAAGATGTATCTAGAAGGCCAAGTCTAGACAATCTGAAACATTTGGGATGAGGATATGGACTTCTCAATTGACACACTTCATTGTCCCAAGAGTACATCCATGCCCTGACTTGGTTGAAATATGTGCTAAATTATTTCATGCACCCTTAAATACCATACAATAGGGTCAATTTATGGTGCAAATTACACTGAAGGCCATTAGGGACATGTTGGCCCTATATCATGGCAAAATAGCCACATTTCCCACCATTGCCAAAATGCAAAAAATGTGGGCAAACATTAATAATCAATTGAGGTTTCTCAGATTAGAATTGCAATTAGGGGATGATGATACTAGTGTGCCAATGTTGCCAATAATAATAACACAATTTTCACAAGCCAGTCAAGAGGCACTATCCATGATGGCATTCATTTTTGGAATGAAGGAAGACATAATTATTTATGATTGGCACATGGCCATTCTTTTTAGATTAAAAATTGTAGACAAGTCTCAAGATTATCAGCTAGATTTATCTGAGTAGATTACCTATTCAATGGTCAACCAACTCACCCATTTAAAATCTAAAGGGATTTTCAAGTATTCTTCTTATCTATTTCACCTCATGTTATATCAAAACTCTAGCATCTTTTCACATTATATGCATCTGAATATGTATGACCCAAGTTTCGATCATAATAGGTCCATTCCTGTGTCTACATGGACACATATCTTATCCAAAACATCTGACCCATATGAATTTTGGGAACTTTTTTTTTGCCATGCCTTTTGTCATCTAAGCCCAGAGCCTATTGAAAATAGATTAACTCCAAGTGTCAGAGGCCTCATGACAAATTACACTATTCCTTGTGAGTATTTTTTTAGATCTCATCATACCATCATTAGGGTCCATGGTTTTAATGGAGAACCAATGTTGCTACCTAAGATTTTGACCCTTAGGTTAGCATTCTTAGAGGTCACCTAGAAAGTGTCTATGGTTGATAATGATTATGGCACTAGGAAGAAGAAAAAGAAAATGTATGATATTCCATGGGTAGAGAAAAACATGGCCCTAGAGGTCAGAGATGTTGAGCACTTGTTGCTAAAGAAGCTAGCTATCCTGGGTTTCTTTTTGATTGAAGATAATGGAGATATGACCCAAGTAGTTTCATAACCTTATGGATTAAGAATAACAAGGTCAATGCTAAAATTGTGCATGAGGGCCATCGCTTTTAGGAAGATAAAAGAAACCCTAAGGAAGATATTCATGATTTGTATGTAGAATGGACAGATTTGCCCTTTCAAGGGGCCAAGCCATGGGAGACCTTTTATGTTAAGGAAAAGGTTTTTGACCCTAAAATTAGAAAAAATTTTGGTTTAAGAAGGGAATTGAAGAACAAAGAATGGAAACCTAAAAAAAGAAAAGCCTATTGGAAGTATGGGTAGTAGATCTATGAGACAACTCAATCTTTTGGTAATGTAAGATCAAAATAGAAATAAGAGGAAATATAGGATGAATGGCATCCATCTCTTACTTTTAGCCTTGATATAAGCAAACTATAGATAAAGGGTGAAGAGTCAGAGGGGGAAGTAGAATCCACTCATATAGTGCAGGCCACAGGCAAACCTCATCTATAGCCACTGTAGCTATCTGGCCCCAATCTCTCAGTACCATAGAAAAATAGAAGAATGTGGTATCCTCACAAACCAAATCTTCTCCATTAGTGTCAACCTTTGGGGTTCCTAGTTTTGTGTAATCACCACTAGCAACAATGGTAAATGTTGAAGAGAAAGAAGCACAATAAGAAGAAGAAAGGCCAAGGAAACATAAGAAGCTAAAACTTTAGCCTAATTTAGAGGAGGAGGTAGATCCCTCATAACATCAACCACTGAGTACATCTATTGCTCCTCAAGTATATGTTATTTCTCCTTCTTCTTCTCAATCTTTTTCTTCTTCTATATGGGTGGCAATCCCAACTGGTCAAATGTTATCCCCTAACACCTCTACTATGCCAATTTAACAATTTTCCCCACCTATTACTACTCAAGCCATGTCATCATAGGCCACATCGTTACCTCCTTTTTCCCCCTCTGTCCCAAAGAGAATACCTCCCTAGATTCCCCCTAGCCAACATTTGGCTATTCCTTATGGCTTGCCATAGGGTTATCCTTTTGCAGGTGGGTATGTTGCCTCTCCCCTACCTTCCAAGCTCAAGTAGACATTGCTAAGAAGGATAGGGAATTCCAGATGGATAAAAAGAGGAATAAAGATAATAAAGCTCTAGCTGCACCACACATGAGGTCATTATTTGACCCAATTTAGCAGCAACTAACTGTGACTCATTTGTCACCTAATGTAGTCAGGCCAAATGAGTAGATGCAGCCTCAAGATTATACAATGAGTGCAGTGGCTATGGATATGTCACTTTTAAGATCATAATACAAGGTTGAGTTTCTAAATGAAACCACTTTTATTATAGCTACTAATTATTTGAAAGTATTAAAGAAGCTATAGAAGATGGAGGCTGATTTGGCTCAAGAGAAAGCAACTGGTAGTAACCTGGCTATAGAAATCAAAACAAAGAATGATGAAATATAGAGTCTCAATAGATATTTTCAAGATACTATTTCTTGTCAGATTAACTAGGCTATTCAAGCCCTAAATGATTCTTTGAAAGAAGAGCTGACATAAGAAAAAGCTATAGTGACAACCCTAATACAAGAAAAGGTGACACTACAAAAAAATGTTAAGAAAACCTGCAACATGTCACTTAGTTCTAGTAGAAGCTACTGAATGAACAAAACAATACCACCACCATATAGGCCCAAATTCAAGTAGAGAAAAAAATAATAAAACAATTGACACTTGAGTTGGCTAATAGGCTAAAGAATGTAGGAGTTCTTGAACCTGGTCAAGGAGCTATATGTATCAATATGGAAAAGAATCTCTAAGGAGATTACTTAGCTCAGACCCTCTCTAACTTTCCTAATAAATACATAGAAATTATGTGAAAAGGTGGAGACTTCAATATAGGCCACTCTATCCACTATCTCTTTGAGAGTGTCTAATTCTCAAATGCTACTGAAAAATCTATATGACACAAGTGATGAAATGTTATGAGTAGTAGGGATTAGTGACAAAATGATTGCCACAAAAAGGGTGAACGAAGTTCTCATTTGCAACTCCATAATAATTAATTGTAAAGAGATCCCAGATGTGGTAAAAGAGGGAGTAAAAGACATGAAGAAGCATATTGAAGCTCTGGTGCAATTGGGTCTTCCCTCCCCTTTTCTTGATAGCAACACTATGTTAATGGTTGATGAGATTAAACCTTTATTGTTAGCTAGACAAAATGATCAGTCAGTTTTCTAGGATTTAATAGATGCTTCATCAGTGCTAGAAGTGGAAGTTGTTTTGATCCCCATGGCCTAGCTTGATTTCCAATTGAAGGCTATAGTTCATATTTTGTAGAGTTTTTCACACAAGGACATCATCAAACTTGATTTAGCCTTCCAAGAATTGCAAAATAAGTAGGGACTATCTGATGCTGAATGGTCTATTTATCAGATGGCCTTACAAAAGTTGTGATTTTTTCCATGTTTTTAAATATTCTATGGATTCTTTTTCGAGTAGGCTCAAAAGTCCTCAGGGTCACCAAGAACCGTAGAGTAAAATACTCTACATTTTGTTTTAAGTTTTAGTTGTGCACTCTAGTTTTTGACCCTGCACATTTTAGTTTTGAGGCATTGAAGGTTTTGACATAGAGTAGATGCAGGTTTTCATTTTGCCTAAGTTTTGTCTAAGTCTTAAAGTCATGCAGAACATGCCAAGTGTCATCATCTAGGACACATTGTAATTTCTATAAGTTTAGCAGAGACCACCACGTGTCATGATTATATACCCATGGATCTTGACAAGTGTCAGCATCCGTGTTTTAGTTTCTTATAAGTTTTAAAATCTTCACTCAATAATCTTCTCTCAAAGTCCCACAGAAGGTGCCAAGTGGCAATTATGGAAGGTTTTAATATGTTTCTCTAAATGCAATGGAAAGTGCCATGTTTCCACTGTGAAATAGGTAGAGACCACCAAGTGTCAACATCCACAGTTTTTTCTTTTTATTTCGATATTGAGTAATGACTATGGTGGGCCTCAGGTGAGTTGCTAAAGTAAGTGGAGCATGACAAGTGTCATCATTTGTGTGAATCTAAATGAGTCCAAAATGTTTCTATAGAGTAGCTAAAGCTTAGTGGAGATTGCCACGTGTCATCTTCTATAGGAATCTCAAAAAGTAGCTAAAGCTCAGTGGAGACCGCCACATGTCATCTTTCATAGGACTCTCAAAAAGTAGCTAAAGCTCATTGGAAGCTGCCATGTGTCATTTGTTAAGACTAGAAAATTTTACCAAGTGTCCTCACCTATTTCATAGTGGGAAATACACGTGTATTTGTTTTAGCTAATGAACTTGCAGAGAGGCCAACCATTTCAGACTTGAAAGATATCTTCTATTAGACACTTCTAGTTAAGTTAGAATTTGGTTAGACAGTTGGGATTTGATCATGTGGGTAATCTTGAGCCAGTCTTATGCTATAAATATGGGTTCAAATCATAGGTTCAAGAAGGATCAAGAGAAAAATAATAAGGAAAGGGAGAGAATTTTATGATATAGATTGTTATCAAAGATTTACAAGAAGTTTTTGAGACTTTCTTGCTGTGGCCAATAATATCATTTGCCTTTGTTCTATTTTCATAATTCAAAAAGTTTGTATAACTATGCATGTATCTGTGCCTTTTATGTGATTGGAAAAATTAATAACAAGACTAAGCTATGTACCTTTTCTAATATTTTCTATGTTATTACAAAATCATCAAGTTGTGAGCCTTTGATTCTATTTATTTTAATCTTTTACATTGATCATGCATTGTTTGCTCTTTAATGTAATTGATTCTATTTGTTTAGTATTAAGGATCAAATCATACTCAGGTGCATCACCATAGTTAAATTTTCTTTCATTGCATTGGTGATTTCATTTAATTTCTATCCCTTTTTCCCACAATATATTTGAGATAAAGAAGAGCCAGCTTCTTTATAATCTGGAGGTCATTTTAGGTCGCAAGTCCCACATTCCTGAAACTTCCCATTGTTTGTGTTGGAAATAACACAATTTTAAGCATCAAAAATTATATTACTTAGGGTTATTATTATATACTAGGTCATGGTTTTTTTGTTACTAATGGAATCATTAATAATTGAGTATATATAAGTTATTTTATGGTTATGGTCTAAGAGGAGAGGTTAAAGTATTATACAGATAAGAGTGCTTGCATATAAAGCTTGTGGGAACATGATTCCACTCCATTGTATAAAACTAACCCAAAACCTACCCAATTTATCTTATTTGTTCCTTAGGTGATTGTAAAAAGGTTTTTTTGTGTGATATTTTGGTCTAATATTTGATTCATTAAATGTTGGATAGTGTGGATGGATCGATATGATTAAAATCAACTATACTAATAATTTGTTTTATTTTATGTCTAAAATAGGTTGAATTTAATTAATATGATATTGATTAGAAGTTATTAAGAGAAAATAGAGATGGTTGGATAAGTTTCCATGTGTGTGAGCAGTGTGGAAGATAGGAAGTGAAACATGGTGTGATTTTTGGGAGGTAACAATGAAGTATTATACATGGATATAATAGACATATGAGGGATCAAGAAGTATAGATATAGTGAAAATCCATAGAAGGTCATGGCCAAAAACCACCTTATTGAAATGGTGATTTTGCCTCAGGTATTTCTTTAAGGACACACAAATAACATGAAGGGAACAATGGCGAATCTAGCACAAAGAATTTGAATGTAGTGATAATATAATGAGTGTCAATTATCAAGGACAAGTTTAGGGAGAAGAAGTTTAGACATCTAAGGAAGATAATGAGTATGAAGATACTATCAAAGGAATTCCAATCCACCTTTATTTGAATCACTTGTTCACACACCTCACTTTGAATCAAAGGAAGAAATTTAGGACATTACACAGGTAGGTGATGTAGGATGATTCTTAATGTATTTTAAAAAAGGCATTACATTAGATATGTTAGTCATATACCTACTAATTGTCTTAGTGGACATAAAATCAAGGCATTGAGTGGATATCATATAATAAGGTATACCACCTATATGATGGGCTATGAGTCCTTAGATGAGTAGCTTGACATAGATTAGATAAATAAGAGATGAAGGACCATTAGTGGTCCATAAATCACTCTAAATGGATAGAGGAGTCATGGAATAGATAATTGTAGTCATTAGTGGGGCCATACCCCTAACCAGAGGAGGTTGAGGCTTAGGCATTAATTGATAACATGATTTTCCCCTAGATATATTATGGAATAAAATTGATCTTAACTAAGTATTATGGGTCAATAATTCTACTTAACATATTCACAAGTGTTAAATCATATGGTGTGTGAAGTGAATCACTTTTATAGAACATAGAGATATCTAGTTTTCCACCACTATGTTAGATCGAAGGTATATATGGTATACAAAATGGACCATAGATAAATACTTTTGGACTATGACTTATTCAAGGATTAATTTTTTAAATATTTTCACATGTCATAGTTTGAATAATAGAGCATTTTTATACTCAAAGGCATCAATAAAAAACTAAGGAAGATAATCCATGCATATAATTCTAGGTTTGAAGCCCTATTGTCTAGGATCTCATTATGTTCCACCTAGTGAAACACACCCAATGCTTTTTTTTAAATTATTGTGTTGATTCTAATCACCTCTAAATATATACTTTTTCCAAACCAAGATAAATATTGGAAGTGGAATAATAGACAAGGTTGTTGAGATAATTGATAGAGGAGTCAACTCAACAATGGAGGTGAAAGTTACATTGATGGAGTAATTTTTTCAACAACTATTAACCAACCATGTACATGATATATGCTATATATTTTTGAAAGGTAAATATGAGGCAAAAGGGTCTAATAAAAAAAATTGTTGAGGCATAGTGTGCACACCTTGATTACCTTATGATATTTCTATGAGGTCTATGACATGTGAAATTACCCTCTTATATAACACATGATTGATATCATGGTATGTATGTAGTTTAAGATCTATGATTCATCAACACACAAAATTGATGATTTTTATTTGATTGATGATTTTCATGAGTCATGAGAGAAAATTGTGTAATAGGATATAGTAGAACCTTCTAGTCAGAAGACATGTTAAGTGGTAGGTTTAAATAATGATATTATTAATAATTTGGTTTATTATACCACTTTAAACATGAATTTACATGGCATGCTACTTTTACATATTAACGAGGTGCACCTAAGGTCAAGGAATACCTAGACCTATATGCGAGGATCATGAAGAATGGAAATCTTGAAAAAAGTCCTCATAAGATAATATGTGCATGTAATTCAATTGAGTAGAATAAAAATAATGATTGAGTTAACATATAGGTGATGATGCATAAAGGTGTGAATACATAACTAATAATGTCTCACATATAAGTGGCCGTGAAAAGATGTGAGCTTAAGGACTGAGGAGATAGATTGACATGTCAAGATCCTATCTTTATAACCTTATTGGAAGTATTATTATGGATATAGGTGTTAAAAATTCCTTGAATGTAATTTATATCCTATAAGGAGCGCCAAAAATTACCTCAAGCTAAAGGAGAGATATTAGGGAGAACTTCTTTAGGCCCAGGAAGAGTGTTAAGCTTGATGACATGATATCCATAT
Source organism: Torreya grandis (assembly GCA_037957365.1). Taxonomy (NCBI): domain Eukaryota; kingdom Viridiplantae; phylum Streptophyta; class Pinopsida; order Cupressales; family Taxaceae; genus Torreya; species Torreya grandis. The sequence goes on from JARHVA010003716.1 coordinate 311,845, forward strand.
TAAAATATAAGGGTAGGATTACCATGTTAAATAACTTTATGTCTATATATAAATATAATGATTAAACTTATGACTTGAGATATTAGACCTAGCATGAGGTCATGAGGTAGGGATCACCCAAAATAAAGGCTATAATTGGTAGTTGCTTGTTTATGATGGGATAAATAGATGGTCAATCTATAATATATTTATGGAAATATGCATTGATTTGAAAGTATTCACATGGTATGCATGATGTAAAATGGGAAGTATCATGTTTCAGACCTCACCTCATATTATTTGTTAGGAAATGTTAGTCCTCATTAATTATTGAATATTGTAATGGCATTATTACATGAGTAATAATTCAGTAGGAGTTATATTAGAATACTAGGAGTTATATTCTATATTAGAATACTAGAATAATTAAATATTAGGAGTTATTATATTTTATTTATTTGTATCAACTCTAACAACCACATTATTATAGGATAAAATCATCAGTTGTTATTTCCCTATTCATAGGATATATTTTTCATATTTATTTGTAGCTTCTTACCTATGAGTCTTGGAGTGTAATGAAATATAATATAATATAATATAATTATTCTTTGTGTTATAAGTTTATCTAAATAATTATTTGTATTCTATAAAACCTTGTATAATCTATTTTAGTTATTAATAGTGATATTAGAATATAGAAATATCTAACATGAGAGTCTATGGGGAGGCATATATCATGCCTTAATTTTTTCCTTGGCTTGGTTTTTCATTCGTGAGAAAAATTATCAATGATGAGAATACAAAACCTTATCTTCATACCTATATTCTATCTATGTAATCAAATTGATATCTATTATCTTCATAATTACATCTATTGAAATATAATCTATGTTATTATAGACCTAAATTAGACTTTCCATAAGTTTACATTATGTTTTTTGGAAAACATGGCTTCATATTTATGTATCCTCAATTCAATGCATAAACTAGTGTGTTTGATATTATTTTTTAAGGTGTTATATGTTTTGTTATAATTATGATGGGTACAAATTATAAATAAGGAATATGTAGAGGGTAGGTTATTATAGTATTATTCCAATAAAATAAAATCAAAATAACACATTAAACACTTGATACCTCTAGCCTAGACATTAGGGAGAGCATATGTAACAAACATACAAATGAAAACACAACTAGAACATAAAATTAATGATTCTTTTACCTTCATTATACTTCAAAATGGCTTGTTTAAGTGGATTTATCTATTTTTTGCATAAAAAGTGTTTATTAATGAAGCTCCATTTGTTCCTTCTCTTCTTGGCACCTTGGATTGGCTGATTGGCTTATGAATTTAGCATGGTAACATTACACTTATAAATCTTATGGGGTGAAATCCTACATAATAATACTATATTATGAAATATTATATATCAATACGTATGGCCTTTTATCTATATCCTCCAAAAGTTAACCCTCACCCAAGGTGAGTTAATGTTGACTTTTAACATGGAATGAGTTCAAACTAGCCCTAGGTGAGTTGAGACTAAATCTAGTTGATTTAAAATGTGTCATGTAATTGTGATTTTACAATAATAGGAATGGATATAAAATTATATATTTTGATATATTTTGGAAGAACTTGAGAACTCATTAAGGAAATGATGAAAGGACTTGATATTTTTAATTTTGGAATTTCCATTTTTATATATTCATTAATTAAAAATGGATAATTTGGCTAAGAATTTAATCTAGTTTAATTATTTGATTCATTTTGATTAAAATTTTAGCTCTTTTAAAAATTTATCAAGTGCCCCACTTAATGGGTCAATAGGTCGAACAACTAGTTATTAGGTTACAAGGTGATTGAGGATGAATCTATAAGAGATTATTATTTTGTATGGTATTATACCCCAAATAGGGATGCCTCAACATGATTATAAGAATTTATGAGTGATGTGCAACCAAAATTGGGACATTTAGTGATTCTTGGGCTTAATGGGCAATATTTGGTAGAAATTAGTCTAATGTCTAGTTGGAACCAAGTTATGCCTTGCATTGGGTGTCTATAGTTTGCCCCCATTTGGGAAGGCATTCCAAGATATAGGAATAATAATATTTTATAAAATAATGAAAATATCATGAATGTCTAATTCCCAAATAGGTGATAGATGAGTTATAGATGTACACTCAAGGGAGTTGATGACAAATAAGGACAGTGATCGATCCCTAAAAATAAGGAAAATGATGTGACCAAAAATGTTAAGAGGGTGGAAAAATAATATGTCTCCAAAAGTTGGTTATAACTAGTGGCATAGTGATATACCCTAGTTGGGAAAATAAAAAAGGATTATTTACCCAAAGGTAGTTATAACCATCGACATGACAAGGTAAAAAGATAATGATTTTCCCAAAGGTGGCTATAATCATTATAAAAATGAAAACATGCCCCATTTGGGTATATATAGATAATGATTTACTAAAGGTGGTTATAATCATCAGCACAATGAAAACATACCCCAATTGGGTGGATATAGATAATGATTTTCCCAAAGGCTATTATAATCATTAACAAAATGAAAACTTGCCCCTATGGGGAAAGAGAGGGATAATGATTTTCCCAAAGGTAATTATGATCATTAACATCTATATTGATTACCACATAATGATTTGCCCAATAGTGGTTATAATCATTGGCATGGTAATTTGGGACAATATGGAAAATTGGAATAGGGGGATTACATATTGAATTCATATTCATAGAGTAAGAATAAAATGGTATAAAGGAAGAAGATTAAATTGGGCCACTTGCTAGTATGGAGATGCATGTCATAATTAGCAAGGAGTAAAATTATTTCATGATTTAATTACTCTGTATTTGGAAATGATTTGGATAGATCAAGAATTTGTTAGGTACACAAGGAAAAGTAACATGACATCATTACTTAAAATATTCCCCAAGATAATATTTTTTTGTATCACATGATGGTATGCACCATGATATAAAAGACCATGATAACCTAGCTAAAATATGCTTAAGGACTAACACATGGTGTAATAGACAATAAAAAATAATGCATTAATAATGTTGGCATATGAATACGGATGGAATTAAGTATAGTGCAAAAGTAATAACCCAATGAACACATGTATGTTAAGTCAAGGCATAAAAATTAAAGAAAACAAATAGGTAAATAATCAAACAAATAAAAAGATAAAACACTAATAAATAAGAATGAAAACACTAGGAAACAATAAATGAATAAAAAATCAACATGAAACAAATGAAAACAACGGTTAATCACAATGTTAGTGAAAATATAAGACAAACTATGCATGCATTCATAATAAAGGTGTTACTTTTGGTGATAGGGTAACCCATAAGTGAGACAATAATGACACAAGTATCATAACACAAGAATAGTGGAAAAAGGTTTCCCCAAGGCTATAGCAAAACAATGAGACATAGACAACAAATATTGATCCTAGGCTATAGAAAATAATTAAACAAACAAAAAAAATGGGGGAATAGAATAAAATGAATGGGTAGCCAAGCTAAATCTAGATGCACAAGGCAAGTGGATGCTTCTTATATAGTGATTTACATGTAGAGGAAATTAGGATTGGTTTTACAAAACAATGAGAGTGTTTGAAATATATAATACTCATAAAATTAAGAGGGCATAAGGACACCACCTATAAAGATGGGGAAACTAAAGTGCATGTGCTTTCTTGTAAAATTACTCAGAATATTAGAATCCTCAAGGAAAATAAGTGGTTGAAAAGAAAATAAAGTGCAACCAAGCTAACCTAAGATACCTTATGTATCCAATTATTGCCTACATAGTCCATGTGAACCTCAAGCTGATGTAGTTATACTAAAAATGGGAAGGAAAAAACTAAGGTGGTCTAGAAAAACACAGAACAAAGAAGATGTCCCAACCCAAAAAAAATTATGGATTTATATCTATCATAGAGATTCTAAGCCAATTTTCATGATTCTATGATATTTAAGATTTTTAGGTCTTTTACCAATTGTTTTCAAGTTTTTGAACCATATAAACTCAATCTAGAATGATGAGATACTAAAAAATCCAACTTGAAAAATGGTGAGAGCACTCAAACTAAAATTTCTCACAAAATGACGAGAGTGTGTCAAAGGGGTGACTAAGTTGACCTTATTTTTAATTTGGTTCTACCTAGATAGTCCCATTAGGACTTTAAGTCAATTTAGTTCTTCCATATAATGGATGAATTTAACTAAGTAGTAGTAAATTTACAAATTTAGGCAAATGGCATTATATGGAAATAGGAATGGCAAGGTGATATGACAATTCATGATAAAGGGGTTATTCTTAGTTTTCCCATAGGTATTTATAATTAGGAAATAATGGAATAGGTCAATGATACTAATTTTACCATAGGTGATTATAATTAGTATCATGGAGTGGGATATTAATTTTCCCAAAGGTGGTTATAATTAGGAACACTTGCATGGAATGAAATAAGAAATGAAGGATGTAACTTCCAAACCACTATCACACTAGTCCAAGATATTTACACTATCTAGAATACTAAATCAACTATTGAAACTATATTTGACTCCTCTCATTGAAGGTGCCCAAAGAACCAATGTAATGTAACTAATGTCAAAGGGTTTGGGAGGGAGTGTAAAAACAATTTATGGTTAATAAGAAAGGTATGATAGAGTGATATATAGTGTGGTACAAAGAATAATAATGATATTATTGTATAACAAAAAAAAGCCTCATGGATAATACTTTAGGTTTTTTAATCTAAGTAATGCTTGAAGTGTATGATGTTCATTGACTCATCAAGTTCATCTCCATCTAGTGTAGTGATATTATGTGCTTCAAATCCACAATTTGCAATGATAACATATGGGGATATACAATTGGGTTTAAACTTTCCTTTCTTCTTCTTTTTATCCATGGTGTTCTTTTGGTTTTCTTTGAGAATAAGATTACCAACCTTAAACTCTCAATGTTATACCACCAATTATATTAGCCACTAACTCTATTTTAGTATGTTTGAAGGCTATTGACAGTGGATATGAAAATTTCAAGAAGTAACTCTAGCTCTTTCAAGGTGAGCTACTCTATAATATTCATCATTTGGGATGTGTTTTAATGAGATACGTAGAGAAGGTAACTCAACCACAGTGGGAAGGATGGATTCCATGCCATAAACTAGGTAATATGGAGTGGCTCCTATTAGTGTATGGTAGTTATTGTAGTATGCTTAGAGGTCACATAATATTTAGAGGTACCAATTATAGTCAACATCATTAAAAACCTTTTTAATCATGTTGATAATGGTTTTATTAGATGCCTTTACTTAGTCATTACCTTATGGGTAATATATGGTATAAAAATGGTGGGTGATTTTGTACTCATCACAAAGCATTTTGAAATACTTCTAATTATTTCCCATTATTAGATATTATATTGGATGGGATAGCATATAAAAAATGAGTTGACTAAAAATGATTTTAGAAATCTATTTTATAGTCATGTACGTGACGGGTATAGATTCAACCCACTTAGTGAAATATTTAGTAGTGGTAAGGATGTGTTTATGGCCATTAGATGAGGTTGGGTTAATCTTCCCAATGAGGTTAAGTCCCCATGTTACAAATGGCCATGGTGTAATAATCAATTTTAGTGTTTTGGCTAAGGCATGAATCATAATGGCATACATTTGACATTTATCACACCTTTTGACATAAGAAACTACATATGCATCCATACTTATCAAATAATGACTAGTACATAGGATATTTTTGGCTAGGATGACCCCATTAGTGTGGGATCCACATATTCCTTCATGAACTTCTCATAATTCCAATGTTGTTTCTATTGAAGTTAAATAACGAAGCTTAGTTTCATCTAATATATAACAATAAATGGTTGGTCCAAGTAAGGTATAACATTAGTCTTAGTGGGTAAAGGCCTTTTATTGTTTACATGATAGGTCTAGTGGCATCATATGGTCATGAAGGTAATTATAAAGGTCTAATTACCAAATACAATTAGGACCAATAATATCTCAAATAATTGTTATCATTAAAGGTTCATGAGTAGGAGCTAAAATATTTTTAATGAGGAATTGATATTCTTTTGCCTTGATGGTGTGGCATCTCTAGAAACCAATAATGGCCATGACATCCACTATCCTATATTATCCCTAGGTATGTGTTCAAATTATATATCAATAATCTATTATTTTAGAATGTTGATGATGGCCCTGTATGACACCAACTTGTCATATTTTGTTTGAAAGTAATTTGTAACTTGATTGATGATTAACTATAAATCACCATAAACCATGAGATGATGAATATTCCATTTTACTACTTGATGAATCCATGCCATGAGTGATTTAGATTCAACCACGTTTTTATTACAAAGAATGTTGATATGAAATTATTTAGGGATAATATCCCCTATAGGGTAATAACCAATAAGTATGTCCCCAATCCATGTGATGTGAATCATCCATAAAAATACAACTTTCAATGCTACTCATTAGAATTTATTTCAATTATGCTCATGATGGAATCATCTAGGAATTAAAAAGTGAGGGGTTCAAAATATACAAGGGGAGATTCAATAAGATTTTTAGTTGATTTAATCTATCTTGAACTCACTCAGAAGCATGATCCATTTGGGCATGTGGCCTTATAAAATTATCTTAGATAGTAGATAGTTGAGCGGATCTACATTGGAAATAACTATGGTCTTGTTAAGCATGTAATGCCATAGCTTCTAGGCTATAAAAACCATAATTAAATAAGAATTTTCTATTGGTCTATATTTTTATTCACAAACATCTATTTTACATCTTACATTGTTCATGACATGTTATTTTGCATTGTCATCATGCTGAGCTAAAAGTTCCCCTAGGGCATTAACTATGATAGATAGGTATAGTAAAAAATGGCTTTCTTATCATTGTTGGTAATAAAATAGGTGGATTGAAAATATATTCCTTTAGGTTATGAAAAGCTTTCTGGTAGTCTTCTTCATCCAAATGAAATGTAACACCTTTCTTCAGTAAGTATGTAAATAGATGGAATTTATTGGCTAATTGTGAGATGAATCACTTGATAGATTGAATCTTACCCTATAAACTACATAGTTGCTTAAAACTGGAAGGTGGTGGCATCTCAATAATGGCTTGTACTTTGGTAGGATAAAATTAAATGCCCTAAGAGAGATAATGAAGCCTAACAATTTGCCTAAGGTGACACTAAAAATGCACTTCTTGGGATTAAGTCTAACCTTATATTCATGAATCCTCTCAAATATTCTTCATAGTATAGATAAATGATCAGAATGGGTATTTTATTTACCCACTATGTCATTGACATAGTATTAATAATGGCATGCATCATATCATGAAATATGATTGTCATGGCTCTTTGGTATGTAGCCCTAGAATTCTTTAGTCTAAAAAACATAACCTAATAACAAAAATTTCTCCATGTAGTGGTGAATGATATTTTATGTTGGTATTTTGGTGTGATAGAGATCTCATTATATCCTCAAAATCCATCTATAAGTGACAAAACTTTATACCCTATTTTGGATTCAATTATCATGTCAATATTTGGTAGAGAAAAGTCATTCTTGGGGTAGGCCTTGTTAATGTCTTTGAAATCAATGCAAATTTTGATTCTTTCTATCTTCGTATTGATAGGCACATCATTTGAGAGCCACTATGAATAGTCAATCTATTAGATGCATCTCACTTATAATAGCATTTCCAACTCTCTCTTTACTAATACATCAATACAAGGATGCATATTTCATAATTTTTTCTTCATGGATTTGGCATCAAGATATACAACAATTTCATATAAAACTAAGGTGGGTCTAAACTTGGTGTGTCTAAATAGCCCCAAGAAAATATGTCAACAAATTCCCTCAGAAAGGATGTAAAAAATTCACATTTCTCTTCAATGAGGGACATGCCTAATTTCATCCATTTTAGGTCATCTGGAGCGATCTAAAAAATTCACATTTCTCTTCAATGAGGGACTTCTATAGTATCTTATACTAAGAGAGTCAAGCTATCTTTTATAATGGTTGTCAATGATTTGAATTGTCCTACAATTACAAAGTCCTCTATTTGGACTAGTTATTCAAGTTCACCTAAACAAGATGAGTCTGCATCTCATAATGGTAGGGATTTCTAGGTTACAAATATTGTTGTAAATTCTTGGGAAATTTAATTAAAAGGCATTTTATTCTTCTAAACTGAACTCAAACCTAAAATCAAGTTCATTGTTAGTGATCTCCTGAGCTTCATTTGAGGAAAGGTGAACACCCTTGTCTAATGGTGCCTAAAATAAGTTTTCATGAAAATATTAGCCTTTCTCTTTACTTTTACCCTAGTCCAAAATCACCTTAAAGAGGTTTTCACTTTGGGAGATCAATGTTTTAATATTTTATTTTTCATTAAAGTTGTTCACCCATTTTCCAAAGTAGGTTGCAGGATCTATATTGATAGAGAACCCTTATTTGTGGTCTCCCAAAAAAATATTGTCTCCAAGGCCTATAAAATCACAATGGGCCTCATCATTCTCAAATTCATCTATAGGTACTATAGATTCTTGTTGGTCCCAGGATGTAAGTTGAGGTTGATATATAGGAAGCGATTTGTGTCAGAAAATTGGGGTAATGTATAAATAACATGTGAGTCAAACAAGTTAGTTTTGGTAAGGTCTTCATAAATGTTATGATTATACTCTACTTCATTGTTGACATCATCATCACTAGACATAGGTGTTGGTATATGAATAAGATGCATGGGGTCACCCTTATGGAGTCTAAATCCAAGACCATACTTTCCTTTGTAACATGTTATAGGAATTGGCTCAAGAGTACCCTAGTAATTTGGACCAAGGACTCCACCTTCATAGGATTATTTCTCCATGATCTTGTTAGGGATGGGATATTTGGCATTTTTGTATCAATCAAATAACTTTTCATTTTACAACCAAGATTCATCATTAGAAATTGGGTCCTCTACTTGGCTAGTGGCTAGTGTGAAAATAATTAGAGATGGACTATGAAGTTTTCCATTTCCTTTGTGTTGCCATTTCATGCAAGATGGTTTAGCTTTAGGTCTTTCATAGGACTTAGGATTCTATGGAATTTTAGAAATGTGTAATGTGTCATGGGTTAGATACTCTCCTAGGAAATTGAATGAGATGGTAAAATTATTAGACATTTCTATATGAGGCATATGTGAAGATGAATCAAGACTATCTAGGTCTATACAATTGGTCTCTAGTAATTAAATAAGTATTTATTTATCCTTATTTTTTTTTATAACTAGATCTAGGCCAACGTGATAGTTTTAGCATCCATACTTAGCTTCTAAATATTAATAATGTTCATAGGGCTACACATCTCCATTGATGGTGACTTTCATGCTTGAGTGAGAGAACTTAAGACACTGGTACAATTTCTAAGGGATTTCATGGATCTCATGTATCCAAGGTCTACCTAAGAACAAATTTTATGATAGGTCAAGGTCCAAAAGATGGTAGAGTGTATCATGAGTGAAGGGCCCAATGATAACTATCACATTGATGGTGACTTTTGATTCCTACTCTTCATTGGCATAGGCCTTGATAGTAATTGTTTCCCATTGTAGATCAACTTTTGTATATATGAAGTGTTTGATGAGCTTTAGAGACACAATATTTAGGCCTAATCCATTATCTATGAGGACACATTTAACTTTATGCCACAATGATAAATTCAATGTACATGGGATTTTTATGGAGAGGACCAAGAGATGATGTATTACTTTGGTCAAAGGTCAATTATTGGCATAGGGATAAATATCCAACCAAAGATTATAATTTTCCTAGGGTTATGTAATTTGGAACTTGGGATTGCCCTATGAGTTTTGGTAGGATATTCTTGTGGATAGTATATGCACACAAAAAATCTAAAATTTATATTTGTGTTGGTGTATTTTGGAGTTGATCCATAATGTCATATGGATTTTCCTTATCATTGGTATATGTCTTGTTCTTATCCAACATAGAGGGCTAGTTTGGTTCATTAAAAGGAGGTTGTGAGCTTAGAATGGTGATACTAGACTACTGAGTTGTGATTACATAATTAGGATTGGATATAGGACCATTGTTTCTAGGAAATGATGATGAATATGGGCCAAATAGGATAAGTATCATTTTATGGTGTTCTTGGTTATGGTCATGGGATAGTGACAAGTTATCGATATAAGGTCATAAACTAGTAATCCCTAGTTGATATTGTACTTGTTTACATTCTTAGGGGTTATTGGCATAGGTGTATTGATTGGAATTATTTGGCAGTGGTCTTGCTCTATTAGCACTTGGTCTTGGATTAATGGTGATGGTTGAAACATAACATCTTACAATGTGAACTATAACTTTGGTGTAGTCTTCTGCAGCTACATGGTAATTCTATTAGGTATTGGGGTCATTTTGGCATTGGTTCTTCCCATTTTCATGAAAATATTTTTGTTTTTGATAATATTATTGTTGTTATCAATGTGATTGTTGATACTATTATTTTCGTTTCTCTGACCTTCATTACTACTATTGTTGATTGTTATTATTATGTTGAAAAAAAGGATTTTGGTAGATACCAAGGTTATAATTAGATGTAAATGCTCTATTATCCAATGTAATCTCTCCATTTTCCAACATATTTCTAATGAGGTGTTTTATCTACACATAATGAAATAGATTATGTCCATGAACATGATGGTGTTCGTATAACTCATTCTCTCAATACCGGTCTTGATATAGAATACCCTTAAGATAGTGCTTTAGAATTAGCCAAATAATCATGTAAGCTACAAATACCTTGTGAAAAACTTTTTTTATAGGTTTAACAATGTCATTGAAGACTCGAGGAGTGGGTTTCCTTCTTGGTGGAGGGGTTTATAAAGGTGGTGGTTGTTGTATTTGTAGATCTCATCTAGGTTATTACAAAGGCTATACTTGTTGAATAGGCTATTGATGAGGAGTAAGATAAATTTGTATTATAGGTTGAGAAGATAGTGTTTACACCATTTGGACATGGTGTGACTCAATTACTTCATTTCTAAAAACATTTTTATTATAGTTGTATTGCTTAGATTTCTCATAGCTAATGGTCTGGGATGGTGCCAATGCTTGCACTTGGACTTGGTTATGGTTCTAGTCTGGGCATGTTCCTTGGTTTTGGTTCTAATTTTGGTTCATTGAAGCTAACTTGATAACCCCATTTTTAATAATATCATTTAAATTAGCAAACCTTTATCAATGATCTCTTTGAAATTATGTGCACATTGAAGCTTTAGATGCTAGGATATCTCACTATGCAAATTTTTAATAAACATAATGGCTAATTATTTATCTAGTAAATTATGGGTGATGTGACTAGCAAGAACTCTCCATAACAATAGATAGCTTAAAAATATTTCACTAGCTTTCTATTTGGCCTGATTCAAATGTACCAATGAAATATCATGTTTGAGATTATAGGATAAATGTTTCACAAATTTGTATGAGAGGTCATCAAAATCAGATACATAATTATTTGGAAATTTGAGGAACCACTCATAAACCTATCCTTCTAGACATTTAAGAAATAAAAGAAGGAGCTAAATGTTTTTATAAGCCACAAAATGTCAAGAAACAAAGAATTCTATCAAATGGGCCTTAGGGTCTCATTTATCTTTGTATTTATCAGATTTTGGTGGTTCATAATTTAGAGAAAATGGTATTTGTAGATACTCCATGTTGAATGGGTATGAACACACATCATATAACATGAATTTCTTGGTATACTTGTCTATTTGAATGGAAAAAATCACATCTTTCATTTTTTATAGATCTTGGGCCTTGAAATTAGATAGTACATTTGGTTGAGGTGGTGGCTAGGTGGTCAAAGGTGGATTACCTTGAGTAGGGTATAATGAAGGAATTGTTTATTATGGAATGTTGTCTTGATGATTAAACTAACTAGGAATATACATCCACATATTTGGATGCAAATTTTTAAATTGTATGCATTGTTATTTTATATTCTGACATGGATTTGGTATATAGCCTTGGTTTTGAGGGAACTCAGGATATGATGAAAGGATATGGATTTAGGTAAAATATGTTCCCTTTTGAGGTTGAGTAGGAACTTGTTGTTAACTAGTAAAACCTAGATAAATAAGGGGAACTTATTGTGTACCAAGACCCTATCTTTGGATCTATGGCACATGTTGACCAAAATGCAATTGTTGCCTAATTGGTATTTGTTGGATAATGGAACCTCTTAGTTTTTAAAACAACTAATGTGAGATAGACATTCATTAGGTATTTGGAATTTTCCTTTGACCAATATACATATGTTATTGATTGAATAATGTTTAAAATTATAAAGGTACATTGTTTTATAATTATAGAGGTACGCTTGTCACTACCTATTGAGATGGAACATTTGTTTCCCCCTTTTGTAGTGGTATAGTGTTGTACTTATGTCTTGGTGTTGTATTAGACTATGTTTGTTTTTGTGAAATGTTATACATCACCTATTGAAGTGGAATACAATTAGTCACTTGTTGTTTAGGCAAGGCACTATTCAATACTTGATTACTTAATCCATGTGGTTACGTGCTTCAAGGGGTAGCTGGTTGAGGATTATAGGTAACTTGTTATGGTTGGGATGTAGGAGTTACTACCCTCTAATATTTTGAATCACTTGTGGTGTTAACTAAAGGAAAATGTTGTTGTAGACTAATTTTTGGTGTATTTAAACCACTTTGGCATAGATTGGAAGGTACTTGCATGTTGTCCACCATGTTTGACACATTGTTCTACATAGAAGTCATAGTCACCTTTTTGATAGATGGCACATTTTAGATCTCAATAACTAAAGTTATTTGCAAAAATGGGTATATACGTAAATTATCTTGACATGTAAACTCAATTAATACTCTTGTTTAATAAATTAACTCTATGAGTTAAGCATTTGACATGGTCATGGCATTAAAATTATGTAATAGATTCAAATAGGTTTGATATGTAATTTGTTTAAATTGGACCTCCATGAGTTCCTTTAATTTTTATAATCATATTTGAGTCTTGATATGACATCAACATGAGTGCTTTAGGATGGATAGTAGAGGCCAACTCAATGGTTTGGGTATAAGGCATGTTAAGTGGAACTTTAACTTGACTAGGCAAATTTTCATGGGGAAAGTTTGCTAGAAAATTGGCCCCTACCTCCATGGATCTAACCAAAACTTAATTTTTATTTTTAATCAAGTGATGATAAAACAAATAATGATCATACATTGATGGAATAGTAATGCAATATAGTTATTATTGAAATTCTTCTACAACTAATGGTATGCTATCCAGGTACTACATAATTTTTTCTTGGTCTTGATATGAATATGGGGGAATGTTAACCAAATAATTGGATAACATATATTATCCTTGTTCCTTAGATTAATAACTTTAATGAGTATAATAATCCTTCTCACAAATGACATTATCAATGTAAGGGTCTTGAACAAAGTTATCATTCATGAATAAGTTATCATAACCTATATTATGCATGGTTCCAATATGAGTGTAATGAGGCATATACAAATTGATGACTAAAATTATAAAAATATAGTCTTATAGTTATATAAACTCTTAAAAAATAGGGTCTAAAAAAACAAATGGTCCAAACTTGGTCTAAAACATGGTCTAAAAACTTGGTCTGAGAACTAGAGCTCTTTCTCAAAAATGGTCAATGATAAACTTGGTCTAAAATGGTCTACATCAAATTTATTACACAAAATTTCAAGAGAATGATTAAAAAAATTCCAAACATAGGTAAAAAGTGTTTCAAACAAGTCTAATTTAGGTCTAAAAATGAAAAAGGGTACTAGGTCTTTAGGAACAAGGCAAAAAGCTAGTCTCAAAAAAACTACATATAAAAGAAAGAGGTAAGATGCTAGGACTCTTAAAAACATGGCATAAGATATAGAAATAAAAAAAAACTAGGTCTAAGATAAACAAAAATTAATAGGTCTTTTTGGAATAAGGCACAAAATCTAGACATGGCACAAATTAGGTCTAAAAGGTAAGATAATTAATCTAACAAAATTTGAAAGACTGTGACTCAAACTAGGAATTTAGATTAACACACACTTGATCATTTGATAAAAGATATTGGAATTTAGGCATATGGAAATAGAGACCACTTCCAAAATTTAGGCACAAAAATACTATTTAAATCAAGAAAGAAATTAGTTTATGTTACACAACCCAAAAATCAAAGGTAAATGTCTAATACAAAATTATGCAAGACAACATCATAAACCAATATATGTTTGAATCTAAACTTGTCAAGACAAATTTAGAACTTGATTTAGAAGGCTTGGTTTAAAATAGATAATAAGCTAGACCAAAATGGATATAATAATGATACTAGGCATAAAACAAAAATGCATACATAGTTTTGAAATTACAAATGGACATAGGGAAATAAGTCTTTGAAATAATGTGAGTAGCATAATGATGTTATCTTGATCTAAAGGTATTATTGGTGTAGGTTTTATGCACACCATAGTCATAATGAGGTAGCCTCTAACATTTTAGGATCTCAATGGAGGTAAAATCCACTCTAAGTCACAAGTTATAGGTATGCGGTGGATTTCAACCTATTGATGGAATAATAAGTAGGGAATGTAATTTGTTGACAAGGTTTTCTAATGGAGGTGTGGTTACTATAGGATTTTGAATCTCTATTTGAATTGGGTGGGTGGATGGATTTTAATATAGAGTGGAAAGATCTGAAAATAAACTCAAAAAGGAGGGAATGGTAAGGTTGAAAAGAAAGATTCTATGGTTTTCAATAATCACTCCCCTAGCTAGTTTCTAGAAGGATAAGTTCTCTTAGAACCTATGCCTATTACTAGTATCAATTGCACACACAAATTCAGACATGGCTAAGAAGTCTAAGGAGATAAATATTTAGGAAATTCACAAGACTCAAACAAAGATTTATCATTTTGGTTTAGCTATTACACACCCTTAATCAAGAGATTATGGCTTAGGATAGTGAAGTATCTAAGGTAGCTATTGCACACACATAAAAACCTACATCTAAGAAAGTGCTCATACACAATTAGAATTATGAATCAATTCAAACTTGACTATCTTAACCAATATTTTACCAATCTTTCAATAAATTTTACACATCTATAGAGAAGTACATTAACCAAAATAATCAAGCATCCATTCATATATTTTTCACAGTAACTATTATAGAAACATAAAACCAAAGAAAGTAATAAATAATTACATAAAATTTGCAAAGAAAATACATAAACACATTCATTGACAATTAAAATTGATGTTGCTCTTATATTCAAAAATTCTCTAACTAAAATCCAAGTTGGATTATAATTTTTTATATAAACTTGGGAAGGGGTCACCCCATCCTCCAAGCTCATGCAAGGTCATTACATGTGATAGTCAGAACATGAGTTCTAACTATGGTCTAGAACCATACAATTGTCTACTTATAGTTATCCATTTAAAATAGCCTTTGTCCAAGCTATGTAACATTTGCATATTTATAAGGGATAGAGGTAATTTTTTACAATTATATCTCTAACTATATGAAAACTATATATAGATGCACCATTTACCAAAACTTTACATGCCTCTTTTCATAGGTTGTGAGAATAACCTATTGATATTTTGGATTAGCTAACTTTAAATGAAACTTAGACATATGGATAGAGGATCAAAATCACTTTACCAATATTTTAAAACTAGTGACACAATTTTTAGCTGAGACTAATCTAAACTATGTATTACATGCTCACATATTCCTTTTAAAAACTCTAGATCTTCACTTTTATATTCACCATTTAGATTAAGACATTCA
The DNA here is from genome assembly GCA_037957365.1 of Torreya grandis. Classification (NCBI taxonomy): domain Eukaryota; kingdom Viridiplantae; phylum Streptophyta; class Pinopsida; order Cupressales; family Taxaceae; genus Torreya; species Torreya grandis. The sequence continues at coordinate 327,783 of JARHVA010003716.1, forward strand.
TGTTCATACTCTTTCTCAACTGTGAGACCGAATGTCTATTGATAAATATAGCTCAACTATCCAAATATCTATGTATTATGTCCATAATTCCCTACTAACTTTCAAAATTTAACACATGTCAACACTTGAATAAGTCTAGGATATTTTAAAAATTCCTCTTAGGAATTTAAATATCGATCCTTTGCATGATGGAACATGAGCATGACATTTGGAAGCTCTACGAGGCCTTTATGTGCTTTAAAAACTTTTATGCCACTCGTAAGTTCTTCATTGGTTTTGCGACCTTTGAAAATTCCATGTTGATTTTGCACTATCAATCCTTATGTACTAAGATCCCTACTTTTTCCCATAGGTCACTAGATTTATGCACTAGGATCCTATAATGGTAACACTTGTCACTCTCATAGAGATTTAAAATTTTAACTCACTCTCACATCATTCAATTAAATGGGACTAAGTGGACGTGTACCATAGGATATTGATGTCAATCCAAATGGGTACTTTATGAGGTTAAATTTGACATTCACATGATCATCAAATGATGTCCTCATGACCATCAATAATGTCCACATGACTATCAAATTTAATCTCATAAGTTTGAATGTTGTCGAAGTTAAATTTAACATTCACGTGTTTGTCAAATGATGTTTTCATGACCACCAAATGATTTTTGTATGACTATAAATTTAATCTCATAAGTTTGACCATTGCTGAAGTTAAATTTGACATTCATGGGACCATCAAATGATGTCCTCATAACTATCAAATGACATCCATGTGAATATTAAATTTAATCTCATAAACTGGACATGTGTCATTTCCTCGAGACTCCTTGTTCTAACAAACATAAGAACAAAATGACATAGCATAATACATTGGGAAATAAGTATAAAGGACCCTACATGAATATTTTATTATAAGGTCTTAAGATTAGTAAAATATGATTTAGACTTGGGATAAAATCTTAAATTATTCTCAAAGCATAATGAAAATTCTCGATAAGAAAGTGTGTCACTTGGCAATATGGTATTGGTCTTGGGGTAATTGTTTCAAGAGAATTATTTCAAGATTTTTACATGGAGATTGTTTCAGGACTTTTGTATAGGGTTTTTCTATTAGAAACTTTTTTTGAGACACAAAGTCCATAGGAATTCCATCAATGGAAATGTTTCAAATAAAATTTCCACAATAATTCTATCAAATAAAATGTCTGAAGGAATACATTGAAGGGATTGTCATAAAAAGGCTAAAGGGAATGATTTTTAGACAAAATGTCTAAAGGAATTGGCTAAAGAACAAAATACCTAGGATAAAAGTCTTGAAGGAATTGGCCAAAGGAAAAAAATTCCTGGGATGAAGTCCTAAAGGGTAAGTGGTCACTTTAAAAATGCTTGAAAAGTCTTTTTCAAAATGTCCAAAAGGTAGGTTTGGAGAGTCTAAAGGGCATGTGGCTTTGGGAGAATTGTTTTAGATTTTCTACAGTGGACAAAATGTTTAAGACACAAAGTCCCAAGGAAATGGCATGAGGTAAAAATACCTAAAGGATAGTCTTGTAGGAAAAAAATGCTCAAGACAAAAGTCCTAAAGGGCACGTTCAAAAGGGTCTAATGGTCTACTTCATGGTAAAAATTCCTAAATGTTCTATGTCATAGGGTACATTTTTATGGGAAAGGTCTCTAAAAATATCCCAAAGGGTAACCACAAAATTCCTAAAGGGCACTTTTAAAAGGCTGAAAGGTATGTTTAGAAAGTCTGAAGGAATATGTGTCTTTGTCAAAAAATTTAAAGGCTAATTTGAAGGTAAAGGATCATTTCAAAAGTCCTACAGGGATTCCATCAAGGGAATTATTTTAGATAAAATGTATATAATAATTCTCCTGAAGACCCAATTCTCTTAAACAAAATGTCTAAAGGAATTTAATTGGCTCAAGGAAAGTGTCTCAGATGAAATTTTTGAAGGAAAGGTTCAAAAAGGCAAAGGTAAAAGATAAATGTTCTAAAGGATAGGTGTGGAGGAGCTAATGGGCAATTATAAAAGTCCCAAGGGAATTATATTGGAAAAAATGGACATAACAAAATGGCTAAAGGACATATTATACAAATCCTAAAGGTTAGGTTTGGCAAGGTAAAAATGGAATTTTAAAAGTTTTGAAGGGTACTTTCTATTTATAAATAAGGTGAAGGGTTTACTTCATAGGGCATTTGTCCATGACAAAACTACCAAGGGATCTACTTCATAAAGGCTAAAGGGCATTCTAAAAAAGGCCAAAGGAATTCTATGAAGGGAATTGTTTCAGACAAAATGTCTACAATAATTCTCCTAAAGATTCAATCCTCTTAGACAAAATATCTAAAGGGTAAGTTTGGAAGGGAATGGAAATGTCAATTACGTCAGGCAAAATACCTACAAAAAAATCTCATAGACCAATTCCATTAGAGGAACTATTTTGGAAAAAATGTTTGTAATAATTTCTCCAATAAAGATAAGTCTAAAAGAATCCACGTGTGGTAAAAAACATAACAAATACCAAGAGGATAAATATAAACAAAATAAGTTTGAAAAGACAACTTGCATAATCCTCAACATAATTCGATCATTAGTTGATAAAAACATAATATACCAATGCTAATGTACCAAAGTATAAAAGCTCAAATCATGAAACTTTCTTAGAATTTGCATAAGCATATAGAATAGGGCGCTCAAAATTAAGATAATAATCTAAAAAAAGTGGGTCCCCATTTCCCTATGGAAAAAGAGGGGGTTTTGGGTACAATAAATGATGACTCATAAGGAGGATACTCCTAAGTATTCAAAAACCCATAACTCTAGTTTACATTCCTAGATCAATCATGAAGTGTGCCACATAAGAATAATTAAATCAAAAATATGAAAGAGACTACTAACTAGATTCACAAAACATAATTGCCTTCTAATTTTCTTGGATCTCTATGTGTCAAACATGTATTTTATTTAACCCCTATTGTGATGAGTTTTTCAAATGTTTTGATGGGGTTGTAGTTTTCATTCTAATATTTATTAAAGCTCAAAAATAAGGGAAGTTCAGGCATTTATCTACTACCAACCAATTTTCCATAGCCTTGAAAATAATACCTTGGTCTCCTTCTCTTCACATTCCATTATTTTTTTTGATCATGATGCATGGTACATTGACCTTATTTCATCATATGAACCTTTTGATTTTCTTTATATTTTCTTTTACTCTTTTGATTCCACGAGTTCTTTCTTCTTTTATTTTTATTTCACTCTTATTTTGTCCTTGAATGGAAAAGAGAAGAGATAGAACCCTAGTGAGATGGTATAATTGTAAAATAAATCATTACTAGAATGTCCTACCAGCTATGCCTATACTGAAAATTATCACTTCCAATAGGTTTTTAATGTGATAAGTTCATTTTATCCAACAAAATGAGAAAACTTTGTAATTTTTTTAAAAATACTCTAAGAGCAACTTACACATGTCTGGTAAAAGTATTCAATTGTAACACCATTCAGAATAATCTATGATTACCCACCTTCATCCTAAAGACTAAAAAACATATAAATACACCTCATCTATAGACTAGTCCCAAAGTCTCAAGATTTTAATTTTCCCCTTTTTCTACAAGTCATAAGCTTGGTTTGGATTTTAACTTGGTTATAGTTAGAGCAAACACAATTTTTATTCTTAGAGGAAAAATAAACAACTAATCTATAAAGTAGGAAACTACTCTAAGAAAGCAAGATACTAAAAGCAAGAAAGATTAATCTAGAAAGTAGGAAACTACTATAAGAAAGTAGGAAATTGAATTTATGAAAATAAGAAATCTAATATACTCCTACTCTAAATAAAACCCAAATAATATGGAGGATGGATTTAGAAATTTTGTTTGGTATGCTTTTCACTCTTTGGTAATAACAAGGTTTTCCCCATTAAAGTTTTGAGATAGGTAGGGACATCCTTCTATTCATTTAGTATAATTTTGAACCTTTCCTTCATATTGTAAATTAAAATTTTAGGGTTACCCATAGGGACATCCTAGACACAATAAACAAATAACTCTTTTCCATGATACATACATTCTAAAAACTCACCATTATTACTCATGTATTCAGGAAAACCTAATTCAGACAAACAATCCTCAAAGTACTTATTGAGATGGATATTACATCTGACATGTAGTTTTGAAGGTTATCATCCTCTGTGAACTCTATATACACAATATTTTTAGCTTTTATTAAATATTGAAACTTTACATCTTGCAAGAACCCATCATGAATCAATCTCTTTGAGTTCATGCCTTAAGGTGTGCATTGAGAAAGGGGTGGGTAGACCTTTGGTGATTCAAAAGTTTATTGTCCCTTATTACCACATTATTTCCAATCCATTCATCTCCTAAAACCTTTATCTAATCTATTTTTCCTCCCTTGCACATTCCTCTAGTCTTTTCCTCTTTCTATTCTTCTTTTCCTTACATGGCACCCTTTTTACATGTTCAATATGCTAGGTCAACTTGGTCAACCTAGTATAGTCTAGGTTCACTTTAGCTCTTTAGGCTTGTTTTCCTTTCGGCCAACCTAGCACAAACTTTAGGCATTAGCCCAAAAATGTTCTATGTCAATTGAGTTGACCTAGCATAGTCGACATGTCTAAATGATTTTGGGGTGAGACAATCCTATATATACAAAGTAATTTTGATCATTATTAGAGATATGCAATTAAGAGTTATTATTCAATCATGCTTCTTCATAATCTGCTCTTCCAATATTCTAATTGAGGATTCTTAGCTTACATTTCTTATTATGTCTTAGATGATTTGGCCTAACAAAGTGATCCTTACGAACGACAACCACCTCTTGAAAATCCCCATTATCCAAGGGAGAGATTGAATCATGATGGGTTCACATTCAGGGAAGTATATTCTAACTTTATCTTCCTCTCTTTTAGTAGATAGAATTAGCATACGTGTTGGCTTGAATAATATTACTCTTCATATTCTATGTATTAAGGTGTCACTCATACTTAATTTATTTGAATTTCCCTATACATATTTTATTTCTTTGCATATAACCACTCATATTTTACACAATCTTTGGTGCATACTAGATTAGTTTACTTTTCTTGTTATTAGAATAGTTTACTTTCTTGTTTATTATCATAAGTGAAATATCAAATCATAGGACTCTTTTAGGGTTGTGTGATTATGTTAGACTATAGGATTTGAAACCCTTCCTACCATGATATGTTGTGACAAGTGATACACATGATCCCCTAATCAGGTCTATAAGATACCCATATTGGTCATGCTTTCACTTAACATGTGTATACCTAATCAGAAGTGAAGGTGTGCTCTATCTTATCCGATCTAGGATTAATTCATGTGCATCATCAAATTTCAATTGCATACATTCTAGTGAACCTAATGGGAATCCTATTCCACCACTGGTTGGATGTCTTCATGTTTCCATTTTAGTTTTATTTTCATGTTAGTATTTGTCTTCACTTTGGCTTCACCTTCATGATACATTCTAGAGAACTCGGTGTGAATCATATCCCACTATTGGTTCGATTGTCTTCACATTTCCATTTTTGTCTCTTTTCTTGTTAGTATTAGAAAGATTTATTTCACTTATTTATTTATTTCTATCATTACATTTATCACTTATTTTCTCCCTATTTACATTCTCTACGTTATCATGAATCCAATGCATTTTATGAATTGCAAAATAGATGAATAGAACCAAAGATATAATTTAAAAAAATCCCTAAATTTGTCTATTCTACTAGGTTGACCTTGTCAACCTAGTATCTTTTTTAGCCTTTGTTCACTATATTAGGTCAACTTGGTTGACTTATTACTATCTATAGACTCTTTTACCTCATTTGTAACCTTTGTTCACTATACTAGATCTACCTAGTCAACACAATATAGTTTTATAGTCCCTCTTTCTATGTTTGGTAGACTGATCGACCCTGTACTATTTTATACCTTCTTTGCTTTCCAATTTAGGTTTTTACTTTTCCTGTATGTCCAACTTAGTTCTCTATCTACCTGACTTAGTTCTATGTCTTTGTTTTTCATTATTCTTACTTAGCATCCTTTTTATGTCCTCAAATATCATTCCTCCTATCAGAATCTTCTTGGATAACATGAATCCATTTAGACACTCTATGGTTTTTTTCTTTACTTCTTATGCTTTCCTATCTCTTCTTCCTTTTTTTAGCTATTGGGACATCTTATGATGCCAATCCACACATTAGTCTAGACTTTAGGTCATCTTGTGATGCCCACCCACATATCATTTTAGACTTTGGGGTATCTTATAATTCCCATCCCTACATCTACTTACCCTTTAGGGCATCTTGTGGTGCCCACTCTTATTCTCCATTTCATGCTACCAAATTAATTCAACTTCAAGAAACCTTCTGAGACACATAGGCTTGTCTCTCACATGCTAATGATTGATATACCCATTAATATAATATACATTTATTTATATTCATATTTTATATCTATATCTATCTAATAATTTTTGTAGGTTACTTAATCACGAGTCTCTCCCTCTACAGTAGTTTTCTCTTGGTCACAAACCTTTAGTCCTCCTTTTTTGGTGTTTTGGTTTCTTGATGTACCATAGTCTTCATTATCTTATTTTTTATTCTCCTTCTACTTACCAATTTTGATTTGGCACTCATTGGTTTTTTCTTTTATGATTTGCTTTGTAAGACCACAAATAGGACCTGACATACCTCACAAAACCATGATCTTTTACTTATTTTCCTTCTTTTTTTATTGCTTGCCAATGATATTTTGGCATCCTTTGGGATTTTATTTTATGAGGTACTTTGTAAAAAGGCTCCCTCAGTTTGATTTTATATTGATTATTATCACCCTCATGGGTCTTTCTTTTATGAGTGGATTTATAAGACAACAAATAGGACCCGATCTTCCTCATAAAATTTAGTTTTTGCTTCTTTTTCTAGATGAAATTTGCATAACAATATATGCTAGCATGTATTCCTCCATTATTTTCTCTCTTATGATAAGGAATCACACCTTTACTATCATTATATCCCTCTTTGCCCTTTTTCACAATTTTTATAATTTGAAACAATTCAAATTTTTTCATCTATCATTCCTCTTGATGTCCCCTTTCTTTCACCTCCACATTAGATAAAATAAGGTCAAATTCAAGATATAACTTTTATTTCACCTTGATTTACAAGAATCTTAGACCCCATATTCTATGAATGTTTTCTCTCTTAGCAACCCTATCCCAAGTTTTCAAATAAAAGTCATCTTTAGCAGCCACGTTTGGTTTTCCAAATTTGTATAGAGGATGAATCTAGAAAAATCCATCAAAATAAAGTTAAAAGCCAAATCCTTTGAAATAAAAGGCAATGATATCTAAAAGACAACATATAAATCTCAAAAGTCAAAGTCACACCAAAATACATGATTAAAAACACATCTCCTATCTCAAATCAAAGCTTAAAATCCATAGTCAGCTTCACATAGAGCCAAAGTCCTTTGGGGTGTGGTAGGTCAATAGATTGGAATAAGGGGAATTCAAAAAAATCTATGGTGCTACCTAATTTCTCATGCAAGTACCTAATATTCATAGTAGATTGATGACTTTGTAAGGGGTCGTAAAGAATGGGGAACATGTCATGGGGAGGTAGGTTTATTTTAATTTTCAAGCATTTATCCTTCATGGGATGATCTAAATACTCCATTTGTTGACTTAAGATTTGTGTAGCTAAGAGAAATTCTTCGGAGTCCCTAAGTTTGATAGTCCTCTTATTTTTACAAACTAAATTTAAGTGTCTTGACTTCAGTAAATAGTTTCTCTCCCTTAGTTTTTCCATCATTATCCCCTTTATGCATTTCATTTCCCCCCCTTGATAGACAAATTATGATTCCAAATCTATTTTCCCTCTTATTTAAATTCTTTCTTCTTCATTTCTTAAAAACATGCTAGCATTACTTTGTTTCAATTTTATCTATCTTTTGATACAAAATAACATGTTTGAGCAACTTTGGATCATATTATTTATATCACTTTACATTTAATAGACTTACTTTACTCTCCTTTTACCATTTATCATTATTTTGTTGACTTGTTGTTGTGGACACCTGAGTTCATATCCTTTTTCCATCATTGAGTGAGATGTGGTTTGTCACTATTTACTCATCAATGTTGTTTTCCCTTTTATGCATTACTTTTTTCCATTTTTGAGTGAGATGTGAAGTTTTACTACTCATTCATCAATGTTGTTTTACCATTGATTTGTCCTACTTATCATTATTTTTTAAACATGTATCCTCGGTTTGATTTAATGTGTTTGCCTGTCTTACTTAAGGTTTATTTGTTTGAGTTTTTAGATATTTAGTAGCCTTGGCTTTTTAGTTACCCAATTTACTCTTATTTGACTTAGTTATTTGGTCTAACATAGGACTTGTCACCCAGCTTACCAAATTTCCAAGTACGTCCTATCCACATAGTACTAGTTAGCTTGGATTTTCTTGTATTTGTTTATTTTTACTCCTTATTTTTGTATTTTTGGGTTTGTCAAAAGTAGTCTCTATACCCTACATAATCAAAACTAAAAACACAATTGACAATCATCTTGTGATAAAGGTAAGTCAAGCTACGCATTACATTTTACTTATTTATTTATTTAGATTAGTTTCCCTTTCTATCATTTACTATTAGTTATTTTATGATTTTTAAAATACAAAAAACAAATTAGCATCAATATTGTGTGTGTCCTTATGTTCTTTCTCAAAGAACCATCCCATGTTACACCTTAGTGACACATGATGAACTTCGAGTGTAGAATATGTATACATAAAATATTTTTAACTTTTATCAAATATTGATTCTTTACATCTTGTAGAAACCCATCATGACTTAATATCTCTAAGTGCATGCCTTAAAGGGTGCAACGGGAAAGGGGTGGGCACAATTTTGGTGCTTCAAAGTATTATTATCCCTTATTACCACATTATTTCAAATCCATTCATCTCTCAAAACCTTTCCCTAAGCTATCTTTCCTCTCTTGCACATTCCTCTATCATTTTCCTCTATCTATCCTTCTCCTTGTTTAGAACCCTTTTTACCTGTTTAGTATACTAGGTTGACCTGGTCGACCTAGTATAGTCTAGGGTAACTTTAGCTCTTTAGGCCTATTTGCCTTCTAGTTAACCTAGCACAAACTTTAGGCATTAGCCTAGAAATGTGGTAGGTTGACCAGGTCAACCTAGCACAACTAACATGTCCAAATGATTTTCAAGTGAGATACTCCTCTATATACAAGTTCATTTCATTCATTATTAGAGATATGCAATCAAGACTTATTATTCACTTTCACTTCTTCACAATATGATCTTTTACTATTATACTTGAGGAGTCTTAGCTTAGGTTTCTTATTTTGAAGAATCTAGTCTTGTGGATAGGTCTTAGATTCTTTAGCCTAACAAAGTGATCCTTACAAACCACAACAAACTCTTGTGAAGCCCCATTGGCCAAGGGAGAGATTGAATCACAATAGGTTCACAATTATGTAAGTATATTATAACTTTGTTCTCCTCTCTTTTAATAGATAAAATTAGCATAAGTGTTGGCTCAAATAATATTAATCTTCATATTCTATGTATTAGGGTGTTACTCATACTTACTTTATTTAAAATTAATTATACATATTTGAATTCTTTGAATCTAACCCATCACATTGTGTCACAAGCTTTGGTGCACACTAGATTAGTTTAATTTTCTTATTATTAGAATAGTTTACTTTCATGTTTATTATCATAAGTGAAATATCAAATCATAGGAATATTTTAGGGTTGTTATGGGATTGTGTTAGACTATAGTATTAGGAACCCTTCCTAGAATTATATGTTGTGACAAGTGATAGAAGAGATCCCCTATTCAGGTCTCATGGATCACCATATTGGTCATGCTCCTACTTAACAAGTGTTTACCCAATCAGAAGTGTAGGTGTGATGTATCTTATCCAATTTAGGATTATTTCATGTGCATCATGCAATTTTGATTGCATAAAAACTCTTTATGGGGAATTTCCTCAAAGATAGAGTTAGAATCATAATTATAATCATGAATAACATATTCCTCAACAACTTCATCTAAACTCTCACTTTGAGTGTGACCTTCAATATTTGAATGAAATAGCTCTTGACTTTCCAAATCATGAATATAAATTTTGTTTACTCGGGGCTCACTTTCTTTTATTTTAGGAGTGAGAGATTCATTAACTATTAATTCTAGAGGGATCATCTCATCCACTACATGTTATTGATACTTTTACTATTATTATTTTGAATAGTTATGCTTTGGAAGATATGCAACTTCATGGGCATTCTATGTGAAATCAAAGGTCTTTGCTTTAGTTCTAATTAATGTTGAGGTCCACACACATGTGGGTTTGTGGTCAATCATATAATCAACCAAAGTGTCTTTCATATTAGAGTTAAGTACCAAATTTAATTTAGGATCTATCAAATCAAGGAATAAACATCTATTGTAATTAGTTCCATTATAAGGGAGATTAGAAATAGAATCAAAAAAATTGAGGGAAGTCAATATACCTTTTCCATTTGCCCCATGATAAAAATACATACCTGCCTAAGGAATGACATAATCTAAAATCTCAATATTATACCCTACATGAATAGAGGATAATAAGTCAAGAATATAACCATTAAATGAGTCTTCTGATAGAGATTATAATGTAGAGTGATAGTCACAAGAGTCATAAACACCATATTCAAAGTTAATATCTTATTTTGCAAGGTAAAGTAATTGATCATCTACTTGGGCATATTTTATCTCATAGAGTTATTGCATAGATCAAAAATGTTACTTTAAATTGACACTTTATTAACTACCATTATATATTTCTTCAATTATCCCATCATATAATGGGATGAAATCATCATGATCTAATTATCTTAGCTTGATGGATTCCTCTTCTTGTTCTTGGTATCTCAATTTCTCCTGTAATATTACAATTTCTTCATTGATGGTTTAAAGACATTTTTATGCCTCTTTTATGATCTAATAATCATCTCAATTTGGGATCTCTTCTTCCTTGTGTACATTTCTTGGATTAAATGGAAACCCTTCCACTATGTTCTAGTTTAGGCACAATAAAAATCATTCTCTTTGGATTGATTCTATAGAATTCATATCCAATATACCTATTGTAGATAACTTCATAAAAGATGTTAAATTATTTTTAAAATAAGAAGCATAAAAATTAAAACCAAATCATATCAAAAAATATTTCTTAACATCACTCCAACTAGTAATAGAACTAAGTGCCAACTCTACAAGCCAATCATCCATTTATTCTCCTAGTTTGAAAGGGAACAACTTGTAGATTACATCCTCAAATTTTACATCCATAACATTCATAACATATGTGTAATTATCAATATGTCCTTCAGTATCTCTTGGGTGATTATAATGGAACCTAGGAAAGTACTTGAATGGGTCATCAAGGAAATCATATTGAATACCTGGGATATTTATGGGTCCTTTGTCAAGACAATCTATTCTCAAAACATTTAGTATAATCAAGGGTGTTGGCCCTCCTTATAACACCAATTAATTGTTAGTATGGATTTTATGCATACCACATCTATAACAAGGTAGCCTCTAACATTTTAGGATCGCAATAGAGGTAAAATCCATTCCAAGGCATGAGTTATAGGTATGCAATTTATTCCAACCTATTGATGGAATAATGGGTAGGGCATGTAGGTTGTTGACAATGTTTTTAGATGGAGCATTGGATGGATGGATGGATTTTAATTTAGAGTGGGTAGGTCTCAAAATAGACTAAAAAAGGAGGGAAGGGTAAGGTATAAAAAAATATTTTATGGTTTTGAAGAATCACTCCCCTAGCTAGTTTCTAAAAGGACTAGTGCTCTCAAAACCTATGACTATTTCTAGTAGCAATTGCACATACATAGTTAGACAAAGCTAAGAAGTTTAAGGAGATAAATATGTATAAAATTATTAAGCCTCAAATAAAAGATACTCTTTTTAGGGAAGCTATTGTACTCCCTTAATCATGAGAATATGGCTTGGGATAGTGAAGTATCTAAGGCATCTATTATACATGCATAAAAATCAATCATACATACTCAAAATTATGAATCAATTAAAACTTGACAATCTTAACCAATATTTTACTAATATTTCAATAGATATTACACATTTATAGATTAGTAAATTAACCAAAATAATCAAGAATCCATTCATAGCTTTTGCATATTGAATATTATTGAAACATACAACCAAATAAAGTAATAACTAATTACACAAAAATTGGAAAGAAAATACACAAACACATTCATTGATGATCAAAATTGTTGCTGCTCCTATATTCAAAAATTATCTGACCGAAATCCAAGTTGAATTACAATTATTTATATAGACTTGGGGAAGGGATCACTTCATCCTCTAAGTTAATGCAAGGTCATTACATGTGATAGTCAGAACATGAGCTATAATTGTGGTTGAAGACCCTATAATATTCTACTTAAAGTTATCAATTTAAAATAGCCTTTGCCAAAGCTATGTAGCATGTGCATATTTATAAGGATAGAGGTATTTTTTTACAATTATATCTCAAACTTTATGCAAACTATAGATAGATTCACTATTTGCCAAAATTGTACATGCCTCTTTTCATAGGTTTTGAGAAAAACCTATTAATATTTTGGATTAACCACCTTTAAATAGAACTTAGACATATGCATGGAGGATGAAAATAACTTTACTAATGTTTTAGAACTAGTGATAGTATTGGTAGCTAAGACTAATCTAAACTATGCATTGCATGCTCACTTATTCATTTTATAGAATCTAGATATTCACATTTATATTCTCCATTTTGATTAAAACATGTGTGTTTATACTCTTACTCAAATATGAGACCTAATGTATATTTATAAATATATCTCAATTGTATAAAGATCTATGTATTTTATCTATAGTGCCTTGCTAGCTTTCAAAATTTGACACATATCAATACCTAATTAAGTCCATGATATTTTGGAAATTCATACTAGGACTCACACCATTGATCCTTTATAGGATGGATCATGAGCATGGCACTTGGAAACTCCATGGGGCCTTTGCGTGATTCAAATGCTTTATTCCACATGGTAGTTCTTTATTAGTTCTAGGACCTTTAAAAATTCCATGTTGATTTGACACTATTGATCTTTACTTCTTCCCATCGGTCATTAGATCTGTGTACTAAGCTCCCATAACGGTGGCACTTGTCACTCTTATAGAGATTTCATATTTTAACTCAATCTCATATCATTCAATAAAATGGTCCCAAGTGAATTCACATTGTAGAATCTTTATTTGAATCTATTGAGGCCAACATACCCCTATTTTTGAAAATTGGGACCCTTGATAAACCCTAAGATTAAACATGAAAATATGGCATGATAATATCATTTTTAGAATTTGAAGATAATCCAATTGTTGAAAGGAAAGATTCATTATTATGTTTTTATTTAATTTTTACTAACACTACTAATAAATTATCTTTTTTTTTGTAGGTTCCATATTGTCTTCTCTTGAGAAATTCATGTTCCAAAACTCTGATAGAACCCTCGGTTCAAATTTGAATACTGGAAAGAGATAAATTTGTAGGAACATTTTAAAAACCACTTTAGATATAAGCATAAATTTCATATCCTAAGTTTAGTCATGTTTTTTAACACAACTAAAGCTTGGTCTAAAAATGCTTGGTTCCTTTTATTACTTTGCCCTTTTAAGTTCCTTGCATGCCTAACTAATATTCATTTTAGGGTCCTTTTAATATTTCCTAGCTTGTCCCTTTAATTTATGCCCTATCTTAATGTTATAAACCTAAGGCACCATCATATTTATGAATACAAACAAGACATTAGCCTAAGTCTATTATATCACCCTAGGTCGTAACTTAACTTCCTTGCATCTTGTAGTCACTAACAACCCTTTATTTATCATGGTATTTGATCCAATAGAGCAAGATAGACCATAGATCTGAATTATATAAAATACATCTTAAAAGATCTAATGATTCATGATTCATTGCAAGAAGAGGATCCAATGGTGTGAAGGCCTCAACAAAGCTATGACCTTAGCCTTCATCCAACAATTATTACTTCATCACAAAGACTTGATCAGATGGAGTGAAGCATAGTTGAAAAGTCAAAATATTACGAAAGGCCTATAGGATTGACACATAGTGCCCTTAAATTCAAGGATTAAAAGTAAAGGGGTTTGCCTAATAAAAATAATCAATCATGAGCAAGATCTCATATCATGATCTTATGGCTCTTACTTTATCACTGATCTTGATTTGATGGAATGTATTAGGTCTAAGATCTTGGGAAGCCCCATTAAGGTGCCAAGTGGCACTTTAACATTGGGTCATAATAATACTGGAAAGAGATAAATTAGTAGGAAATTTTTAAAAACCACTTTGGATATAAGCTTAAATTTCATATCCTAAGTTTATTCATGTTTTTTAACACAACTAAAGGTTGGTCTAAAAATGTTTGGTTCCTTTTATTACTTTCCCCTTTTAATTTCCTTGCATTCCTAACTAATATTCATTATAGGGTTATTTTAATATTTCCTAGCTTGACCCTTTAATTTATGCCCTGTCTTAATGTTATCAACCTAAGGCACCCTCATATTTATTAATACAAACAAGACCTTATCCTTAATACCTTAGCCTAAGTCTATTATATGATCCTAGGTCCTAACTTAACTTCCTTGCATCTTGTAGGATCTAACGACCCTTGATTTATCATGGTATTTGATCCAATAGAGCAAGACAGACAATAGATTTGACTTATATAAAATACATATTAAAATATATAATGATCCATGATTCATTGCAAGAAGAGGATCCAATGGTGTGAAGGCCTCAACAAATCTACGGCCTTAGCCTTTGTCTAACAATTATTACTTCATCACAAAGACTTGATCAAATGGAGCGAAGCATAGTTAAAAAGTCAAAAGGTTATGAAACACCTATAGGATCGACATATAGTGCCCTTAAATTCAAGGATTAAAAGTAAAGGGGTCTGCCTGATAAAAATAACCAATCATGAGCAAGCTCTCAGATCATGATCTTATGGCTCTCACTTATCACTGATCTTGATTCAATGGAATGAATTAGGTCTAAGATCTTGGGAAGCCCCATGAAGGTGCCAAGTGGCACTCTAACGTTGGGTCATAATAATTTTTTGAGCTTAAATTTAATGCTCACATGACTAACATTTAATGTCCATGAGGATGTATTTGATGCCCGCATGACCATCAACTTTAAGCCCATAAAATCAAAAGATTTATTAGCTTAAAATTGACAGTTAGATGACTATTATTTGAAATCTAAAAGTACATAGTTAACATCTATGAGGCCATAAAATTTAAGCTAATGAATCATTCTACTCAAGATAAAAATACACTCTAGAATATTACTTGAAAGTTTGTGAATTGATTTACAGATGACTAGAATCCCCCAAAATATGCTCAAGCATTGGAAATATTCAATATACAAAATGGAAATGGTCTCATGGTCTAAGTATATGCAAAATAAACTTATTCTAAGTCTATAATTTAAGTTCCCCATCAATTTTTTTTCAAATACCTTGAACTTCAAACTATAGACTTATACTAAGTCTTATTTTAAAGGATCTTTGTAACATAGAGTTTAGGCCAAATGTTTATAACTAAAGGTTTTAATGTGTTTATCAATGCAATAAAATACTATTTGTTATTAGACCACTATATAATTTTGAATCACTTTATTCATGTCTTATAGGCTTGGCATAAATATTTTAGCCTAAAGTATACATCATGTTTCTTAAACATAGCATAAACTTTGGCCTAAAAACATTTTTCCATGATCCCCATTGTATGGATTTGAAAAACATAGGTATAAATTTCTTAGCCTAAGGTTTATTTCATTTTTAATAAACATAAAATAAACCTTAGCCTAAGTAATTTAAGCTTTATTCCCACCTTAAATAATATGCTAACTTAAAGTTTGGGCATCTTTGTAAAATAATGGTTCACACTTCATCGTAGGAAAATGATCCAATGAGGTGAGTACCCCATAGAATTTTTAATAGAATCACGAGATCTTGTGGGATCAATGTGTGAAAGCATATTCAAGGTAAATCTAATAGATGATCCAATGGTTTATACTTCATCACACTCTATAATCCTATAGTGCAAATGTACCAACAACCTTTTCAAAGGGACTCAAAATTCCTATGGAGATGCCAAGTGGCATAACCATGGGGCACTAGTTCCAAAGAACCAATAAATAGGTGAGGGCCCAGATCACAATCAATATCTCATTCTAATCTAGTGAAGCAAAATAAAAGAAGGTATTTTTAAATGTCAATATCTAGTGCTCAAAGGCATTTATGAAAAATGTTGTGAAAGGTCTAAATCGATGCCACATAGGTGCCATTTAAGTTAAAAAGGACAAAATAAGAGATATGTGGGCTTTAAAATGTGAAGGTATAAAAACAAAGGTCTAAATCAAATTCGAAGCATGTATGAGCTAGATTTTAGATATATACTATCATTAAAGCTATAAAACCCTAAATCCTACATAAAAGAGACCCAAGTGAACTCAATTGGTTATAATTCAATCTGAAGAGAGATTTATTATGTTTTTAAGTACAATAAGAGATACTAAAAAGATCAATATACAATTTGGTGTGAGGAAATTGCATAAATAGAGACCATGGAAGCTCAAAAGTAGTAGTTTAAGGAGGAGATAAAACTCTACCTATCAATACATAATGAGGGGTGTATCTTCAAAGATACTAAATTGTATGTTATAGCCCCTAATTCTCCAAGCATTAAGAATTGGTATAAACTCTTCTTTGTCATGGAGGAGTTAAATTCCATCACAAAATAGGATTATATAATTTCCATGGTGAGTAGGAGACATTATGACTTGGTCATTGTCTAGATGATTGGCCTTCACCATGCTACTACAAAGCCTAAGGTACTGCATTGCATAAATGTCCTTACTTATATATTTGTTAATTTTAGGATAGATAATGATTAGATCATCCAAGAGGGGAATTCTAAGAAGGTTTCTTACATTTCCCTTGTAGTTTTTGAAAAATACTATAATCTCCCAATCCCTAGCATAGACTTGTCCAAAATTAAATAATGGACCAAAAAACATGACATAGACACCATCTTTAGACCATGGTTGCACCAAAGACCCCATATCTTTAGGTACTTTGAGTGTAAGATCCCAATAGTCTAATTTAGGGAGGGCATCAAGGTGATCATGGCCCTATTAAACCAATAAATGGGAGACCCTTTAACCACTTATGTAAATAAAACTTAGGTCCCCTATGTGCATTTCATGGTGGAAAAAAATCTCACCCCTCCAATTGGATATTTGATCAGTGTCTTCCTCATAAAGTAGTTCACTAATATCAAAAGGAAGATAGGTAAAGAATTTTATATTATGTCATACTTTTTGGATGCCTTACTTACCTTTTTCAACTTCCTAAGGATTAGAAATTGGTCTCCTAAAGGTAAAACTATCATTTCCCACCATTACTCCAAATTTCACATCTTTAAGTATAGGAGCCATATGTAGTTTATTTGTTATTGTGTCTACCCAACCATAGTGGAGTCTATTATATGTATTCCCATGGATAGAGTCCATCCATTAATCAATAAATATGTCGAGATGATGGGTGACATTTAGTTATATCTGGACTACATAGTCATCAAGATTGAAGGGATTATGCCCCAAACCTATAGATTGATAGTGTATGTTCCTAGCAAGTTGGCCAAGCAATAAATTTCCTCCTAGGTCATCTATGGCATTGATGTAATTTTTAAGGAAAAGAGGAAGGGTATTCTCCACCCCTTCCCTATAATTATTGGAAGAACTATACTATAAGATTGGAAACAAGTTGATACCATATCCAAGAATAGAGAATCATTTAGGTTTAAATTGGATAATCTCAAAATGTTGGACCCAAAGAGTATAGTGAGTAATCATTTGAAAAATAAGAAGCTTTACAAACATGAATATATGAATCATCTCAGTGTTCATGACAATATTTATATCAAGGCTAAGAACTATGAATAAGTGTTGGAAAAGATCAAAGGGAATAACATCAAACAAGAGCACAGATTGGAAAAATATGATACGCCATCAAGAAAGGCATCAAAAATGCATCCTCTCTAGTATCACTTGCTACCTAGACCATTTGAGACATCCCAGGAATAACCTCAAGTGGAGCAGCTATAACCTAAGAAATAAATTAAAAAAGGGCATGGAATGGAGAAGCTAGAAGAGAAACTTGGAGAGGGGCCATCATATTTAGCACTACCCCAGAGACACCTTCACCCATTGAGTATTTTAACATGATTGATTTAGGGCCAAATGAGACACTTGAGGGTGTTCTTAAGGAACTTGTAGAGGCATATGGCATAGATGAATAAAAGGTATGGGGTGAATAAACTCATATCCAAGTAGGAAAGAATGGAGAAGATAAAAGAAAAGATCTTTATCTTTATATGGTCACAATGGCTCCTAAAGAGAAGAGAAAGGAAGGAATAGGATTGGTCCCTATTGGGCCTAAAAGACCAAGGTTAACCATCACATATCCTACTAGTGAGGTCAACCAATTTAGTGATGAATTCCTCATTCATGGACTAGTCATCCTAGACTAGTTTATTTATGGTTTATTACAAAATATCCCCTCTCTTTTTCACTCATGAGCACTAAAAAAGGTTGTTGGAATTTAAGTACATGATGGTATCAAGCTATGGATCAAGGCTCTAATGAGAGAATAATAAGAAGAAAAAAGGATAATGGCCACTTGATAGATAAAAATTAATAATATGGATGCTCCTAGAGAATTAATAAGTATAGTAATTGAGTTCTTAGAACCTCCCAATTTCACAAAATTAGTAACCACTATCCAATTTAATATAGAGACAGCTGGATTGAAAAGGGTCAACACTAGGAAGGCCATGGTGGGAACTAAAGAGTTCACCTTTCATAAGGTGGAATATTTTTTAATCCTCACCCCTATTGAAGGACAATAAGTATGAGATCATCCTATTCATGATGAGGATCTTCAAAGTTTACTTGATGCCCAAATAACTGAGGTTAAGGTTGGGATCTAAGGCATGAAGCAGAAGATAAACAATTTAGAGAAGGAGAAGGAGAACCTTGAGACACAAGTAATTTTATTTGTTCCTAATACATTTTTGGATATGTTTGAAGCCTCATTATTTTATATGTTATGATATCTATAGTCCATTAATTTTAGTCAAGATGAACTAGGCCAAGAAAGTTAGGTAGCCAAGGAAATGATAACAAAATGGTAGGAAGTACAGACCAAGCTAAGGGATCTCATCAACATATGGATTATGAACAAGATTACTAATTTAAAATATATAAAATTAGCCCATATAATTTCCATATTTGGGATATTAATTGACAAAATATAATGCCTAAGTGTGTGGATAAGAAATTTGGACAAGCTCCTGATAGATGACAAGGAATTAATTACTAGGATTGCGTAGGTTTTATGTTCCATGCTGGTTAACCCTACCAAGATTAATGTCCTTAGAGTAATTGATGAAGATGAATTCAAGCATAGGGTCACCTTTGTCATGTATTTAGTTAAGAGCAAAATCTAAGGCCAATCTGGTAGGGACAATAAAATAATTTTGGACATGATATTTAATGTTGAGGAGAAGCTAACAAAGTCTACGATCATAAAGGAGGATAGGGCTAGAGATGATAGGGATTTAAATGAATTGGATAATAAAGAAATAATTTTAATTATGAAATCATATATGGAACTTGAAATTATCAAGGAATAACATTATAAAGCCATGAAACTACTCCAAAATCAATGAGGGGACCCTTTAGCAATGGGCCCATCAACCGGCTAACTATTCCTTTTTGTAAAAAATTTGTAAGTGCTACAATCATAATATTAATTTTTAAGGCATATGATAATATGTTAGCATATTTCCTCTAGGTCAGTCCAATTGTGAAAAATAAGTGTATTTTCTAACTTTTAAGGATATTTATACTTAAGTTTATATGCTTATATGTTATAATTAACCAGTATACTTCCTTATCTTTCTATAAAAGGCATGTATCAAAATCCTGTAAAGGAGGAGAATTTTGATAAAATTTTATATATTTGAAGAAATAAATATAATCAATGAGTTATTCAAATATTGTCCATATTTGATATATCATTTGCTAAGATAGCTTTTATCTCAATTGCTAGTTTTATGTCTTGAATTTGAATGGTTTCTTTGAATTCTGGGTTACATTTTCTAATCATAATGTTTCTAATCTTCCATATGCTAAATTGGTTGGAAAATATTGGGTTTTGATTCACTTCATTTTTCTCTTTATTCAGATGTGTAAGTGTTATTAGACTATATTAGTAAATATTTAAAGTAGATCTAGTTCTTACTTGTGACTCTTTACATTATCCTTTGAAGTTTGTCTGGTATATAGTGAAATCTGAGCTTAGGATATTTTACAATATATATTGGTTTGAATACATACTCATTTGAAATTGATGATTTATCATGATATTTGAAACTAAAATTGGAAATCACTCATTTCTTTTCTACCTTACCCTTCTATTTTGCTCCTTTTTTACACCAGATCAATTTAGTTTTAACTTCATTATAAATATACACCTAGATCAATTTGTATCTTAAGTTCATGTCATAATTCACTAAGAATTAAAATATATTCTCTAAAATTCACAAAGAATGGACAATGATGGCTCCCAATCATTACTCATTATAAATTTGTGGAGTATCCATACATATCTCTACCACTCTTTCACCATAGGTAACATCAATTTGACACAACCTATTACTCATGCTCGAAATTCATAGAATTCTAAAATGAGAAGTGTTGTTTGAACACTAAGAACCCCTATGGTGTATTTAGATCCATTTATAGATGCTAGTTCTATACACCCTTGTGTATTAACATGGTGCATCATCACGTTATCCTTTCATCTCTAACATAATGGCCCCCATTCATAATTATTTGAATAATTATGTTCACCTCACCCATTTACTTTTACCATATGATTTAATTAATATATTACTATAATCAAATAATAATTAATCATATTTACTATCCCTAACCATAAATTCATTAAAAAAAGACATACCCCATCCAACCTCCAAACAAACTCATCCCATGGTTAAAACTACTCAACAACTTTGAAGTTGATTAAAACCATTTTTTAACCCCATAAGCAACCCTTTTTAATGGCCTAAGGATTAGCTTCAGCCATTTTGTGAAATCAACATCGATTCTCCAATATTGATGCCAATATACTAGAATGACATTGATCCATAAATATACAACTAGCTTCCATGGCTTGGGATGACATTTTTAGACTTTGAAACTCTACTAGAATTATCTTGGAACTTGTGTATGAACCTTATTGACATTATACTACCTTGTGGAACCTTTATTCATCAGGTCACAATTTTTTTTTAAGGTTTCTAAGCCTACTTTTATATTATTCTTTATTTGTGTGTATTTAGCCATTCAAGGTTAGTATTACATTTTAATTTACACACATTTAAACTTTATAGTCTTCTACAGCTCTATTTCATTATTTTTATTTCATTTTCATCATTTTATCAATATTTAAAATTATTATTATCTTATATTTTCATAATTCAGTATTTAACTTAGAATTGATATCGATCCATCTGAATCAACATCGATCTTATAAGATTACCATCTATTCCTGCTTAACAATTAAAATAGCCATGAGGTCTATTTTCATAAGATTCACAATCCTCAAAACTTGTTAAAATCTACATTTTATTTTATAAAAAACTATCTTTTACATGTAGATAACTCTGTCTAGATTAACACGTGATATTATTAGCATATTTGATCTCCCCATTGTCCAACAACCTTTAGTCACTGATCAAAGTGACATTTCATTCAAATTTTGTCCTTATACTATGGTTTTCACACCTTATTAATAAAGCATTAGTGAAAAATTAGCTATAATTCAAGAGGATGTTGATATAGTTATGGAATTCTAGGATGATTATTTTGATCACATATATCTTTTTATAGATTAGATATCTTTGGTGTTGTTTATTTGCATCCCATCCATATATATATTTTTAATTTCAAGTTTATTTATAAACTTGAATGTTAAATGTGGGTTGACATCCATCTAAGTAAGCATATCACTTCTTGGGATTGGTTTCTTACTAGGAATCCCATTCATCTTTCTATCAATCCATTTTTTGTTAGTGTGATTTGTAGGTCATTCCTCCCCAGCCAAAGATGAGTTCCCACAAGCTTGATCAATAGTTAAAAACTGATCTCCATCTCCAAGTAATTTTTAAAACCCTACGTTTAATTTGTTTTTAGTAGCTTATTAGACCACATTGAAAAAATAAAAAAATACTAAAACATTCTAGCACTCTCGGTGGGACTAGTCAGGTCAAATCTTTCTTATTAAAATTCAATTTTTTTAAATTTTCTCTCTTTCCCTTTCTTTGTGTGAATTCATCTAAAGAACATCAAGTTTGCATTTTATTTCCTTTTTAAGGTCAAAATAAAATTACATTCATTTTTTCCTACTTAAGTAATTCACATATAATAATCTAAGCAGTAAATTCATCATAGTCATCACTCTTTCACAGTCACAACCAACTCATCTAAACACTTGACATAAGGAAACTAATGTGGATTTCATCACCTTGTGACAACCTTCTTCCCAATGATCCCTCTTGTATTTCACCACCAATGGGAGGACCAACTCAATTCTTTGGTTGAGAATAATTTTTGGACTATTGGTATATGAGGGGAGCAAGCCCCAATTACCAAGCCACATAATGGTACCAATATAGATTTCCTTTGAGCACCAAAACAAAACACTCAAAACCATCCTTAGATTACCATTTTTTTGGACCCTCATTATCCTTTTTCTTTATTTCCTTTCACATCTTAAAATTTTTTTTAAAAAAAAGATAAAAAACTTTTTCGAATGAGTTTAGTTTGTGCATCTTTCATCCACAATTAAAAGAAAGATAATTCAAAAATAAATTATTATTCTGTTTTTGATTTTATTTTCCATCTCATGGTTTTGACTAGGCAATAGTCAAAGAAAGAATATGAAGTGGTGTCACGTCCTCTCCTATGGAACATGTTGGGTGAATATTTTGTCACCAACTGACTGATGACAAAATGGTTACATAAACAATAGCATAAGGATATTTATGTAGTAAAATGGGTGTGGTGACCACAACTAGAATGAGATAAACCTCTCCTCTCAGCAAGGGGAGGTTCCCTATAATTTATGCATTATATATATAAGCTAAAAATATAGATTGGGGTGAAATCATACCATCCATCTCTCTCTTTTTAGAGATGATGTTCACAAAATAGAGGATAATTCTTGGGTAATTATTGAAGGCATTTCTCTTCTTTTAGAAATGATGTTTAGAAAACTAGAGAAAGACTTCCTGGGTAGTAACAAAAACCACAAGAAACCCATGAAAGCACAAAGTCTTTCATTGTTCCTCCCAATGATTAGGACAAAGTAACATAGTATTTTGAATCATAGCCAAAAGTCTCCACTTTAACTACAATAGAGTGAAATATTATGAAAGATAAGGAGAGCTTAAAGTCTCTCCATTATCCTTTACACAAAACACAGACTGAAGACAATTATGGTAGCACAAAGTCTCCCATAGTTGTCTTCAGGACATCTTCTAGATTATTTCCACTTGTTCTACTTATTTGATTAAATGGACAAGACTGTATTTAGGAAATAGACATATGAACAATTTCCTAAATGACACAAGCTTATTCCAACACAAAGTTTGAAAGGTCACTTGCTTTCTCATTCATTCAACAAAATATGATTAAAAGTCTGAGCTCAAAATCTCAGGAATGCCTTTAAATTTTGGTAAAGCTTCACTTCTAATAATAGAGAGATTTCCATTATATAAAATGAGAGATTACAATATATAGCATCATAAGAAAGACTTGGGCATTTGTTTTCATGAAAATGGCCCATGCTGAGTTGAATGCATTGAATATCTATGAAAGGGCCATGCTAAAACAAGTCATCAGCCTTAAATTTGGCATTCTAAATCATCTCAAATGTCTTCTCCTAAGCATGGGTTGTCTGGTCTTATTTATGATGCTTACATAGCTATCTATTCACCTTTATTTAATTCAAAAAACTAGGCTATGCCTTTAAATGTTTATGTTCTCTGATGTCCACCTAGTGGACTATTCCACCTACTAGAAATAACTCTCTTATAGATATTTTTGTATTTCCTATAGTTTTTCTCTCTTTCCTTTCCATGTTTTGTCTCTTCCTGGTGATCTAAATCTCTTGGGGCTATCTTCTCACATTTTGTTGGCCCTTTCAACTCCTTTTTAGGCTGGTCATTGAGTTTGTTCTTAGGTCTTTTGAAAATCAATAGTTATTCCATCACCCTAAAATTGACATCCATAGGGATGTCATTGGTCTCTTTGAACCTCTTTAAACCTTGAATCTTTAACTCTTTTGGTTTAAACATTCAAAGGTTTGGTGATTGAATGTTTTATGAAGGGTTGTGCTCACTCTCTTTTTCTTCTTTGGTTAAACCATTTCTTTGAACCATTTGGTTGAATCTCTTTTTGGAATCTTCTGCTTCATCCATTTACTCAAAGCTTCCTTTCAAACTTTAAACTCTTTGAACCCTTTGAACCTTGAACTCTTTTGGTTCAAGGTTCAATGGTTCAACGGTTCATTCTTATTGTTTGAATCCTTTTATTCTCTAAGTCTGTCAAACTTATTAAACTTGTTGAACATTTGAACTCTTTCAATTTAAGGTTCAATGGTTCAATCTTAACTCTTTGAATCCTTCTTTTATTTTCTAAGTCCTTCGAAGCCATTAAACCTTTGAACTCATTGAACCTTTAAACCTTGTGAAGGTAAGGTTTAATGGTTCAATGATTCAAAGTGGTTCATTATAATTGTTTGAAGCCCACTGTTAAGTCTTTTGATTGAACCTGGGCATTGAACCATCCTCAAAACACTAAGGAAAATCCTTTAAGTTTTTTGAACTTCCTTTAAAGAAAACCCACTTGTTGAACCTATGACTTCCTTAGCTAAAAAGGCTTGAATATTTGAAAAACTTAACTTCTCAAAACATTTTTTAGAAAGAAAAGAGAGTTTTGGTCTATAAGACCAAAATGGTTGGTATGTTGTCCAAAAAAGCAAGTGATATATTTTGGGAACAATAGCTAGCTCCAGTTGGGGAACTTCCATCAATTGAAAATAGAAGCAATCGAAGGGAGTAAAAACTAGAATCTCAATGCCTTTAATTACACCATTGGGCTACGGAGTCATGCTACCCAAAAAGAAAGGTGCCAAAAACCAAATAGTTCCAAAAATAAATGAAAAACATAAAACAAAGAAATACTATACAAATATACAAATGAACTTATCTGATACTTTAAGGATTGAAGTGCTTAGGATGCTACCCACTATGAGGTAGAGTAAATGGTGTTCCATCTTGATATTTAAGCAAGAAAATATTTTCACCATTTAAATGATGAATGGAAAATGGGCCTCTTCACAAGGAATCCAATTTTCCATACATTCCTTTTGGTTCTCTCCTCTTATCCCACAATAAGACTTGATCTCCAATCTAAAAATCATGGATCCTTACTTTCTAGTTGAAGAGTCTCTTTAACAGACATTGATGCACAGTAATTTTGCCCACCACCATAGTTCATTTCTCATTTAGTTCAGTCAAGCACATGATCCTTTTGTCGATGGAACTTTTAAAAGTTGAATCTTCTACTACCTTTGTTGATCTTAATGCTGGTAATTCCAAGGTGATTGGTATCTCTGCATTCAGACCATATAGAAGTTAGAATGGGGACATACCAATTGCCCTCTTAGGTGTAATTCTATCTACCCATAAACCGTCAAGTAATGATTAATTCGCTGGTAGATTGTCATCTACCAGCGTCTTTATAATGGTCACTAGGTTCTTGTTA
Source organism: Torreya grandis (assembly GCA_037957365.1). Lineage (NCBI taxonomy): Eukaryota > Viridiplantae > Streptophyta > Pinopsida > Cupressales > Taxaceae > Torreya > Torreya grandis. The sequence goes on from JARHVA010003716.1 coordinate 353,921, forward strand.
CTTGATTCTACTTGACCATTTCCTTGTGGATAATATTCAAAAGAGCAGGAGAGGATAATCCCATAATAGTAGTAGAACTAGGTAATCTCATGAGAAGATAAATAGGCTACATTGTCTATTATAATCTTGGTTGGGACCCCAAACCTGGAAATGATATTTTTTTTGAGGAAATTACATACTACTTTTGAAGTAACATGCTTTACTCGATTGGCTTCCACCCACTTGGTAAAGTAGTCTATGGCTGTAAAGACATAATCATGTCCAGCACTCAAGGATGGACTCACAATGCCAATGAAATCAATTTTCCATTGCTAAAATGGCTCTTCTATCACCACAAGCTTGAGGGGTAACATAGCCAACTTGGATTTGTCAATGATCTATTGACACAACTCGTATCTATGCACCCAAGTGTATGAATCTTGAAACAAAGTAGGCCAATAGTACTTGGCTTATAGAATATTATGGGTAGTCACATGTGTAGAAAAATGTCCTCTATAAGCCAAATTGTGGAAGGACTCCAAAATTTTGTTCTACTGTGCCTTATCCACGTAGTGAAGGAATACCCCATCAAGGTTCCTCTTATACAGACCGTTGTCCCACAAGACAAAGTTGGCAGCTTTCAATTTAATAGTCCTCTTTTTTTTTATGAGACAGGTGAGTAGGACACTCCCCATAGGTAGGGAAATGAGCAATATTCAAATACCACTCATTTGTAGTGGTGACAAAGAGAATTGTTGGCATGTCTTCAACTTGTATTTCTTCATGCTCTACTTCTTCTAGTATGTTATTAGTAATTAATTGGTAGATACCTCTTCCCTACACGAGCTTCATAGGTTTGATAACAAGATTAAACTCCTAGATTTTGGCAATCTAATTGCCTCTTTTAGTTCCAAAATCTTACTGAGTCAGGATAGAATTTACTATTGTATTAAGAACCAAAGCAATAGTGTGTGAGTTCAGGATGTAAAAATAGAAGTGCTTTACCACCTTTACCATAACATAAGCATGCTTCTTCATGATTGAATACTTCAGCTCATGAGCTTTGAGAGGACAACTCATGAAAGATATGGGAGATTCCACACCCTCTTTGTTCTATTGAACTAAGATGGCTAAAAGTGTATGTTCAGAAGCATAGCTATACATCACAAATTATTTGGTGTAATCAGGACAAACTAGGATTAGGGCATAGGCGATAGATTCCTTGATGTCTTGAAATGTTGATTTGCCTACTTCAGTCTAGCTGAAAGTGGCTTTATCTTTCATCTTATTGATAATGTGGCAAGTCTTCTCTATGAATTGAGGAATGAACCTTCATAGAAAATTCACCTTTCTAAAGAAAGAGTGAACTGTAGTATTACTAGTAGGAAGAGCAAGCTCTTGAATGGATTTGACCATTTTTGGGTCATTCTTTATGCCTTCTCAAGACACAGTGTGACCGAGAAGTTTCCCTTTAATAACCCCAAAAATTGATTTCTTAGGATTAAGAGAAATACCATTCTACCTATATCACTCTAGAACTTGTTGTAGATGATGCCCATGATCATGATGATGTTTAGAAAAGACTATCAAGTCATCAAGGTATACCATAATGAACTTACCCATTTAATTTCTAAAAGCAAGATCCATCGCTCTTGAGAAAGTGGCACAGGTATTGATCAAGCCAAAAGTCATTCTTCGATATGTAAATGTTCCCCATAGTGTTGTAAAAGTGGTCTTATGTTGGTCTGCTTCACCAACTTCCACTTGATTATATCCCAAAAATCCATCTAGCATTGATAACATCTTAGCACTAGTCATTATCTATTACAGCTGATCCATGATGGGTAGGGGACAGTTGCCCTTTAAAGATGACTGATTCAGATTTTTGAAATCAACACAAGCAAATTTTTGCATTCTTCTTTCTCATAGGGACTATGTTTGCAATCTAGGTGGAATGATGGATTGGGAAAATAATTCTTGCATTCAGTATTTTTTGTATCTCAGAAAGAATAGTGCTTGATATCATGGGGTTGTACTACCTTTTCTTTTGCTTGTGAGGGAATTACCTAATCTTGAGAGGGATTTCATGCTAGATTTCTTCAGGTATGAGAGATTTTAGATCATCATAAGAGTATACCAAAACATCAATGTAATGGTGAATCAGTGTAATGAATTTGAGTTTTTCATTAAGGGTACAACAATTTCCAATGTTGACCATTTTTGGATTGTCTTCTGTACTCATATTTATTTGATCAAAATCCTTGGAGGATTTTGAATTCATTTGTTGTTCCTTGATAAACTTATCATGCTTGTCTAAAATTCTCTCAAGAGAAACTACTCCTTTGGGAATTTTATTCCCTTTGAGCTAAAGGAACTCTTCATCAACTTTTGAATTTATTTCAGGCACTGATTCCTGTGGTGGAGATTCACTACCTTCAAAATGAAGCTTTTAAAAGATATCCATCTATTCCAAAAAATCAATGATTTGGTTGTCACCATTGAATACCTGTCAATGGTCTGCATTATTAGGTACACTTGGTTGAAAGACTAACTCGATAGTGTATTTATCCTCTTTGAAATCTTGGTGAGGGACCAAGAGAGTTGCAGAGATGGCTAGTGAATCTACATGACTATTGAATTCTCTAAGCATGGTAAAAATATTAAAAGTATCAAAGTTTTCAATGCAGTCCCACACTAGATAGAGATAATGTCATGATTTCTCATTCTTGGTTTTATATAGGTTGTTCACCTAGAAAACCACCAGTTCAGCGTCTCCTTTGACATGAATAAGTTTAATACATTTATCTTGAGTAGCCTTTAATCTGAGTAGCAGTGATTCATACTCAGCAGTGTTGTTAGTGTTGCTAAACTACAACTTATATGCATAGGGGAAAATATTTCCTTGACAAGATTTTAAAAAATTCCTACTCCAACACCAGTAGAAGAATTACTACTATTAAATTCCAAAATCCAAACATCATTAGAATCTAATTTTCTTTCATATTTTTCTTCATCAGGAAGGGAAGATCCCTTTTCATGTGTACTGCACCCTACTAATTCTTCTGATGTGTTATCTAAATTTTTTGGATTGTCACCTATAGAAATTTCATCTACTAAAATAAGAATGTCTTCAATAGTCAAAAAGTAATTACCCATTCCTGAAGACTAAAAAAAAGAGCTTTAGGGGCTGACGTTTGGGTGATAATGTACTTTGCCTCCTTCTCAAGAAGTAGCCTTTGCATGATGCCCTTGATAGGGATCCTCACCTCTGATAGGTTCATGCTCAATTCTCCACCAATGTCCTTGTAAAAATTTCACCCAACAAGAATGTCATAAGAGGTTGGAACGTCGACCACCAGGACTATCATTTTGATTCTCTTATCTAGGAAGGCCACAAATGCAAATTAAGCATCTTTGATTTGTCTTAGCAGAGGTACTTATTTGTTTTCCATGGAGAAACATCTCCCAAAGGTCTCAAGAGATTATACCACCTTGGTGGGCATGACATTGTTAGAGGTGCCAGAATCTATAATGTAATTGTTTAGCATATGATCATTTATCAGAAGGGAGACATAAAATGGTTTTGTCTTCCCAGGGGCAGCTGGATGAGTAATCATAAGATTATTTTAGGTGGATGTGTTCTTGTGGGGACCAGGTGTTACCTTCAAAATTTCTTGTCCTGTAGGGATGGTTTTATTTTTATGCATTGAACTAACCTATCCAACTACTCAGGGTTGGATTGCAAGAATTCAAACTTAGACATTTGAATTTTGGTCTTCTTAGCATGGTCAATTATATCAAATAACTAAAATGAATTTGAAATAGAGGAAGGTAGTCCATCAATCTGGGTTTTACTGGGTATGGGATTGGTTTGCAAATTTGAAGTAGAAGGTGAAGGAAAATTTAAGGTACTTACTTTTTTATTACTCACTGGGTCCTTTTATTGGAAAGGTAGAGCATCCCCTCATTTAGCAATTGAAATTACTGGTCAAGATTCTTCCCCTATTTTTCCTTTATCTGCTTGCTGAGTTGATTAGTTCTAGGACCTAGTAAATGCAGTGTATGATCCATCAAACACTTCTCCTTTACTTCTGGGTTCATACTAGTAATTTAGGAAATTAATGTTGGATTCACCATTTGATTCTTCTTGGTCTTCTACAAAGATATTAACATCATCTTCTTGGTTTAACTCAGGATGGAAAGAAAATTTAGACTCAGTTTCAATATAACCAACTATTGAGTTAGCTAGTGCTGCTTCAATGGCAAGCTTCCCTAGTGGGGGAGGAACGTGATTTGGTTACCCTTGATTTATGGTAGAATTACCCTAATATGACTAGTTGGGAAACATCCTCCTTAGTATATCTTGATAACAAGGAGGAGCAGATATCCCTTATGCCATTTACTTTTTTAGAGCTAGCAATTCATTTACTAGCTTTTGCACCATAAGATTAGTGGTGCTTGTAGAAGAATATTTAGAAGATGAAGAATATTTACTTTTATTAGGATCTCTTCTTATCTTTCCTACTAAGATAAGATCATCTTCAACCTCAGTTGTCAAAATTTGAGCTATAGTAAGATCTATGTGGCCATCTTGCCTCAACAAGAAACTCACTTTAGGAAGCTAAGAATTGATGAAGAAGAATTTGAGATTCTCAAGTGTTAGCTAAGCAATTATGGGAATCCTATTCCTCAGCTTGTCAAATTTAGCAATGAAGTCTCTCATGGGTTTATGAGGTTCCATTTTCATTTGTGTAATCTAGGATAATAGGGCATGTGTATCTTTTGTCAGTTTGAATCTAGCCTCAAATTTGTCCTTGAGAGTGTTCTAGTCAGTCACTATTTATGCTTGTAGATGATAAAACTAGTACATAACAACACCCTGTAATGTTTCCATAAACATTCTGACTACAATGTCTTCATATTCAATGCTTATCAAACTATAGGCTATGAAAAAGGATATAAAATGTTCTTCAGGATGAACCTTCCCATCACCATAGAACTTGGGAAAATTCTTTCTTGAGCTACAGGGTAGTTCATGTAGAGGTGGGGTTAGATTCAGAGGACCAAAAGTATTACCCCAGCGGCCTTGATCTGCCATGATATGACTATTGAAAGGAGGGATAACAAATCTCTATGGGATATGTATAGACAAAGCTCTACAAGTAAAGGAAAGAGTAGCTTTGCTTGCTATTGGAGACCTGATGTTTGTAGGAGGAAAACTCCTAGTTCATTGAAGGTGAGTATGTGGAGGGGAAAGATCAAAATTATTTTGCTACACCAACTTAAATACAGGGTCAACAATACCTTGAGCTCTTTGGCTTCACATTTATGATGGATCTGCTAGAGTAAAAAATGAAAATGGAAAAGAACTGGAACTGCTTCAATTTAAAGCTTGAAGCTTTAAACTACTTGTTCTTCCCTAGCAGAGTCACCAAAGAATTTTGGTATGGAGCTACTAGAAAAAGATCAAAATTACTCATTCATCCTTAGTGGAGTTGCCAAAATATGTTTGGTGAATATTCTGTCACTATCTAATTGACAAAAAAATGGTTACATCAACCACAGTATAAGGAGATTTATGCCAAAAAATGGGTGTGGTGACCACAACCAGAATGAGATAAACCTCTCCTCTTAGCAAGGGGAGGTTCCCTATATATATATAATCTGAAAATACACATAGGGGTGAAATCATACCATCCATCTCTCTTTTTTTAGAGATGATGTTCACAAAATAGAGGAGAATTATTGGGTAATTGCTGAAGGCATTTCTCTTCTTTTAGAAATGATGTTCAAAAAACTAGAGGAAGACTTCCTGGGTAGTAACAAAAACCAAAAAAAACCCATGAAAGTATAAATTATTTTCTTGTTTCTCCTAATGATTAAGACAAAAGAACATAGTAGTTTCAAGTGTATCCCAAATTCTCCACTTCAACTACAACACAATGAAAGATTATGAAAGATAAGGAGAGCTCAAAGTCTCTCTAGTATCCTTTACACAAAACACAGACTGAAGACAATTATGGTAGCACAAAGTCTCCCATAGTTGGCTTCAAGACATCCTCTAGCTTATTTCCACTTGTTCTACTTGTTTGATTAAATGGACAAGACTATATTTAGGAAACAAATATAAGAACAATTTCCTAGATGACACAAGCTTATTCCAACACGAAGTCTGAAAGGTCACTTTCTTTCTCATTCATTCAACAAAATATGATTAATAGTTTGAGTTTAAAGTCTTAGGAATGGCTTTCAATTTTGGTAGAGCTTTTCTTCTAATAATAGAGAGATCTCCCTTATACAAAATGAGAGATTACAATATATAACATCACAAGAAAGACTTGGGTGCTTGTTTTCATGAAAATGGCCCATGCTGAGTTGAATGCATTGAATATCTATGAAAGGGCCATGTTGGAATAGGTCATCAGCATTGACTTTGGCATTATGAATCATCTCAAATGTCTTCTCCTAAGCATGTATTGTCCGGTCTTCTTTATGATGCTTACACGACTGTCTATTCACCTTTACTTAATACAAAAAAATAAGTCACACCATTGAATGTTTATGTTCTTTGATGTCCACTTGGTGGACTATTCCACCTACTAGAAATAACTCTCCTATAGATATTTATATATTTATTATAGCTTTTCTCTCTTTCCTTGCCATGTTTTGTCTCTTTTTTATGATCTGAAGCTCTCAGGGCTATCTTCTCGCTTTCTACTAGCCCCTTTAACTCCTTTTCTAGGCTGGTCACTAAGTTTGTTCTCAGGTTATTTAAAAATCAATGGTTATTCCATGACCCTAAAATTGACATATGTGGGGATGTCACTGGTCACATTGAACCTCTTTGAACCTTGAACCTTGAACTCTTTTGGTTCAAAGTTTCAATAGTTCAAAGGTTCAAAGGTTAGGCAATTGAATGTTTTTTAAAGGTCCATGTTTGCTCTCTTTTTCTTCTTTGGTTGAACCATTTGGTTGAACCTCTTTCTAGAATCTTCCACTTCATCCATTTGATCGAAGCTTCCTTTTGAACTTTGAACTCTTTAAACCCTTTGAACCTTTGAACATTAAACTCTTTTGGTTTAAGGTTCAACAGTTCAATGGTTCATTCTTATAATTTGAATCCTTTTATTCTCTAAGTCCTTCAAACTTATTAAACTCATTAGACCTTTGAACCTTTGAACTCTTTTAGTTTAAGGCTCAATGGTTCAATATTAACTCTTTGAATCCTTCTTTTATTTTCTAAGTCCTTCGAAGTTGTTGAACCTTTGAACTCGTTGAACCTTTGAACCTTGCGAAGGTGGGGTTTAATGGTTTAATGGTTCAAAGTGGTTCATTCTAATTGTTTTAGTCCCACCGTTAAGTCTTTTGATTGAAATTGGGTGTTGAACCATCCTCAAAACACTAAGGAAAAGCCTTTAACTATTTTGAACTTCCTTTGAAGAAAGCTCGCCTATTGAACCTGTAACTTCCTTAGCTGAAAAGGCTTGAATATTTGAAAAACATAACTGCTCAGAACATTTTTGAGAAAGAAAAGAAATATTTTTGGTTTGCAGGACCAAAATGGTAAGTATTTTTTCCACAAAATCAAGTGATGGATTTTGGGAACAATAGAACATACACCTAGTCCCTCCTCTACCCTTGAGTCATTTGAGAATCTTGTGTTCCTATTTATTCTCAAGGAGATCCTTCCCTTATGGAAATATTATAAAATAACCCTATTTCTCTCAATTAATACCTTAGTAATTAATAAATACACATTCCTCCTTCCCCCCATACCCAATATTTTTTATATTTATATGGGATTCCTTTTAAGGGAACTGAGAAAACTAAAGGATTTACCATGGCCATGGTATCCTTTTCCACTTACTCTCTTTCATCTCATTCTAATACCCAAATGATGCAACCTTTATAAATTCAATCATCTATAGTATCTACCAATTCTTTAACCCCCATTACTCATGCTCAAAATTCTTATACCACTTATCCTATATCCACTATTCCTCTTGAAACATTAGTGGTGTCAATACATGTAAGTCTCCCACCCATCAAAATGAGTCTAGCATATAATTCTCAAGCTCTAAAACATACACAACAAATCCCTTTAACATAAAAAATCCCTCTAATTCAACCTCCCCAATAGTATGTCTCCTTGGCTACCCAATACATAGCTCCATCACAACCATTGGTGACCACTTACTTCTAATCTTTCATGTATTAGAATATTCTTTTTTATATCCCATAATACATGGTGGAATCCCAACCCATTATGTCTATTGTAGTTGGATACCCTTCCTCACAACCCCTTTCTACTCCCTTTCCAAATAATCAAACTCTTTATTAAAGTGTCTTAAGGAATTATCTCAAAATAACATCTGGACAAACCTCATAAATATCCTTATGAATAGGATGGCTAATTTGGAAGTCTCTACCTCTAGACACAATTCTATTTTCACATATAAGAAAACATTTAATGAGCCTATCCACCCATCTATTCCTATCCAACCGTATCCCTTGCAATGGGAACTTCCCAAGTTTACTAAGTTTCAGAACAAGGAAGATCCCCAGTAGCATCTCAAATAATTTTGACACATGTGTTACCTTATATCACATGATGATGTATTACTACTTATGACATTTCCCATGTCATTAGAAGGGGCTACATTAGATTGGTATAGCTCCATCCCTCATCATTCACTCTTTTTATTTGGGCAATTTGTCCAATTTTTCTTAGATCACTTCTCAATCAACATTGCTCAAAAAGTGACAATCATGGATTTATACATCATTCAACAATTTTAAGATGAATCCATTTCAAAATTTGTATCTTGTTGGAATAACATAATCGACTATTACCCTTTTTTATGTCACATCCTGAATTAATTGAATTATGTTCATGATCTTGAGCAAAACATATCTCATACATGTTACAAATTCAAAACTTTAAGACTTTTGAAAAAATCCTTTACCATGGCACATAAACTCAAAATTTATGGCATTGAAGAGGTAAAAGTTAAGTTATGCAATAAAAAATTCAAACGTAACCCCTTAAAAAGACATAATAATAATCCTAAACCAAAAGGGGCAGTAAATGCTATTATTTTAAAAACTTCTCCCCCTCCAACAACCAATCAATTAGGACCATCCACTTCTCAAACACAACCACCTAGGGGACCTACTCATTTTCCCCTAGGAAATATACTCCTCTAGGAGAGCCTTACACTTTTGTATTGGATAAGCTCCTACAAGTGACCATTCTTGAGCTCTTTCTAATTGTACATGTTGATGATATATGTCGTAAACATACTTGGTATAAAGAGGATGAGTTTTTTTCCTATCACAGGGTAATAGGACATGATATAAAATGATGCCAATCCTTTAAATGATTGGTGTAAAACCTCATTGATAAGGGGGACCTTCAGTTAGATAATCCAAATGCTCCTCCCAACCAATCTTTAGATATTTTTAGATAGCCATTTATAAACCATCCACATAAAACATAGCCCAAGATAACCTTAGAGAAACACAAAATTAGGCTAAACATATGATTGATACAATTTATGACCAGTTATTGCCTAAAGAATCTCTAGAGAAAATTTTGGTTTTGGATCTCCTCATAGGAGATGATTTAGATGTAAGTCAACTTAAAATTATCAAGACAACTCCTCAAACCTCTATAGATCTCCCTAATCTCATTACATGGGGTCATTCACATGAGTCATCCCTTTCATCTTCTTGAATTGAATCTCCTAAAGTGGAAAATGAAACCACTCCTTGAGATGTCATAGATAAACATCTCAATACTTCTAGAGTCAAACATTCCACCCCTTTGGTCCTTGGCGAACCTTTTCATGCTATGAACCTAGATCACAATATAATGGGATCCTCTCAATTTTATCAAAACCATGACCCTTTAAAATCATACTCTATCACAACACCTCCTTACCTTGAAGATACTAAGGGAAAGGGTAAAGATCCTATCATCAATAGTCAAGATAATTGTCTTGGTATTCCACCAAAGAAATCCTTAGCCCTTCCTCAAGTCAAGGTTGATCTTTTTCAAATGTCAAAAGATAAAAACCTTATTCTAAATACCCCCTCTATTTTAAACACATGAAAGAACAAAGGGCTAACAAATTATATATCATCTCTATCATCCATTTTAGGTCCTCATCCATCTTCTAAAATGATTGTCCTTGTCATACATTCTTCCATTCAAATATGTAGGAAAATACAAAGTCTCCCTCCATTATTATCCACACCTCCATCTTGATATCCACCATATTATACTAAAGTCCCATTAGATAAATTTAAATAAAAAGTGCCTAAGTTCATCCCTACCATAAAATTTAAATGTCAAAACTAAACGATCAATATTTTGCCAAAAGAGATTACATAACCTATTATAAGACCATAAATGACCCTTTGAAAGGAAATTATGTTTTAGTCTTAAAATAATTATTGGATACATCCCTCATTATGCTACCACCTATATGGACCATTAATCCTAACCTCTAAAGACCTGCTTGGTATAGGAGTCAAGATATATGTGCATATCGTAGAGTAATTGGACATGATACAAAAAATTGTAATGCCCTTAAGACCATGATCCAACAACTAGTCCAGAATGATGATTTATTAACTAATCATTTAAATAATAAGACTACTAAGAAAAAACTTACCATCCCAAATAATCCACCCACCCATAATCCTACTAATCTTATAAGTGATGAAGAGTCAATGGTTTTTTTGGACCCTCCATTATTACACATTGACATTGTCCATGTAACCACCTGCTCTAAATATCAAAACCTCAATAAAGCTAAGGTTTCAATTATAGGATCCTATACCCCTAATATGCCTAAACCATATAGATAAAATCCTAAAGTATCTAATATAGGAACTACCCTAATTGAAGCCAATGAGTTCGTATAAATCACCATATTAAAATAACTCTACCAAACACTTATAAAAATTTCATTGTATAAACTTGTCTAAAACTCTCCACACCATCAACAAGTAATTATGGAAAATCTCGGGTTATTAAGGTCTAGCTAGATAAGCCTCAACCATTATCAAAATTTATAGGTGCCTTCCAAATAGTGTTGGCTATTAGTTTCAATAATTCTAAGGTCATTCCCTTATCACTAGAAGATCAACATAAGACTATATTTATTACTACTTCTGAGACCTTCTACTATTGTGTTATGCCCTTTGGCCTAAATAATATAAGAGCTACCTATCAGTGAGCCATGACTTATATATTTCATGACATAGTACACCAAATTTCCAAAGACTATGTAGATGACCTCTTTGGGAAGTCAAAATTTAGTAAGGATCACCTATCCATACTTAAGGTTATCTTTGATCATTTTCTCTAATATCTTATGCATCTAAATTAAAAAAGTGCATTTTTGGTATTTTGATGGGTAAAATTCTAGGCTTCACTATTTATATAAGAGGAATTGAACTGGATCCCACTAAAATCAAGGATATTATAGAAATTCCTCCTCCATCCAAATTTAAGTAGTTTTTTAGTTTACAAGGCAAGCTCTAGTCTATCCATCATTTTATCTCCCAGCTCTTCGATCAGTGTTAACCTTTCCACCATCTATTAAATAAGGATAGTAGATTTATATGGGATTCTAATTGTCAAGAAACCTTTAACACACTCAAATACTATATTCTCTCACCTCCAGTCCTCACTCTACCTAAGGAGGGGTAACTTTTTTTTCCTTTGTATCTTAGCTACAGACGACGCTTTAGGTGTTATACTTACCCATTGAGACAAGCATCACTAGGAATAAGCTATTTATTATATAAGTGGTACCCTCAAAGAATATGAAACACATTATCAATATCAATGAATGGCCAGATGGATTAAGCTTCTTTCTAAGTTTGATTTAGAATTTCTCCATAAAAGGTATATTAAAGGATAGATTATTTTAGATCAATTGGCTAAAGTACCTCTTAACAACAACTAACTAATCAATTGTGAATATCTTAATGAATCTATCGCATCCACTTCTCAAGTAGTCTCAGATTATCAAATGAATCTATTCTTTTATGGGTCTAAATGTGAGAATGGAGGTGTTAAATGAATTATATTAATTCTTCATCAAGGTATTCCCATGCCTTTATCTTTTAAATTAGACTTTTATTACACTAATAACATGGCTAAATATCTAGCATTGATCATAGGCCTCCAAACTGGCCTTGCACTAGGAATCAGATCCCTTAATATCTATGGTGATTCTTAGCTAGTGGTCAATCAAATTATTGGTATACATCAATGAAAAAATGATATCCTATACAGATATAAGACCTTATATGATCATCTCTTATCTACTTTTAAATGGTATGCCATCCAAACTACTCCTAGATTAACTAATAAGTTCGATGATACTATGACATCTATTTCCTCTTTTATCTCATCCTCATCTCAGGAGTCCAAGTTATTTGTCCTTATCCATCGAGTTAACCAAACATCCTAAATGAGAACCTATCTTATATCTATCAATAAAATCAAATAAAACCTAAAGGATCCATGGTATATACAAATATTTACCTATTTGTCTACAGGACTATCTTTTCCCCATATATCCAAAGGTGTCAGGCATGTCTTCTAATAGAAAGTTTCTCACTATAATATATTGGGGTGTGTTATATATAACATGTTTTTTATGGAATTATTCTTCATTTTCTCCAAAATTATGAAGTTACCTTAGCTATCTAAGAAGTACATAATGGGTCATGTGGTGGACACTTTAGTGGTTACATAATCACTAAAAAAATCTTACGTCGAGGCTACTATTGGCCCACTCTAAATCAAGATTGTTGCACATACATTAAGAGGCGTGTAAAATGTTAGTATAATGAAAACTTATCCCATGTCCCTATTAAATCCTTGCAAGTATCAAAGTAATTTTGGTCATTCTCCCAATGGGGGCTCAATCATATAGGGTAAATCAACCCTAAGTCCTCTCAATGTCATAGCTTCATCATTACTGCTATAGAATACTTCACTGAGTGGGTGGAAGCTATGTTTTTAATCTCAACCAAGGTAAAAAATATTATTGAGTTTATCTAAAATCATATTATCTATCATTTTGGAATTCCATATAAAATAATAACAAATAATGGAAAATATTTCAAGAATAAGAAATTCTAAGCACTATGTGACTTATTTAAAATCAAACTAAGTTTTTCGTTGCCTTACTATCCTTAGTTTAATGGTCAAAAAGAAGAATTTAATAAAACCCTCATGAAAATCCTAACCAAAGTCATCAATGAAGATGGGAAGGATTGGCATCTTCATATCCCTTTTCCCTTATGGGCATATTGAACTAGTATTCAAAGCCCTATAGGTGCTACTCCATTTTCTTTAGGCTATGGTATAAAAGCTATACTTCCTTTAGAAGTCAAAATTACCTCTTTTTTTGTGTCCCTTAAAGACATCAATTTTTATGAGTATTTTTATCAAGAGCATTTATCCTAGCTCAAACTCTTATATCAGCATCATACGATATCCCTCGATCACCTTTTTATATATCAATAATGGCTAAAATGACCTTATAATCAACATATAAGAGAATGAGAATTTAATATTAGAGACCTTGTACTTAAATAAAATCAATATGTCACTAATATGTAATGAAATAAAAAGGGTAAATTTTCTCCTAATTAGCTTGGACCATACATCATAACTCATAAATATAGATTTGAGGATTATCATTTGGCTTCTCTTAATGGTAAACTAGAACAAGAACCTCTTAATGCATTTCACCTACATCCTTTCTATAGTTAATAGATATTGGCTCATATTGGTTAGATTATCTCAAATACTATCATATCCCCTTATCCCAAAATACTAAATAATGATATGAGAGTTATGTGGTTATTTGGTAGTCACTATAACCTCAACTTTGAATATGAATACCCTGGCTCTATACATAACATTCTCTCATGGATAAATTTCACATATAATGGGAGAAACCCCAAATCATTATTTCTCTTATTTTTTAAAGGCTATTAATTTTCCAAGATAAGACAATCACTTCATATAATGAAATCATAGAAACTATCCTAAGGTATCTTTCTATGCCAACTCACATTATTATCTTTGGGATCCAAAATCAAGTAAGCAGTGAAAATCAAAAGTATCAAAAAAGGATAAATGAATAGACTAATCCCTTAAAGGATAGTTGTAATCAAATATATAAAGGCAAATAATAGACTAATCCCTTGAAGGACAACTATGCAAGAAACATCAAAATGTAGACCACTCCCTTGAAGGATGGCTACCAAGCACAAAACTTCTTACATTGATTAGTTTTCAAATTATGCCTCTTAAAATCCTTAAAAATTAATAAAGCAATAGAATAAATTATCAAAAGAAATATCTGAAAAAAGCTTCACATATCGATCAACTTTCTAATTGTAGGCTTCTTGTATTGATCAGTCTACCCATTGGCTAAAAAATGATCATTGAAAGATAAATCTTGATTTGAAAATATGGTGTGAAGAAGTTTATCTCTAAATCAAACCATCCCCCATCCCACTAAAACCATATAATCCTAATAAATGACTAAGGTCAAAGCTCTAGCTAACCAAGGTTGTGTCAATATCTATCATCTAGATAAGGATGCATAGGCCATGTGTATGAGAGATTCTCTTTTGGTTATGGTCCAAGTCAATGTTGAGCAAATCCATAATCTATAATCACTAAAATCCATAATCCATAATCATCCATAGAATATATAATTACAATGATCAAAATTAAAATACATAACATCTAATCTATAATCCATTGCATAAAAAATCCATAAGAGCACTACATATCCATAGGTATCAATAAATCCATAGATAAACACACATAATCCACCCATAAGCATAAGAAATGTCTATGTATATACATCAAGTGTCCATACAAATTTCATAACATGAAAGAGGTGGGGTTCTTAGCCTATATAATACAATCTACTCAGTAAAATTGATTCCTACTAAAATGAATACTATCAACTCCCCCATCATCCCCTCCTTAGCTCACTATGCTCCCTATACTAATAGTCCCCCTAAGGGTCCTCTATGATCTAATGGGGTTAGCCACATATGAAACAAACTAAGGAACATCTCATAGCCACCTCTATACTATCTTCTCATAATAGCTCATCTTATCAATCCAATCCCTATACCTCTATAGTGGTACCATATCTATAGGAGTACCACTAGATCCTATAATATCTAGAGATGGTCTCTCTACCAAAGTAGATCTCATCCACTCTAGTTCTTGTAGGTACCTATCTAATTCCTATATATCCTAGTCATGTTGACCTCTCAAGCTCTCAAAATCACCTTGTAATGTGGTAATCTGATCCTATAAAGTATTATGGGTTATATGTGCCTCCTGTAGCTCTACCCTCAGAGTAGTACACTCGACCCTCAATGTATCTCTCTCAATGACAACTGTTACAAAATCTATATGATCATGTATGAGGGCATATTATAATAGTACCTCCTCCATGTATTCACTATGGACATCCTTCTCATCCTCTCCTCTATCTTCACTATCCTCCCTCACCTCCTCAATGGCTACTTCCTATCGAGGTCTCACTACTCTCTCCTATCTCCTCATTATCTCAACTACAAACCAAGATGTGTAGTCATCAGTGTAACCAACATTGTCTAGGTCAATAACTATAATATCCTCTTATGGCCCCATCAAAACCAATATAATATCATAGGTAGACTAGTCTAGCTTTATATCATCTTGCCTATACAAGCATAGGGCTAATAGAACATCTTGTAATAACCCAAATTGATGGTGGACCCTATCAAAATAGAATAACTTGATGTCCTCAAGCCATCTTCTATGTACCCATATCTCCTAACAAACATCCCCTATCTCTACATCTAAAATAGGCCATGATGGGAAGTGTACATAAGGCCTCTAAATAACATCCCTCATTTTCAAGATACTAAAAACCTATCTATAGTGTGTTAGATCATACACTACCCTATCTTATATAAGGAATGACTAGGTCTTACTTCCATGAAAGGAATCTTATGTTGTAGACCATGTCTTTGAATCTGATCCATAGGGTCCTTATGGGGTGAGTCACATGAATATGATCATATGCCTAGCAATGTAATACACATGTGATATTGAGACCTGACCAACACTCAGTACACTAACCCCATAACTCCATGTATATCTTACCCAATAGTGTGGGTGCCCAAGTAAAAATAGTCCTAAACTCAACCATGTCTACTATAACACCAATGAAACTTGATGGTAGTCTCCCTCTTGTAGAATAAAGTATCATATAGTAGGTCAATGCTAGCGTCATCATCATAAGCACTTATCTCTCCTTAGGGTCCTAGTCATATAATGGCTGAAATGATAACCCTCTAGCAAAGAATATGATATCTAATGCATCCTCACCATATAGTCATGCCATCACCATCACTCATCCAGCCTCATCAATAGTATACATAGGGGCTCCCAAAATCAATAGTCATAAAATTTGATGGATGTCCTATGTCATAATAGTCATCTCACCAATCGATAACCAAAAAGTGTTGGTGGTATAATCCCACCACTCTAAAAAAACCACTATCATATCGATGTCTCGATGGACATCATGATAATGGAAAATCCCTCTAAATCCTACAACCTCTAGATGGGCCTAGTCCTCATCACTCATAAACTCCCATAACTACTCTAACAATGGAGGGACCCTATCCCTCATCGTTATTAGCTCCTGTGCCTATCAAAAACATGTTTTTGGTCAATAAAAATCTTGAGTTTTCTATTATAAAACACTCATTATGGATTTATATTAATCTTCTAAGGATTAATTCTGATTTAAAAAAATTGATAGTGATCATTATGGATCACCTTTGATCCACATGAAACACATTGATCTTATTAGATCATCATCAATTATTTCCCCAAAAAAAATCCTGCTTGGGTGAAACATTTTTTACCAACCCTCCCTCCTTCCCACAAATTCATAAAAACAAATCTCTTAAGATAAAATAAAAACATCAAAATTTGCCAAAAATGCATTATTTACTTCATAGTGGAGTCATCATTGTTCACTCCTACTTGCCTCCATCATCACTCACATATGCTTTAAAGGTTGAAACACATCAAGTTTTTCTCCTAAATTTCTATTCAATCGATACCTAAATGAGCCTTATGCCTTTTTGGATGCCTATTTATCACCTTTTCAGTGATCGATGTTGATTAATTTAATTGATCTTGATTACTACAAATCAACATCAATTGTTTTAGATCTATGTTAATTACCATGGCTTGTTTAGATTTTTAGACGTGTGGACCATTTTACATGCTCCCAGTTTGGCTCTAAAGCTTTATATTTTTTCCTTTACTATAGTTATTCCATTTTTATGTCATATTACCCTTTAGATTTGAGGATTTTGACCTTTGTTAATTTCCTAATCTCCTTAAGGCATACCCTTTTTTTGGTATCTTACCATTATAAGATCTCAAGGGTATATTTTATCCTAAAAAATTCATCTATAGGTAACACATACACAATACACACATCGAATGCTATGGTTTTCCATTCTTATCCTTTATTCCCTTGATAGCTTGTAATTAAGCCCACCTATTTTAGCTATGGTATTTTGTTACTCGATTTGGTCTTTAGGGAATTACCACTTGCATCAATTTTTATCCCATTAAGTGCAACCTTGGAAATTCCTTGAGCCTTCCTCATTTCTAATTATCCTTTACTATCTTCTACTTGTCCATTTCCACTCACCCAAATTTGTTTTTACCTTTGATATTTTTCAAAGCTATCATTCATTTCATCTCACTTCTTAGCACCTAGTTTGAGGGGGGATACCTCCTCAAAATAAACTCAAGGCATTAGCCACCTTATAGTTTTTGTCTCATGTCTCACTATTACATACCACTCTATAAAAAGGGGAAAATGTGGATGCCAGTTTTATATACCCTTGTGTATTAATGTGGTGTATCATCATGTTATCATTTCATCTCTAACATAATGGCCCCCATTTGTAATTATTTGAAATAATTACATTCACCTCACCCATTTAATTTTACCATATGAGTTAATACATTTATTATTATATTCAAATATTAATTAATCTTATTTACCATCCCTAACCATAAATTCATAAAAAAACAAATAAAAATAAAACCCATCCAACCTCCAAACAAACTCATCCTATGGTTGAAAATACTCAACAGCTTTGAAGTTGATCAAAACCATTTTTTAGCACTGTAAGTAACCCATTTGAATGGAATAAGGATTACATTCACCCATTTTAGGAAAATTGACATTGATTCTCCAAGATCGACACTGATTTAGTAGAATGACATTGATCCATAAATATACAACGAGCCTCCATGGCTCAAGATAACATTTTGGGACTTCAAAAATCTATTGGAATTATCTTAGAACCTACATATGGACCTTATCAACATTATGATACCTTATGGAACCTCTACTTGTGAGATCACAAAAACATTTTGAAGGGTTTTAAACATAATTTTGTAGTATTCTTTATCTGTGTATTTTTAGCCATCCATGGTTAGTATTACATATAAATTTATTAACATTTAAACTTTTCAGTCTTTTGTAGCTCTGTGTCATTTTTTACATTCCATTTTCATCATTTTATCATTATTGTAGGTCATTATTATCTTCTATTTTCATAATTTATCATTTTACTTAGAATCAATGTTGATCCATCTAAATCAATGTCAATCTTGTAGGATCACCATTGATCCCTACTTAACTATTAAGATAACCCTGAAGTCTATTTTCATAAGATTCATAATCCTCAAAACTTATTAAAATCTACATTCTATTTTCTAAAATTTTATCTATTTATATGTAGATGACTCTTCCCAGATTAGCACATGAAATTATTAGCATATTTTATCTCATTTTCCAACAACCTTTATTCACTGATGAAAGTGATATTGCATTTGAGTTAGGTATTTATACTTTGGTTTTCACACCTAATCAAGAAAGTGTTAATGAATAATTCACTGTGATTCAAGAGGATGTCAATATAGCTATGAAATTCTGGGATGATTACTTTGATTAAATCAATCTTGTTATAGATTAGATATATTTGGTGTTGTCTATTTGCATCCTATCCATATGTATCTTTGTAATTTCATGTTTATTTATAAAATTTAATGTTAAATGTGGGTTGACATCCACCTAAGGAAGAATATCACTTATTAGGATTGGTTTCTTACTAGGCAGTCTATTCATCTTTCTATTAATCCTTTTTTTCGTGAATTAGTGTGATTTATAGGGCATTACTCTTCAACTAAAGAGGAGTTACCACAAGCTTGATCAATGGTGTGCAATCAATCTCTATCTCTAGGTTATCTTTAAAATCCTAAATTTAATTTGTTTTTATTATCTAAGTAGACCATATTGAATAAACTAAAAATACTAAAACAACATCAACAAGGCATTTTTATTGGCTCTAGAAGGAGAGCTCTTGGTGTATTCTTGGAATCTAAGTTAGTTTTAGTGTATTTCACCTAAATATTGATGCTATCTTTATGATTTTAAGTAATTCCTTTCTTACATGTGTAAAGATCATTGATCTTTGTAGTTTGTAACATATCATTGTGCTTTCTTAGATAGAGATCAGTGTTCTTTGACATTTGATGCTTGGTTTTGGTAAATTTAACTTGAAATTTGAAAATATATAGTATTTGAGGTTTAGATGGTTTGTTTTCATCACAATATGACATATATTCCATAGTTATGAGTTGGTTTAAGCTTAAAATTATGAAGATAGATCATCTTGGCATAATTGGATACATCTTTGAGCTATTTTAGGCAAAGATCAATGTTCTTTATTATTGTTTATGAAATATTTGCAAAAGGAGATTAATGTGTAGGTTTAATCTTTATTATTTATAAATATTAACCTGACACATCATATTTCAAATGGGATATTCAACTTTCAAGCTATAATTTCCAATGATTCAAACCAAATCACACTCAAAGACAAGGGAACCATTGCTTGAACTTGAGGTTCACCAAAAGGTTAGATGTGACAAAAGTAAATGTAAGAGATCTAAATATTTTCCAACTTAAAATCTCCAAGGTACCTTTGCCTTCAAATTTCATCTAGGTATGAATTGGTTTAGTGAGTCTTCAATTAATGTGCCTAGTGTGGTATATGATCTCCCATGTAACCCTAAGAAGTACATACCTACATATAGTCCAACCAATATTACAACTACTGAAGACCACATTATGTATTTTAAATCTACCTTAAGATTGATAAATGTTATACATGAGGATGTATCTTGTAGGTTATTCCCCTTTACCTTTAAGGATGTTGATTATGAATGTTTCTTGACCTTGCTTGATAATTACATCACTAGTTGGGATGGTTTCACTGATGTTTTTATAGATCAATTTGGTAAAATTATTAGTCCTTATGTTATTTACCATCAATTAACCACCATTAAAAGGGATGAAAGTGAGCCTATTAGGTCCTTTGATACCATATTTTAGAAAATGTATAATAGGACCATAAAACCCTATAATCATGATGATGTCTTAGCTTTAGAAATCTACAAGGATGCAGTAGACCCCATGACCTCTATGTTTATGAAGAGATCCATGATAGATATAAACTCATTAGCTAGGGAATATTTTGAGTTAGTAACCATAAATTATTATATGAATCATAATTTTAGAAACATTTTAGGTGAACATTTAGGTGACAGTTCTACTGCAATTGGTAGCATAACTTTTAGGAGCCATAACTTTTGCACCATAGCTCCGTTTGACTCCCCATTTAAACTATTGGAAAGATAAGAATGTGATGAGATGTCATAAAGATATTATAAATTGGTTTTGACCCCAAAAATCCCAATGGAAGTGTCATAAATTTCAATTTTGATAGTGTAGTCTAAAAATAGTAAGTTTTTAAAAATAGTAATTTCTCAAATTCTATAATGTTGTAAATCATGGAATTCACACCACTTCATCTCCTTTAAGATTAGTGACCTTTCACATCTTCCTCCTACCTTGAAAATATGTATAAAAATAGATAATTTCAAAAAAGTAATCAAACATCTCTTCTCAGAGAGAGACAATTATTTGGATCTATAAATTTGCTCAATAAGACATCTCTTCTCAAAGATAGAATTATTACAATTATTTTATTCTTGTTTCTCAAATTATCTTTCAAACAAATCTCTTGATGTTTAGATTAGTAGTATCAGAGTGGTTTGTCTTTAGAGTGTATGATGTTGAGGATGAGGTCATATTATAGGAATCTTGGGAGAAAAATAATAGAACTAGTAGACTATCCACCTTGTCACTGCAAATGCCCTGAAATGGTGGGCAACACTGATACATCTGATCCTTTAAAGGAAATGGTGAATGAATCCCTTCAACAATAGCAAGTGAATATGCTACAACAATTTTCCCAAATTCTCCAACAAATCTTGATGGGAAATTTTGGCTCCTCATCTGCAACCCCATATCTTTTTAGTGCCCCGATACCCTTCAAGGTTTAGGTGAATTTTGATATCCCTACATTTGAAGGAAAAATCAATGTTGTTGTAGTAAAAAATTTGTTGGATCAATTATCATCTTATTTTTATATAAATAAATTCACTAATAAAGAAGAGATCACTTTTGTTCTTTTGAAAGCATCATTTCTTATGAAAAATTGGTGGGAAGTGTACAAGAAGAGACTCAGTATAGATGATATTAACCTTGAGGTGGAACCTACCTAGGATGATTTCATAGAAGCTATAAAGGAAGAATACTACCCCATTAGAGCATATGATGATCTGTATTTAGAGTGGTAATAACTTTGCCAAGGTAAGGAATAGTCTATTTAATATTACACTAGCATTTTTCATTCTCTATCTGCAAGATTGGGCATCTAGGAAAGTGAGAAACACAAGGTTCTAAAATATCATGGTGGACTATAATGGTATATACTAAGAAAAATATAACTCTTAAATTTAGAAACTCTCAATTAGGTGTACAAGTTTGTGGTGAAGTTTGAGTAGAAGCATGGAAGAATGAATACAAAGAGGCAACCTTCAAAATGAAAAAGCAATAAAGAAGGTCAAAAATTAGGCCAAAATTGGAAGAAAAAGGAAGGGAAGAATAGGAAATGGTGTGATTACCATAAATCTAGAACTCAATTCAAAAAAGAATGTCAAGTCATCAAGTCCCTACTTTCTAAGTCACAATCCTCATTAGCTACTACTTTACCTCATACACACCCTACAGTCAAAGAGGATTAAAAAGAGATTATAGATGTTGATCTTGATTCCATAATTACTTCATCATAGACCCATAAGGAGAGGCTAGATGATAAGGAAAGGTTTTTTTACTCTAAGTTATGGGTGAAAGGTAAGCCTCTACATTTCATTCTTGATAGTGGGAGCCAAAAAAATTTAATCTTTAATAATGTTGTGAAAATAATAAATCTATCCATGAAGCCTCACCCAAAGCCATAAAGTATTGGATGGTTGATTCCAGGGAGAAACCTCCATGTCACCCACTAATGTCTTCCCTCATATGCAATGAAACCTTTCCAAGATGAGGTCTTGTGTGATGTGGTCAATCTAAATGTTTGTAATGTATTCCTTAGTCATCCATTCATGATCAACATTGAATATATGAATAAAGAACTCAAAGGATCACCCTCACTCCTAGAACATGGTGCTATATGGTACCAGATGTACCACCTTCTACATATGTCTCCCTAATAAGTGCTAAGAAATTTGTTTTCATGGTGGTCAAGCCATAGAAATCTAAAAGGGCTAATGTTGCAGCCCTGACTACATAAACAACATAACAATAGAATAAAATAGATACCAAGATGAGGAATTTCATGACCTTCCATGCATAGACTAATGGTCAAATAGAAATGGTGAATAATCAAACCCTACACAGCTCCATAAAGCATAGTCCATTCTAGGTATGCATCAGAAATCAAATCAAAACATAGCTACCACACTTTATGACAAATCTTTATGTAATTAGGACCATACTTATCAAGGATGGAGGAATGATCCGATAAAAATTTTAGGTGACAATTTAGGTGATGGTTCTACCCCAATTAGTAGTAGAACTTTTGAGATACATAACTTTTACACCATAGCTCCGTTTGACTCTCCATTTGAATTGTTAAAAAGCTAAAAAAGTGGAGAATGCAATGAGATGACATTGAGATATGATTAATGGTTTTTATACCTCAAAATCCTAATGAAAGTGTCCTAAATTTCAATTTTATTAGTCTAGTCTAAAAATAGTAAGTTTATAAAAATAATAATTTCTCAATTTTTGTAATCTTGTAAATCATGGAAGTCGAACCACTTCATATCCCTTAAGATTGGTGACTCTCCACATCTTCCTCCTACATTCAAAGTATTTATAAAATTAGATGTATCTCAAAAATGCAATTAGACATCTCTTTTCAAAGATAGGCAAATCTTTAGATCTATAAAATTGATCAATAAGATATCTCTTCTCAAAGATAACATTATTACAATTATTTTATTCTTATTTCTTGAATTATCTTTGAACAAAAGCTCCTAAATTTTGGATCAGTGGTATTAGATTAGTTTGTCTTTAGAGTGTATGATCCTAAGGATGAGGTTAGATTATAGGAAGCTTGGGTGGAAAATAATAGAACCAATAGACTATCTACTTGTTCGCTCTAAATGACCTCAAATGGTGGACAACACTAAGACAATTGATCCTTTTAAGGAAATGGTGAATGAAGCCCTCTAAAAACAAAAAGTGTAGATGCTACATTGATTCACCAAAATTCTCCAATAAATCTTGATGGGAAATTTTGGTTCCTCATCTACAACCCCACATCTTTTCATTACCCCAACACCCTTCAAGGTTTAGGTGAATTTTGATATCCCTACATTTGAAGGAAAAATCAATGTTGATGCAATAGAAAACTGGTTGGATAAATTGTCATCCTATTTTTCTATGAATAAATTCACCAATAAAAACAGTCTCACTTTTACTCTTTTGAAATCATCATTGCCTATCAAAAATTGGTGAGAAGTGTACAAGAAGATATTAAGTATGGATGATATTGGACTTGAGGCAAAACCTACACGAGAAAATTTCATAAATTTTATAAAAGAGGAATACTACCCCATTGGAGCATATGATGATCTATATATAGAGTGGTAACAACTCTACTAAGGTAAGGAATAGTCTGTTCAAGCTTACGCTGACATTTTTCTTTCTCTATCTATGAGATTGGGCATACAGGAAAGTGAGAAACATAAGGTTCTCAAATATCATGATGGACTACAATGGTATATATGGGGGAAAATGGAACTCTTTAATTTAGAAACCCTCGGTGAGGCGTACAAGTTCATGGTGAAGATTGAGCAAAAGGATGGAAGAATTAATATGAAGAGTCAGCCTTAAAAATGGAAAAGTGATCAAGAAGGTCAAACATGAGGCCAACATTTGAAGAAAAAGGAAGGGAAGAATGGGAAATGGTGTGATTACCATAAATCTATAACTCACTCCAAAGAAGAATGTCAAGCGATCAAGTCCTTGATTTTTTAGAAACAATCCTCAACATCTACTAATCTGCATCATACACACCCTAAAATTGAAGAGGGTGAAGAAGAGATTGTAGATGTTGAGACTCAACATCATTTCCTCATCAAATACCCATGAGGTGAGGCCAAATGACAAGAAAAGGTTATTTCACTCTAAGTTATGGGTGAAAGGTAAGCCTTTGCATTTCATTCTTGATAGTGGGAGTTAGAAGAATTTAATCTCTATTAATGTTATGAAAAGCCTAAATATATCCATGAAGCCTCACCCAAATCCATATAGTATTGGATGGTTGAGTCTAGGAAAAAATATCCATGTCACCCACCTATGTCTTCTCTCATATGTAATAAAACCTTTCCAAGATGAGGTATTGTGTGATGCAGTCAATCTGGATGTTTGCAATTTACTCCTTGGTCATCCATTCATGTATGATTGACATGGAATGTATGAATCATTAACTCAAAGGATCAACTTTACTCTTGGAAGATGACATTATAGGGTTCCATGGGTACCACCTCTACATCTATCTCCCTAGTTAGTGATAAGAAATTTGTTCTCATGGTGGTCAAGCCATAAAAGTCCAAAAGGGTCAATGTTGCATCCCTGACTACACAAACAATACAATAATAGAAGAAAATAAATACCAAGCTAAGGAAGTTCATGGCCTTCCATCTATATGCTAATGGTCAGACAAAAATGGTGAACAATCAAGCCCTACATAGCTCCACTATGCACAATCCATTCCAAATATGCATCAAGAAGCAAATCAAAACACAACTACCACACACAATAAAAAATCTTGATGTAATGGGGAACATAGATTCTCAAGGAGGGATGAATGATCCAAGCAACATTTTAGGTGACAATTCATGTAATGGTTCTACCCCAATTGGTGGCAAAACTTCTGTGAGCCATAACTTTTACACCATAGCTCCATTTGATTCCCCATTTGAACCATTAGAAAGATAAGAATGATGAGAATGAAATGAGATGGAATTGATTTATGCTAGATGCTTTTTATCCCCAAAATACTAAGGTAAGTTTCTTAAATTTTAATTTTAATACTGCAATCTAAAAATAGTAAGTTTCTAAAAATAGTAATTTCTTGAATTTTATAATGTTACAAATCGTGAATTTCAAACCACTTCACCTCCCTTGATATTGATGATCTTACACATATTATTCCTACCTTAAAAGTATGTATAAAAATAGATGTATCTTGAAAAGGAAATAAGACATCTCTTCTCAGAGATAGGCATATGTTTCAATCTACAAATTTGAGCAATATCTTCTGAGAGATAACATTATTTTAGTTATGTTATTATTATTTCTTTAATTATCTTTTAACCAAAGCTCCTAAGTTTTGGATCAATGGTATCAGAGAGGTTTATCTTTAGAGTGTATGATCTTGAATATGAGGTTAGATTATAGGAAGCTTGGGTGGAAAATAATAGAACTAGTAGACTATCCACCAGTTCACTCTAAATGACCTCAAATTGTAGATAACACTGAGACATCTGATCCTTTAAAGGAAATGGTGAATGAATCCCTCCAAAAAAACAAGCATAGATGCTACAAAAATTCACCCAAATTCTCCAACAAATTTTTATGGGAAGTTTTGGCTCCTCATCTATAACCCCACATCTTTTTAGTGCCCTAACACCCTTCAAGGCCTAGGTGAATTTTTATATCCCTAAATTTGAAGGCAAAATTAATGTTGATGTAGTATAAAATTGGTTAGATCAATTGTCATCCAATTTTTTTGTAAATAAATTCACTAATAAAGATAAGATCACTTTTGCTCTTTTGAAAGCATCATTGCCTGTAAAAAATTGGTGGAAGTGTATAAGAAGATATTCAATATGGATGATATTGGACTTGAAGTGAAACCTACCTAAGAAGATTTCATAGAAGTTTTAAAGGAAGAATACTACCACATTAGAGCATATGATGATCTGTATATAGGGCCAATAACTTCACCTAGGTAAGGAACAATCTATTAAATATTATACTAACATTTTTTATTCTTTATCTATGAGATTGGGCATCCAAGAAAGTGAGAAACACAAGGTTCTCAAATATCATGGTGGATGATAATGGTATATATGACAGAATATGGATCTCTTCAATTTAAAAACTCTTGGTGAGGTGTATAAGTTCATAGTGAAGATTGAGTAGAAGCATGGAAGAATGAATATGAAGAGTTAGCCTTCAAATTGGAAAAGTGATAAAGAAGGTCAAATATGAGGCCAAAATTATAATTAAAAGGAAGGGAAGATTGATAAATGGTGTGATTACCACAAATCTAGAAATCACTCCAAAGAAGAATGTGGAGCCATCAAGTCCATACTTTTTGAGTCACAATCCTCAACATATACTGCTCTACCTCATACACACCCTATAGTTGAAGATTATGAAGAAGATATTGTATATGCTAAGCTTGATGTCATCATTATGTCATCATAGACCCATGAGGAGAGGATATATGACAAAGAAAGGTTATTTCACTCTAAGTTATGGGTGAAAGGTAAGCCTCTACATTTCATTCTTGATAGTGGGAGTCAAAATAATTTAATCTCTACTAATGTTGTGAAAATTATAAATCTATCTATGAAGACTCACCCAAAGCCATATAGTATTGGATGGTTGAGTCTAGGGAGAAACTTCCATGTCATCCACCAATGTCTTCTCTCATATGCAATAAAACCTTTCCAAGATGAGGTCTTGTGTGATGTGGTATTTGGATGTTTGTGGTGTACTCCTTGGTTAGCTATTCATGTATGATTAACATGGAATATATGAATTAAGAACTCAAAATATCACCCTCACTCTTGGAACATGGTGTTATAGGGTACTAGAGGTACCACTTTCTACATTTGTCTCCTTGATTAGTGCAAGGATATTCATTCTCATGGTGGTCAAGCCACAAAAATCCAAAATGTCCAATGTTGTATCCTTGAATACACAACAATAGAAGAAAATAGATACCAAGATGAGGAATTTCATGGCCTTTCATCCATAGACTGATGGTTAGATAGAAATGGTGAA
This sequence comes from Torreya grandis, assembly GCA_037957365.1. NCBI lineage: Eukaryota > Viridiplantae > Streptophyta > Pinopsida > Cupressales > Taxaceae > Torreya > Torreya grandis. Next base: position 381,550 of record JARHVA010003716.1, read on the forward strand.
CAATCGGGCCCTGTACAGCTCCACAAAGCATAGTCCATTCTAAGTATGCATTAGGAATCAAATAAAAACATAACTACCACACTTGATGAAAAATATTGATTAAATGGGGACCATTGATTCTCAAAGAGGGAGGAATGTTCTGAGCAATATTTTAGGTGATAATTCAGGTGACGGTTCTACCCCAATTGGTGGTAGATCTTCTTAGAGCCATAACTTTTGCACCATAGCTCTATTTGACTCCCCATTTGAACCATTGGAAAGCTAAGAATGAGGAAAATGAAATTAGATGGAATACATATATTCTTTATGGTTTTTGAGCCCTAAAATCCCAATGGAAGTGTCTTATATTTCAATTTTAAAAGTGTAGTCTAAAAATAGTAAGTTTCAAAAAATAATAGTTTCTCAAATTTTGTAATGTTGTAAATCATGAAAGTCAAACCACTTCATCTCCCTCAAGATTGGTGACCTTCCACATCTTCCTCATACATTTAAATTATATATATATATATATATATATATATCCCAAAAATGCAATCAAACATCTCTTCTCAGAGATAGGCATATGTTTAGATCTGCAAATTTGATCAATAAGACATCTCGTCTTAGAGATAGCATTATTACAATTGCGTTATTCTTATTTCTTGAATTATATTTCAACCAAATATCCTATGTTTTGGATCACATACCTAAGGGAAAATGGCATACTCTATGCTAAACATCAACCCACATATGCCTATGATGAACTTTTTCCCTTGTAACAACTAAAATATCCTAGCATTAAACCAACTCCCAAACTTAAATCAATTTCCATTAAGTCATGCTTCTCCCAATTAGAACTTAGGATTCTTAAATCATACCACTAGTGGCTTGAATATAAATTATCAAAGAGATTTGGTACCTACTACTAGTGCTAACCATAACTAGGTACATAATTCTAAAACTCCTAAAAATGAGAATGAATCTATCTTAAAAATGGTCTAAAAGTTGAGCACTAATTTTCTTTAGCTACAAAAATAAGCTGAAAATACTATTGAAAGCTTAAGTAGGAACTTCTCATTTCAATGCTATAATAGGCCAAATAATAGGTTTCAAAATGATAGTTTTCATAATAATATGAATAATGAGCCATCTTTTGAAAATAATACCATGGACATTAACCTTATTGATATTGCATTACTTGATTCTTATATAGTACACTGCATGATCAAGCATGGTGAAATTGATTGTATAGATTTTTGCAAAGCCTTAGAGGAGTTAGATACATTTGAAGTGGTTCATAATAAGTAATGTGGTGTAAGTGCTTCTATATCTAAGTCATCTAATCAGGCTTTCATGGTAGATACTTTTAATTTCCCTTTTTTGGGAAGAGAATAAACCTGATGAGATCTCTAAGGAGATCTAAGCCTTTTAATAGTTCTTGAATATGACCTATCCCTTGAGGAATAGAGAGTAAAGGTACCCCTTAACTACCTCAAATCCTCCAAATTATTTTGGAACTCTTCTAGACACTTCCTCAAACAACAATCCTGATCCACCTAAATGGAGTACTTCTAAACCCAATGTTGAGATTCCTAGTTATTCTAATAAAACTAGATATAACATAGTTGAGGATATGAAGAGGATAAAGTATAATATTACATTTCATTAACTTACATAGATTATAGAGTAAATGGACCTCTTGTTGAAATCTCTATCAAAGAAATCTAATAATCCACCCAAGGCTAATCATGCCAATGTGACTATGCACAAAGCCAAAGCTGAATCTCTTCCTTTCTTTCTCACTTTTAGGATGTTTGGTAAAAACTTGCATAATTGCTTACTATATTATGTTGCTTATACCAAAATCATCATTGTAGGTATATGCAAAAAACTTGGCCCAAATCCTATTAAATCTAATAGAGTTGTAACATAGACAAATCTAGAGTCAAGGTAATTGGGGAACTTTTAAATGTTCACATGTAGTTAGCTTCTGAGCCTAGGGTGCAACAATTCATTGATATTCAAGTTGTTGATATAATTTATTTTTATGGAATCTTATTAATTAGGGAGTAAACCAAGGATTTGAATTGTTACATGTCCATAAATTTCTCACATTTGTGGCTACCTTGGAAGGGAATCCCTAATCAAATCAGGGTTGAGAGAGAACCAAGGATGAAACACATGATAACAAAATACAATGATGTAAATGAGAGGGAAAATATAATTGACTTAGACTTATGGTTTTCACCCTAGATATTGATAAGGTATATGATCCTAAGGGTGCTCATGTTGTTTTTAGACTATGGAAATTGCATTTTTATGGTGCTAGGTGTAACATTGTATCAGGTGTTCATGTTGTCTTAACTAATCCTACTAATATAAAATACCATGATTCTTATAGGATCCAATTAAATTTCACTAAAAATATTATTTAATATGAAGCCCTTATCTTAGGTTTGTAATTTTATATAAAGAAAAAGGTCAAATAACTTCTAGTTTATGGGGATTCAAAACTAGTGGTGAACTAGGTAAGAAGTAAATACCAATGCAATCTCTCATATCTTAAGAGGTATAAGTTTAGGGTTTGAGATTTTATTTTCTCCTTTGATGCTTTTAACATTACCTCCATCTTAGGAGAGGAAAACTAAGTTGTTGATGAATTGGCATCTGTTGTAGCCAACCTTATGCCTAACCAAGATTCCCCTAATTTTAGCATTGAGTTGATCCCTTGTCCTTTAGTGCCTAATAATGTTAACCATTTTCAATTTTTTAATGATGATCAGTAGATATTAGAATTCATGACCAATTATAGAGCATTTGATTCTCATATTATTGATGAGACTAATTAAAATGCATCTAAGGAAGACAAATTTGATGGTAAAGTAATTCAATTGAATGACAACAAGATCCCCAAGGGGATGGTTGCTCTAGAAAGACTATTTGATTAGGACAAATTGGCTAAAGTTTCCTAGGTTCCTAACATAAGTGGGAAATATTACAATATTGTTGATCTTGATCTCCAAGATCATCCCTAGCTAGTAAATGTTGGGAAATCCCACATAAACATTGAAAACTAGAAGGCCAAAGAACTCCTTAACCAATAAAGGGATATCATAGGTTGGTATTATGATGACATAAATATATTTTATCTAAGATTCATCACCCATACTATACCCTTAAATAAATTTTTAAACCCTTTAGATAGAAATAAAGTCTTATGAACTCTATCTTAGAGCTAATGATCTTGAAGGAAGTTAAGAGGCTACTAGATGTTAGGATAGTTCTCCCCATCAATTATTATACTTGGGTGGCTAACTTAGTGTTGGTTAGTAAAAAAAACGGTGAGATTAGACTTTGTATTGACTTTAAAAACATGAACAAAGCATCAAAAAGGGACAACTATCCCCTTCCCTCTCTATACCAAGTGATTCAAACTATTTCAAGTTCAACTATGATGTATTCTCATGATGGATTTTTATATTAAAACCAAGTATTCGTTGATAGAGAGCATAGGATGAAAATATCCTTCACCACCAAGTGGGGAACCTTTGATTACAAGAGGATGTCCTTTAGGCTAATTAGTGCAAGAGCTACTTTCGAAAAGGCTATCAACCATGTCTTCCAAGGCCTAATTGGTATGCGTATTATTATATATATGGATTATCTAATAGTTTTTCCTAAGAAAAAAGTAAGATCATTTTAGATACTTACAACAAGTTTTTGAGAGATACAAAAGGCATGGTATTTCCTCAAACCCTAAGAAGAGTATCTTTTGTGATACTGAGGGAAAATTATTGGGTCATGTTATAACCAAATATGGGATCTATATAGATCCTAAAAGAGTTGAGGCCATATCTAGAGTATAACCTACAAATAGTAGAAAAGAGTTAGTCATTTTTGGTAAGATAAATTTTGTAAGAAAGTTTTTTTCCATCTTTGTAGAGATTTTCAAGCCACTAAATGACATGCTAAAGAAGAATGCCAAGGTCATATGGAATGAATAATCTAGAAAAACATTCAATGATATCAAGGAATCCATTAGCCAATCTCCAATACTTATAAGTCCTTACTTTTCAAGGGAATTCTACCTCTATTCCTTTGTATCTGACCACACTATGACTACAATGTTCACTCAGAAGATTGAAGGTTGTGACCACCTAATAGCTTTTATGAGCACTAATTTTAAGAATTTTGATTTAAATTATTCTTTGATTGGTAAGTAGACATATGCATTAGTTAAGGCAATTAATAAATTCAAACATTATATCCTTAAAAACAAGGTTCATACTATCTTACCTGACCCTACCACTAAACTTATGTTAAGTTATAATCTAGAGGTAAGTGGATGCTAGTTTTATAGGAGTATGATTTGGAGATGAAAAAAAATTGGTAAGTTTTCATGGCTAATATAGATGATTTTTAATGTTAACCCTAGGCTAAGTATTATGCAAGTAGATCAATAGAACTTTCAAGCTAGTGAGTAGTATTATTTAATCTTACATTTACTAATTAAAGGTACTTATCCTGTAAGATTAGCTAGGGATCAAAAGAGGGCCCTAATATTGAATAAAACCCATTACTTAGTCAAATATGGGGTCTTTTATAGAAAAAAATTTGAAGGAATTTACTTGATATGTGTCTCATAAAAACAAGCCACCCAAATCATGAGCACCTTCCATAAAAATATATGTAGTGGACATCCATCTAGGAGGACCACAACCCATAAAATTCTCAAATTTGGATATTATTGGCTGAATATTTTTAAGGATGCTCACAAACATGTGAGGGAATGTCACTTATATCAAGTCTTTATTACCAAAGAACCAAAGGCAACAATGCCTCTACAACTAGTCATGGTTGACAAACCCTTTACTTAATGGGGATTAGACTTTATTGGGGTAGTCAACCCCAATTCATCTAAAGGTCACAATTATGTCTTGACTGTCATAGACTATTATACAAGGTTGACTGAAGCTGTAGCCACCAAATAATTTAGAACTAAACAGGTGATCAACTTCATGGAAGAAAACATCTATACTAGGTTTGGAACTCTAGTCTCTCTAGCATGTGATAATGGGTCTACATTCATATCTATAGAGATGATAGAATGGGATTATGATAATGGAATCACTCTCAATTTTGCATCCAACCATTATCCCCAAGAAAATGGAGTCTTTGAATCTATAAACAAAAACCTAATGAAAGCAATAAAAAAGTTTACTACAAATAAGCCCAAGACATGGCATAAGCTCCTTAAATTTGCACTCTGGGTAGATAGGATAATAATTAAACAAGACTTAAGAGCCTCACCATTTCTATTTGTGTATGGATAAGAACATATATTTCATATCACTCTTAGGTTTCTCACATATAGATGTATGTAGGGATATATGAAATAAGGTCATGAGTTAGAAAACTCAAGACTGTTGGACATAATTTAGATGGAAGATGAAAGGGAGAAAGCATTTTATTATAATAGTAGGAATCAAACCATAGTGAAAATATGTTTTGATAAAATATCAAATATTAAGGTGTTTTTTCAATCTGATAGGGCTAAATATTTTCTAGTGTTTTTAAATTAGAGCCTCTAGGTTATAACATATTGATATGTTTCCCCCATTAGTCACCATTTGTTGAGGCTAACATACCCCTATTTTTTGAAAAATGGGACCTTGAGAAACCCTGAAAATTAAACATGAAAATATGGCATGATAAGAACATTTTTAGAATTTGAAGATCATCCACTTGTTTAAAATCAAGATAAATTATTATGTTTTACTTAAATTTTGACTAATAATACTAATAAATGGTATTTTAGTTGTAGGTTCCAAGGTGTTTTCTCCTGAGAAATTCATGTTCTAAAACTCTGGTAGAACCCTCAATTTAAATTTGAATACTAGTGGGAGATAAATTGGTGAGAACCTTTTAAAACCTAATTTGGACTTAAGCATAAATTTCATATCCTAAGTTTAGTCATCTTTTTTAACATGACTAAATCTTAGTCTAAAAATGCTTGGTCACCTTTATTATTTTCCCCTTTTAAGTTCCTTACGTGCCTAACTAATATTCATTATAGGGTCCTTTTAATATTTCCTATATTGGCACTTTTGATTTATGCCATAGCATATTATTTTAAACTTAAGGCCCCATAATATTTATTAATATAAACAAGAACTTAGCCTTAATACCTTAGCCTAAGTATTTTATATCACCTTGGTACCTAACTTTACTTCCTTGTATCTTGTAGGATCTAACCCTTACTTTATCATGGTATTTAATCCAAAAAAGTGAGATAAACCTAAAATTTGACTCAAATAGCATGCATCTTAAAATATCTAACAATCTGTACTTTGTCATAAGAAGAGGATCTAATGGCACAAAGGCCCTAAAAAATTTATGCCCTTATCTTTCATGCAGTGATTGTCACTTCATCATGAAGATTTGATCAAATGGAGTGAATCATAGTTAAAAAGTCAAAATATTACAAAAGGCTTGAATGGTTACTGTTGATGCTGGAATGTGCACCCAGTAGCAGGAGAATGGATTCTTTCCCTTTCCCCATAACATGGAAACCCCTCTCTCGCCTATGGGATGGTGAAGCAGGAGAGGAGAGTCTCTAGATATGGGCTAGTTCCCTCTGATGTATCTTGTTTGTTTCAGGTAGTGCAAAAATAATGGATATACAGCTATACTGGGGGGATGAAAAGGGAGAGAGAAAATGCATGAAAACAAACAGCCTACTCTAAAGAGGTGATACACCAAAAATGAAAGTAACCTTCCCACATCCACACTCAGGACCAAACAAAACATACATACACTTAGATTTGGTAGAAAATACCAAGTGTCTGGGATGACAGGGAGGTTCTTATGGAAAGAATAGGAAACAGGGACTCACCAAGGTGCTACAAAATACACACTGTAAGTGACCTCACCTGTTCTATACCTCCAAAATAGAACTCTACTCCTGGCAGTAGTAGACAGTGGCACTTTATAGATCACATGTTTGCTGGTGTTGAACTTGTGAGAGCATCAAGAGACAATGACTGGACACCGACTAACATTCAAGGCATACTCTGCACAATCCATCCAAATAGAGGTAAGAACTGTCTTTTATTGATTCAGGTGAAGAATTTGGAGAGCAGTGCTCTTTACAAAAGTGTGAGAAGATCCTGATAAAATGACCAAGTTTGTGTATTTATAGGGAAAGAGCCACGAGGAATCTCATTGGGAAGAGTGAAAAAACACTATAGCTGATGTCATAAGTCTGCCAAGACCATGCTTATTGCCTTGTTTTTCATGCTGGTCTTCTCCTCTGGCAGCTGGGCGGGCTTTTTCTTGTGCTCTGCAGGTGTTTTTTGCTACCTGCTATTATGGGTGGCAAATTTGCCACTCACTGTCATGGACTGCGTGTGGGACTTTTGCCGACGTTGGCTGATTTACTGTCGACCATGACAGTTTTGCCGACATCGGTCTAGTATGCTTCCAACCATGACAATTTTGCTGATGTCGACTGATGTTGATGGCCAAGTTTTCTCCATCAACTGCTTCACACGGCAATTTTGCTGCCCATTACTTGTGTGTAGGTGGTCTCTTTTTTACCCGCCAGTGTTATGGGTGGTGATTTTGCTGCCCTCTACATTTTGTCTGCCCTTCTTTTGCCTCTAGTGTTAAATGCCCCAATTTTTTCCTCTCCTCTTTTGTGAATGTTTGAAGACTCTACCTTATGCTACTGTGAACCCCAACAAATGATGCCAATGATCCAATGCTTTGAAATGGAGCTATCGAACCCTGAAGATGGACCTTGCAACCCAAAATGACTGGCCATGCAAAGCAAGTGTAGAAGGTGACCAAGATTTTTCCAGAGGGGAAAAATTGGGTCAACAAATTGGCAACTCATAGGGTAAGCATGCCTGTTATGCTTAGAACCCAGTTGCCTTACATTCCATTGGGTGCAGAGTCAGATGGTGACTTTGAAGAAAGTTCACAATAGTGTTGATAATCCTAGAATCAAATACATAAAAATTACCTCCAAATGAAGGGAAAAATACAAGGCTAAAAATAACTACCTGTGCAACTGTACTTAGGGAAAACATAAAAAAACAAGGGAAACTATGTATAGCTGGACCAAAATTTAGTGACAATGCTTCAGATGTATCCCATTGACTGGGATATGCAATTCTTTGCCATCCAACCTGGAGAGCTAAAATGCATTATGCTGCTTACACTGAGTAATCATGTAAGGGCTGCTCCAGAGGGCATCAAATTTTGCATATTTTCTGGGCTTAGCTCTGTCTTCGTCCCATTTTAAAACAATATCTCCTTAAAAAAAATTTTTTGACGAAGACTTCTTGTCAAAATGTCTTTTCACCTGCTGTTGGCAACTGATCATAAAGACCATGGCCCAATTTCTTACCTCTTAGAGCTTAATTAGTTCACACAACTTGACCTCCATGCTACTTCCTTCTTCTAACTATAGCTAATGAGCGAGGTCCAGTGCTGGAAATTTGAGTGAAATGGGAAGCCTTGCTTCCCTTCCATACACAAGCGTATATGGAGAGTTTTTGATTGATCACTTCAGAGTGATTCGGTCAACCCATAGAGCTATCTTCAGCTTGGCATGCCAAGTTTTTTGATTTTCTTCCATGGTCTTCTTTATAATCTTGATTAGACTTTTATTGGTGGACTCAACTAGCCCATTTCCTTACAGGTAGTAATTTGATGAAGTGCTAAGGTATATACCATACCTTAGCGCCCATTCACTAGTTTTGGTTCCCAGAAAAGCCAAGGCATTATCTGAGATTATAGTGGCTGAGACCCCAAAATGTGTCACTAAGTCCTCATAGAAATCCAAGACTACGCTTTCATTCACTTCCTTCAAAGTGATGGCTTCCACCCACTTGGTGAAATAATCTGTAGTAGTCAGGACCCACTTATGTCCAGCACTGGAGGGAGGATTGATCATCCCTACGAAATCCAGGCCCCACTGCATGAATGGTTGTTCAACTAGAATGGGTTGTAGGGGCATGGCAGCCAATCATTGCTTTCCATCAAAAAGTGCACACTTCTAGCACTTCCTTACCCAGGCATAAGTATCTTTGAAAAGTTTGGGCTAGAAATAGCCAGCTCTCATTATTTTTGCTTCTGTGGTCTTAGGGGCGAAATGGCCGCCTACTGGCCCATCGTGAAACTCAGCCAATACCTTGTCAACCTGTCTGGGGTCAATGCATCTCAGGAGAACCCCGGAGAGATCCTTCCTAAATAATACTCCATCAATCAAAACATAGGGAAGGGACTGAAGTTTAAAATACCTTCTTTCAGCCCTACCAAGACCCTGTGGACATTTGCCCATAAGGAGGAAACGCCTCATGTCTAGCATCTAATCTCTTATGATAGCTAGTTCTTCTACAGTGGTTGCGTCATGGATCAGCAAGCTGTCTTCACCCTTTTGCCTCAAATCTATGGCTAGCTATTTACACAGGCCCCTTCCTCTCACCAACTTGGCAATTTTAATGTCTATGTTGTACTCCATTACCTTGGTGATCCATCCTGCACTTTTCTCATTTAAATCTCGATTGGTCAAGAAATCTTTGACGCCAGGATGTGGAACCATGAGATGGATCCTACTGTTTGACAACATATATATGAATTTCTTCAGGTTGCGCACCACTGCCAGGACTTGCTTCTCTATGTAGGTGTACCTAATTTTGAAGTCCTCTAACCCTTGGCTGAAGAAGGCGAGTGGTCACTCAAGGTCATCACTGTTTGTTTGGGTAAGCATAATAGATATTACTTCTCCATTACTGAAGGTATAGAGATTGAGGTTTTTGTTGAAGTCGGGGCTGATTACAGTAGGAGCCTGGGTCAAAGCCTGTTTGATAGCTTCAAAGCTATCCTTTCTTGGTGTTGTCCACTTGAATTATTCACCCTTCCTCAGCATAGAGGTTAGGGGTTTAACTATTTCAGCAAAGTTTGGAATGAACCTCTGAATGAAATTTATCCGGTCAAAGAAACTTTGAAGGCCTTTCTTGTGCTCTGGTAGGGACATCTCCAAGATGGAGCGGACTCTCTTAGGGTCAATAGACAAACCTTACTTGGACACAATGTGGCCAAGAAGTTTCCCCTCATGAACCACAAATACACATTTCTTTGTATTTAGGGAGATGCCAAATTCCCTGCACTTCTCAAAAATCTACTTGAGGTGCTCCATGTGTTGTCCCACCTCCTTGGAGAAAACTATTATATCATTGAGGTACACCAGCATGTTCTTATTTATCAAACCACTAAAAGCCATGTCCATGGCTCACTGGAAAGTAGCACTAGCATTGGATAGCTCGAAAGGCATCTTCTGGTAGGTGAACATTCCCCATTTAGTGGTGAAGGCTATTTTGTATTGGTCACAACCTTGCACCAGATTCTAATTATATCTGAATAACCATCCAGGAGGGAGAAATGTTCAAAACTAGTTACCTTTTGGATAATCTACTCCATGTTCGGGAGGGGATAATGATCCTTTAAAGAGACTTTATTAAGGTCTCTAAAGTTGATGCATAGCCTGATCTCTCCATTTTTTTTCTAATTGGAACCAAATTGGCCAACCATGAGGAATGTTTGATCAGAAATATAATGTTGAACTCAATCAACTTGACCAATTCTTTCTGCATAAGGAGCTTGATCATCGAATTAACAGGCCTCTATTTTTGTGTGATTGGTTTTGCACCTTCCTCTAATTCAATGGTGTGCTAGGCGAGTCTTGGATCGAAGCCTTTCAAGTCACTATAGTTCTAGGCGAAGACGTTAGCGAACTCTTGACACAACAGAATGAAAGCTTGCCTTTCTTGAAATGTGCAGACCTTACCGAGTGCCAGCAACTTGTCCTTGAAGATTTCAAATTTTTCATAATTCTCCTCTTGGGCAGTGATGCATGCTTTGTCACCTCTTAGTTGGTCCTCTCCATTGAAAATACTTTCAAGTGTGACCAGACCCTTAGGAAGTTTATTGTTCTTCAATTGAACAATCTGATTTCCATATTGCTACTGCAATTTCGCTTGATTGTGGACCGTAAACTCAGCTTCTTCCTGTAGGAAAAGAGCTATCTGCTGGTCACTTTCGAAGACCTACCAATTTGTAACATTGTCTAGAATTGAAGGCCAAACCACAACTTTTAAATGGCATGAACCACAACCCCTGTGTATTTCTTTTGAAACATCAAATTGGGTGCCAACAACAGCTAGCCTGTCAGCTTGCTTATTCTATTCTCTGGGGATCGAGGTAATGTTAAGAGTAAGGAAATTCATCATCAAGTCCCAGACTCTATGCTTGTAAGACTTTAGTAAGGAGTTCTTGGTCAGGTTTAGGCCTCTTATTTGGTTCACAATTAGTTCACTATCACCCAAGATTTGTAACTTCCTGATCCCTCTCTTTCTCACCCACTCAAGTCCATGAATCAAAGACTCATATTTTACAACATTACATGTGCAAGAGAATTGGAAATAGAAAGCTAAAAAGTACCTTTCTTTAGAAGGGGAGACTAACATTGCCCCACCACCAGCACCCAGTTTGCTTCTAGAACCGTTGAAGTATAGCTGCCATAGGCCAAGGTCTTCTTTGTTCTCCTTCATTATATTGGGCATGACGGCACTTTCTTCATGCAATTAATAGATGCCAAGGTCTACCTCCTCAATAAACTTATAAGGATCATGCTCAAAATTATCACTTCCCCACTCATCCAAGAGTAGATCTACAACTCCTTCAAGAGTAGAAGATGAAGATTTGTCTGTCTGATACTCTTTCAGATCGATGATAGTGTAACTGACATTTACTACCTTAGGTGAATAGGGATCTAGGTGGTCCTTATAGAGTGGCTCAGATTTGATTTTCACCTTGGTCCCATACTTGGTTCTAAAAACTAGGTATGACCAATTCGCTGCTAGATAGCCCCCTATCTTGGATGTAAAGTCCCTTGACAAACAGATTACGAAATATGGAGGAACGTCTGCTACCACTATATCATGAGGGATTGAGAAAGTCAGGCAGGCATGTAGTGTTAGACTCAATCCTTTCAAGATCCCAACTATCTTTGTAGGCATCCCATCTAGTTGCAAGACTCCTTTGTTCATTGCTTCATACTTTAACCCCATCTTATCAGCAATGCACTTGGGCATTACTGAAGTGCTGGCCCCACTGTCGATTATGCAATTGTGTACTAAGAAATCACCTATGATCAAAGATACATAAAAGGGGGGAGTCCTTTCTTCTTTCTTTACCTGATCTGAAGTAGAAGGCTGCCCATTTGTCATTAAGATGTTATTAGTGTCTGTTGGGATGGTCTGGTGATCTAGCTCATGTAATTCTTTCTTTAAAACATCCCTTTGTCCTAGGAGAGACAATGAATCCCATAGAGAAATGCTCACATGCAATTTCTTCATTTGATCAACTATATTAACTTGGGGACTGACTCCTTTCATGCTTTCCTTTAGGCTGATCCCAACTGGAGCTATAGACTAAGGAGCTGGAGGTGCAAACGGTTGCATGGAAATTGGGGCCCTTTGAAATGGGTGTAATGGAGGATTCGTTGCTGCCTGAGGGGAAGCCTATGCTTTTCCAACTACTCTTCTTTTAAATCTTGTGTTGGTTGCAATGAAATTAGCTTGATTGTCTGTAGTGCCCCCATGATTAATTGCACAAAGCTCACCCTCTTCATGATTTATCAGGGTAGAATCCAGCTGAGTTTGATTGTTACTCATGCTGGGCTGAGCTGGAAACTCAAAAAATTGGGAAAAATCAGCAGCCTGATTTTCTGAATTTTGAAAAAAAATCATCATATCATTCATGTGGACAGCTTGCTCTTAACCTTGTCCCATGGTTGAACAACCTGGCTACTCCTACACTAGATTGTTCTAAGTAGGCACCATGGCTTTAGATGACGAAGAGGGGCCTAAGTTATAATTTTGATAAGGCCTGGTTGTAGTGAGCTACCCTTAACGATGGTTATAATTTTGAAAGGGGGGTCTAGGGGCATAGCCATAATTTTGATAACCCTGGTTTGGCTTGTTGCTTTGAGCTTGCTATCTTTTAAGGGCAACAAGTTCATTTGACATGCTTTGCAACATGCCCTTAACTTCATTAAATTCATTGGATGGAATAGTAGCTGGCTTCTCAATGATAGGTAGGGGAGTAATTGTGGGAGCGATAGCCTGAATTGGGGGCAGTGGTTCTAGGAAAAGTGGCATATGAGGCCTAGGGGCAATTTTCTCGGCTTGAATCAAGCAATTTTCGGCCACAATGGTAGTGTCATATGTAGCTGGTAGTATATGTCCTCCCATAGATTGGATCATCATAACAATGTCACTATTTAATGCTTTTAAATAGTACAAGAAAGTGTAGCTGGGAGTCAGCCTTACCAGGATGGGAATTCTATCCCAAGTCTTTTGAAAATGTGTATTGAAGTCCTGCATGTACTCATGTGGAGCTCTTTTTATAGTCGTCAGCTGCTTAGCAAGAGAGAGGCCGTCACTTTTCTCCCCAAAATGACTAGTTAAATGAGTACCCAATTCGTTCTAGGAATGTATGGAATTCACAGGCAAGGTGCTGTACCAATCGAGAGCTTTCCCTTTCAGAGACAAGGCTAACAGTCTGATGGCAATATTTTCTTTTGTTATATTTTGAATATTGCAAAGGTTGGCAATATTCTTGATATGCTCAATAACTATAATAGGTCCCACTCCATCAAAAGAAGGCACATTTTTTAGAGCTATTCCTAGAATTGGATCATAGCGTGGGAGGTTTAAAGGGATCTCACCACGAAAAGCTGTAAAAGGCAATACCATGGCTGAAACAGGTTGCAACTATGGCTGAGCTAGGTTGATGTTCCTAGCAACAAGTCTAGGAGGATTTACTAATGGATAAGGGTGAGTTCTTTCAAGCCTGAGCCTTTTAGAAGAGTTTAAAGGTAGCTTAATGAAAAAAAAGGGACCCCTCTTGAACCTGACCTTGTGGTAACTTTTGGCATAGAAGTTTAAGTGACTGGTCTTAAAATAAAGAATTGAGCTCTTACCAGTGGAGTCACCAGATACTGGAAATCTTTGAAATGACTGTAGCAGGACCAGCATCAATCCTAAAATATTATTGTGTTGAAAACTAATAAAATTACAATCCCACCAGGCGTGCCAAAATTGTTGATGCGCATGATGTTGTATTGGTGATTCCTCTACTATAACAGGATCAGCAAGTAACCCTGTCACTTTTCTGATTAAAAACTTGGAGTCACACTAGGCGTGCCAAAATTGTTGACACTGGAAAGTGCACCCAGTAGCAGGAGAATGGATTCCTGCCCTCTCCCCGTAACATGGAAACCCCTCTCTCACTTGTGGGACGGTGAAGCAGGAGAGGAGAGTCTCTAGATATGGGCTAGTTCCCTTTGATGTATCTTGTTTGTTTCAGGCAGTGCAAAAATAATGGATATACAACTATACTGGGGGGGATGAAAAGGGAGAGAGAAAATGCATGAAAATAAATAGCCTACTCTAAAGAGGTGATACACCAAAAATGAAAGTGACCTTCCCACATCCACACTCAGGACCAAACAAAACATACATACACTCAGATTTGGCAGAAAAGACCAGGTGTCTAGGATGATAGGGAGGTTCTTATGGAAAGCACAAGAAATAGGGACTCACCAAGGTGCTATGAAATACACACTATAAGTGACCTCACCTGTTCTATACCTCCAAAATAGAACTCTACTCCTGGCAGTAGCAGATAGTGGCACTTTGTAGATCACAGGTTTGCTGGTGTTGAACCTGTGAGAGCAACAAGACATAATGACTGGACATAGATTAACATTCAAGTCATACTCTACACAATCCATCCAAATAGAGGTAAAAAATGTCTTTTATTGATTCAGGTGGAGAATTTGGAGAGCAGTGCTCTTTACAAAAGTGTGAGAAGATCTTGATAAAATGACCAAGTCTATGTATTTATAGGGAAAGAGCCAAGAGGAGTCTCATTGGGAAGAGTGAAAAAACATTGTAGCTGATGTCATAAGTCTGCCAAGGCCATGCTTATTGCCTTGTTTTACGTGTTGGTCTTCTCCTTTGACGGCTAGGTGGGCTTTTTCCTGTGCTCTGCAGGTGCTTTTTGCTGCCTACTATTGTGGGTGGAAAACTTGCCGCTCACTATCATGGACTACGTGTGGGACTTCTACCGACGTCGACTGATTTACTGCCCACCGTGGCAGTTTTGCCGACATCGGTCTAGTATGCTGTCGACCGTGGCAATTTTGTCAACGTCAGCCAATGTTGATGGCCAAGTTTTCTCTACTGACTACTTCATGTGTCAATTTTACTGCCCATTACTTGTGTGTAGGTGGTCTTTTTTTTACCCGCCAGTGTTATGAGTGGTGATTATGTTGCCCTCTGCATTTTGTCTACCCTTCTTTTGCCTCTAGTGTTAAATGCCCCAGTTTTTTCCTCTCCTCTTTTGTGAACATTTGAAGACTCTGCCTTATGCTACCATGAACCCCAACGAATGATACCGATGATCCATTGCTTTGAAACGGAGCTGTTGAACCTTGAAGATGGACCTTGCAACCTGAAATGACTGGCCATGCAAAGCAATTGTAAAAGGTGACTGAGATTTTGCCAGAGGGGTAAAATTGGGTCAATAGTTACCATATAATGCCCTTACATTCAAGGATTAAAATTAAAGGGCCTTGCCTAATAAAAACAACCAATCGTGAGCAAGCTCTCAAATCATGATCCTATGGCTCTCACTTCATCACTGATCTTGGTTTGATAGAGTGAATTAGATATGAGATCCTTAGAATCCATTTGAAGGTGCACTCTCATATTGGGTAACATTAATTTTTTGAGCTTAAATTTAACACTAACATGACCATGATTTGATGTTTGTGAGGATGTATTTAATGCTCATACTATTGTCAACTTTAAACCCATAAAATAAAAATCTTCACTAGCTTAAAATTGATGATCATAAAACCATGATTTGAGGTCCACAAGGACACATTTGATGTTTATGATGTTATAAAATTTAAGCTAATGAATCATTATACTGAGGATCAAAATACACTCCAAAATCTTGCTATAAAAATCATGAATTACTTAACAGATGACTGGAATCCCTCAAAACATTGTCAATCACTAGAAATCTTTAATCTGTAAAAATGGAAATGGTCTCATGGTCTAATTATATGGTAAATAAACTTAGTCTAAGTCTATATTTTAAGGCCCCCATAATATTTTGTTCAAATACCTTGAACATCAAACTATAGACTTATAGTAAGTCTTATTTTAAAAGGATCTTTGTAACATAGATTGTAGACCAAATGTTTCTAATGAAATGTTTTAACATGTTTGTGAATGCAATAAAATCCTATTTGTTATTATACCACTATATCATTTTGAACCCCTTTGAGAATGTTTTATAGGCTTTTCATAAATATTTTAGCCTAAGGTATACATTGTGTTTATTAAACATAGTGTAAACTTTGGCTTAAAAATATTTTGCCATGATCCCTACTATATGGATTCAGAAAAATTAGGTATACATTTATTAGATTAAGGTTTATTTAATTTTGAATAAACATGAAATAAACCTAAGCCTATGTAATTTAAGCCTAAGTCCCACCTTAAATAATATTATATCTTAAAGTTTGGGCATCTTTATAGATTAATGGTTTGTGATTTGTCCTTGAAATATGATCCAATGACACGAGGACCTTATAGAAGTTTCAATGGAATCATGAGAGCTCATAGGATTGATGTGTAGTGAAAGCACATTTGAGGTAAAACTAATAGATGATCCAATATTCTGTGCTTTATTGTGCTCTATTATCCAATAACATGAATGCATCGATGACCTTTTCAAAGGGGCTCAAAAGTATCATGGAGATGCCAAGTGGCATAACCGTGGGGCACTGGTGCCAAAGAACCAATAAATAGGTGAGGGCCTGGATCACAATCAATGGCTCATGCTAATCTAAGATTCCAATCCAATAAAGTAAAATAAAAGAAGTCATTTTTGAATGCCAATAGCTAGTGCTTAGAAACATTTATGAAAAATGATGTGAAAGGTCCAAACAAATGCCACATAAGCACCACACATGCATAAAATGACAAAATAAGAGATATTGTGGGATAAAAAATGTGAATATATAAAGGCAAAAGTTCAAATCAAATTAAAAGCATGTATGAGCTAGAGTCTAGATATATCCTACCATTAAAGCTCTTAAACCCTAAACCTTGCATAAAAGCAACCTAGGTCAACTCAATTTATTATAATTCAATCCAAATAGAGCGTGATTATGTTTATAAGTGCAAGAAGTGATACTACAGAGACTAATTTATAATCTAGTGTGAGAAATTTGGATAAATAAGGATTATGGTAGCCTGTAGGTAGTATTTGTAAGATGAGACATAACTCTACCTATGAATAGAGAATGAGGGGCATATCTTCAAAGACACTAAATTAGATATTATGGACATGAATTCCCCAAGCATCAAGAATTGGTATTAACTCTTCCTTGTCATAGAAGAGTTAAAGCCCATCACAAAAGAGGACTAGAGAATTACCATGATGAGTATGAGGCATTATGACTTGGTCATTTTCTAAATGATCAGCCTTCACCACACTACTAGAAAGCTTGAGGTACTACATTACATAGATGTGTGTGCCCCTATATTTGTTGATTATAAGATAGATAATGATTAGATCATCTAATATGGGAGTTCTAAGAAGGTTGGTTTAATTTCCCTTGTAGTTTTTTAAAAATAATATAAGATCCCAATCCCTTACATAGACTTGTCCAAAATCCAATAATAGGCAAGAAAATGTGACCTAGACATCATCCTTAGATGCTGGTTTCACCAAGTACCCCATATCTTTAGGGACTTTGAGGGTAAGATCCCAATAGTCTAATTTAGGGAGGGCATCAAGGTGATCATAACCCTATTAAACTAAGCAATGGGATCCCCTTCAATCAACTATGTAAACAAAATTTTGGTCCCCTATGTCCATTTCATGGTGGAAGAAAAGCTCACCCCTCCAATTGGAGATTTCATCAATGTCTTCCTTGCCAAGCAGTTCACTACTACGAAAAGGAAGATAGATAAATAATTTTATATAAGGGCATACCTGTTAGATTCTCTACTTGCCTCTATCAACTTTTGAAGGATTATAAATTATTCTCTTGAAGGCAATACTACCATTTCCCTCCATTACTCCAAATTACACATCTTTAAGTAGAGGAACCATATACAGTTTATTTTTGACTATGTCTACCTAGCCATAATGGAGGCTATTATAGGTATTCTCATGCCCAGAGTCCATCCACTAATTAATAAATATGCTGAGATGATGGGTGACATTTGGTTCTATCTAGACTACATAGTCATCAGGATTGAAGGGATTATGTTTGATCCTTATAGACTGCTAGTGTAGGTTCTTAACAAGATAGCCAAGCAAGATACCTCCTAACTCATCCATGGCATTGATGGAATTTGTAAGGAAAAGAGGAAGGGTATTCTCTACCCCTTTCCTATAATTATTAGAATAAATGTACTACAAGATTGGAAATAAGTTGATACCATGTAAAAGCATAGAGACTCATTTGGGTTTCAATTGGAGAAGCTTAAAATGTGAGACCCACAGAGTATAATGAATAATAATTTGAAAGAGAAGAATCTACCAAATCCTAAATATATGCATCAACTCTGTGTTTATGACACCATTTACATTAAGGCCAAGAACTATGAAGAAGTGTTGGCTAGGTTTAAAGGGCACAACATCAAACTTCAATATAGATTAACAAAATATGATAAGCCATTAGGAGAGACATTAAAAATGCATCCTCTCTGGTATCACTTGTTTCCTGGCCCATTTGGAATAACCTATAAACAACCTAAATCAGAACACCCCCAAATATAGGAACAAATTAAATAAGGGCATAAAAAGGAGAAGCTTGAAGAGAGATATAGAGGGTGCCTCATCTTTAGCACTACCACAAAGACCACCTTCACCCATTTAGTATTTAGACATGATTAATTTAGGGATATATGAGACACTTGAGGGTGATCTTAAGGAAATTGTAGAGGTATATGGCATAGACGAGGAAAAGGCATATGATGAAGAAACTCAGATCCAAGTAAGGGAGCCAAAAGAAGACAAATAAAAAGATCTTTCTCTTAATATGGTTCAAATAGATCCTAAAGAAAATATAAAGTCAGAAATGATGTTGGTCCTTATTGAGCCTAAAGTACCAAGGTTGACCCTCACACATCCTACTAGTGAGGTCAACCTATTTAGTGATGAATTCCCTATTCATGGACCATTTATCCCAAACTAGTTTATTTATGGTAAATTACAAAATATCCCCTCTTTCCCACTCATGGGCACTGACAAAGATTGGTGGCATTGAAGTGTATGATGACATCAGTCCATGGATCAAGGATTTAATGAGAGATGAATAATAAAGAAGGATAATGGCCACTAGAGGGATAGAAAGTAAGAAGATGGATTATCCTCAAGAATTAGGAAGTATAATAACTGATGTCCCAAAACCTCCCACGTTCACAAAACTAGTCACCACTATCTAATTTAATCTAGAGACAACTAGATTAGAAAGGGTCACCACCAAGAAGGTGATGGTATTTACTAAAGAGTTCACCTTTCAGAAGGAAGAACCTTTTGTTGGCCTAACCCATTTTAAATTTCAATAGCTAAGAGATCATCCTATTCATGAGGAGGATGTTGAAATTTTAATCGATGCCCAATCAACTTAGGCTAAGGCTGAGATCTAAGGCATGAAGCAGAGGATCCATAATTTAGAGAAGGATAAGGACAACCTTTAAGCATAGATAATTTTTTCTGTTCTTAATTCCATTTTGGATATGTTTGAAGTATCATTATTTGATATGTTTGGATCTCTATAGTCCATGAATTTAAGGCAA
Organism: Torreya grandis; assembly: GCA_037957365.1. Classification (NCBI taxonomy): domain Eukaryota; kingdom Viridiplantae; phylum Streptophyta; class Pinopsida; order Cupressales; family Taxaceae; genus Torreya; species Torreya grandis. The sequence goes on from JARHVA010003716.1 coordinate 401,493, forward strand.
GATGCATTAGGCCAATAAAGATAGGTAGCTAAGGAAATGATAAAAAAATGGTAGGAAGTAGTTAGCAAGCTAACGGATCTCATTAGCATATGGATTGGGAACAAGATTCCTAAGTTTAAATATATCAGCTTAAACCATATTAATTCCATATTGGGGATGGTAATCGATAAAATATAAGGCCTGTGTGGACAAGAAATTTAGAGAGGCTCTTGATAGATGTCAAGGAATTGATCACTAGGATTGAGCAACTCTTGGGTTCCATGTTAGTTAACCCTACCAAGATTAATGACTTTGGAGTCATTAATGAATCTAAATTTAATTACAAGGTCACCTTGGTGATGTCGTCAATTAAGATCAAAATCCAAGGCCAATCTGGTAGGGATAAAATAATAATTTTGGACATGATCTTTAATGTTGAGAAGAAGATAACAAAGTCTAGAAGCATAAAGGAGGTTATGGATACATACGATAGGGATTTGAATGACCTGAATAATCAAGAAGAAATCTACCTCATGAAACTAGCCATGGACCTTGATCTTATCAAGTAATAACATTAGAAAGCCATGAAACTACTATAGAATCAATAAGGGGACCCTTCAACAATGGGCCCACTAGCTTGGTAAATATTCCTTTTCATAAAAAAATTGTAATATATATAATATTAATATTATTTTTTAAGGCATATGGTAGTATATTAGTATATTTCCCCTAAGTCAATCCAATTATGAAATACATTTGTATTTGAGAACTTTTAAGGATAGTTGTCTTTATCTTTGTACGCTTATATGTTGTAACTGACTGGTGTACAACCTTATCTTCCTATAAAATGCATGTATCACCATCTTGTAATGGGGGATAATTTTGATAAAATTTTGTATACTTGAATTAATTAACATAATCAAGGAGTTTTACAAATATTTTCCATATTTGATATGTCAATTGCTAAGATAAATTTTCTCTAAATTGCTAGTTTTATGTCTTGAATTTAAATGGTTTCTTTGAATTTTGGGTTGCACTTTCTAATCACAAGGTTTATAATTTGTGTATATGATAGATTAGTTAGAGGATATTTGGTTTTGATTCACTTCATTTTTCTTTGTATTCAGATGTGAAAGTGTTATTTGATTATAGACGTAGATCTTTAAAGTAGACCTAGTTCTTACTTGTGAATCTTTACATTATCCTTTGATGTTTGCCTAGTATATAGTGAAATTTGAGTTTAGGCTATTTTACATTATATATTCACTTAATTTCACACTCATTTGTAGGTTATGCTTTATCATGATATTTGAAACTAAGATTGGCAATCAATCATTTCTTTTCTGTCTTACCCTTCTCTTTACTCTTTTTTTACACCATATCACTTTAGTTTTAGCTTCATTATAAATATACACCTAGATCAATTTACAGCTTAAGTTAATATCATAATTATCTAAACATTAACATATATTCTTTGTAATTCACAAATAATGGACCATGATGGCTCCCAACCATCACTCATTATAAATTTGTATAACACCCGTACATATCTCTATTGCTATTTCACCATATGTAACATCAAGTTGCCACAACCTATTACTTATGCTCTAAATTCATATAATTATAAATAATAAGTATTATTTGAAAATAAGAACCCTTTTAGTAAACTTAAAACCATAAACAAAATCGAAATGGGTACTTTATGATGTTAGATTTGACATTTGCATGACCATAAATTGATGTCCTCATGACCATCAATGATGTCCACATGACTGTCAAATTTAATATTTTAAGTTTGACCATTACCAAAGTAAAATTTGATGTTTACTTGAATACAAAATGATGTCCTTATGACTATTGCCAAAGTTAAATTTTATGTTCATGCAATCATCAAATTATGTCCTCATGAGCTTCAAAAACATCTACATGACTATCAAATTTAATATCATAAATTAGACACATGTCATTACATCAAGAATCCATGTTCCCATAGACATAAACACAAAATGACTTAGTGTAATACTTTGGGAAATAAGTATAAAGGACCCTATATGAATATTTTAGCTTAAGGTCTTAAGATTAGTAAAATATGATTTGGAGCTAAGCTAAAATATTAAATTAAGATAAAAACATAATGAAAATTGTCCATAATCAAGGGTTCCACTTGGTAGTATGGTATTGGTCTCAAGGCAATTATTGCAAGAGAATTGATTCAAGATTTTTATTGGGTGATTGTTTCAAGACTTCTATGTGGGGGAATTATTTTAGGTAAAATGTTCACAACAATTATCTTTAAGGGTTTTTTTTGTCAGAAAAAATGTTCAAGACATAAAGTCCATATGAATTCCTTTGGGGGAATTGTTTTAGATAAAATGTCCATAATAATTCTCTCAAAGACTTAATTATTTTGAATAAAATGTCTGAAAGAATGCCTTGAAGGTATGGTCATAAAAGGTTTAAAGGGCATGATGTTTTGGACAAAATTTCTAAAGGAATTGGCCGAAGAACAAAAGGCCTAGGACAAAAGTCCCATAGGAATTGGCCGAAGGGAAAAAAGGGCCTGGGATGATGTCTCGAAAGGTAAGTTATCACTTCAAAAAATATCAAAGGGTTTTCTTTAAAATGTTCAAGGGTAGGTTGAGAGTTATAAGTGCATGTGTCCTTTGGGGAATTATTTTGGGCTTTTTACATTAGAAAAAATTCCCAAGACACAAAGTCCAAAGGAAATAGCTTGGGGAAAAACTTTCTAAAGGATAGACTTGTAGGGCAAAAATGATTGAGACAAAAGTCCCAAATGACATGTTTCCAAATGACATGTACAAAAGGGATGAAGGGTATATTTCTTGGTGAAAATGCCTAAAGGGTCTAATTCATAAGGTATATTTTGATGGGAAGGGGCCCTTAAAAAGTTCCTTAGGGTAACCATAAAAGTCCTAAAGGGTAATTCTAAAGGGCCAAAGGGTATGTTTAGAAAGTCTAAAATAATATATGTCCTTGAAAAAATTGTTAAAGGGTAATTTGGAGGTAAAGGGTCATTTCAAAAGTCTCAAAGGAATTCCATTAAGGGAATTATTTTGGACAAAATGTCTGTAACAATTCTCCCAAAGACCATATTCTCTCAAACAAAATGTTTGAAGGAATTCAATTACATCAAGGAAAGGGTCTTGGATGAAATGTCTGAAAGAAAGGTTCAAAGCTGAAAAGATGTATGAAAAAAGTGCCAAAGGGTGCAAAGGGGTTGAAGGGAAATTATAAAAGTATTGAAGGAATTCTATTTAGCAAAATGTTTATAATAAAAGGGCCAAAGGATATATTACATAAAATTCAAAGGGTAGGTTGTCAAGGAAAAAAGGTCATTTCAAAATTCCCAAAGGGAAATTTCAAACTGTTGAAGGGTAATTTATATCTAGCTACAATATAAAGGGTCTACTTTGTAGGAAATTCATCCATGATAAAAGTCTTGAAGGATATACATTGTAAAGGCCAAAGGGAAATCTCAAAAATGCCAAAGGAATTCTATCAGGGGAATTGTTTCAATAAAAATGTCTACAATAAATCTCCCAAAGATTCAATTCTCTTAGACAAAATGTCTCAAGGGTAGGTTTGGAAGGGAAGGGAAATGACAATTATGTTGATCAAAATTCCCATAGAAAAAAATATCATAGACAAATTCCATTAGAGGAATTATTTTAGACAAAATGTCCACAACAATTTCTCTGACAAAGATAAGTCCATAAGAATTCATGCATGGAAAAAACTCAATAAAAAGAAATAGGATAAATCTGAAACAATAAGTCTAAAAAGACAATTTGCATAAGCCATAAAAGAATCTAAGCATTAGTCAATAAAAACATAATATACCAATGCCATTCTACCAAAGAATAAAAGGAAAAATCATGATCTTTTCCTAGAATTTTCATAAACATATAGAAAAGGGGAACCAAAATAAAGATAATAATCTTAAAAAAGTGTGTCCCCATTTCCCTATGGAAAAAGGAGGGGTGTTGGGTAGAATAGGTATGATAAATGATTTTTTTGAATAAGTATAAGGTACAAGACTTGGAATGAAATGGGTAGTGTAATGATTCACTTTTCAAACAAGTGATACACACAGACATAAAAGTTTGAAAAATTACTAAGGTAAAAGTGTGGTGCCAAACAGATGACACAACACCTCTTCAAACAAGATAATTATTTAAAAACATGACTCATTTAGATGTGATATGAAAAATAATAATTTTGACTTGAGACAATTCAAGTAAAATGAAAATTACATAAAAACACCTAAATGTAAAGTCCTAAATCCTAAAAATATACAATGTATATTTGTACTGTCAAATTCTATATAGACTTGATATTGAGAGGAAATTATTTTTATTAATCCAAATATTAAAATTTTCATGAAAATTAGTGTGTTTATTCCTTCTCTTCTCTCAATAGTTCATACAATGACATGGAACTTTGGGCTACTCACCGTATATTGGTAGTATATCTATAGTAAGTGGGGTTCTCAAAACTATCAATTTTTGTTTATTCTAAATGGTCCCATATGTGATTAAAACCAGGGTGTAACACATCATTCGGATCCACATTAACTAGCTTATTACGAGAGGTTATTTTCATTTTCACAACCACTACATCCATCAACTACTAAGTGTAGTGAAATGTTTGAGTTAAACATATATTTTAATGTAGTCTCCTACTAATGGAGCTTGCTTAACTACTCAAACAAGTGTCCCAATAATTCCACCTCAATTTGTATACCCCTAATGTGGAGTGGGGATAAATTTATTTTGTGAGATTAATTCCCGAGTCAATAGATCCCTAGATAATCCATGGGGAGGTGATGAACTCCCACCCACAAACCAAAAAATGCATAAAATAGAAATTGAGTAGGACTTTAGGGTCATCCTAGGGTCACCCAAATCACTCAAATTTTGGGGAAGGCCTCAGTGACTTTACTTCCACTTTTTTGGAACTTTTTTGGAAAAGAATATCAAATGCAATAAGTGAGCATTTTTTATCACCCAAGTTCCCTATAGGGGATGAGGGGAGAGCATACACATGACACTCATCTACAAACACTAAATAACAAATATAAAAATAAAAACTCTTATTAGTATTTAACTAAAGTTTGAGTTCATTTTTATAACACCAATTGAAATATGAAATGAGTTTTATCCCCTTGGTTTTGAAAACATAAACAAAACAAAAAAATAACTTAAGTAAAATATTTTAAAACACTAAATTTAAATATGAGTTTTGAAACTTATAATATTAAAAAATATCTTTTCTTGGTCTTTGGGTCCTATAAAAAATGTTAGGGGGTCCTTGTGATTATAATAAAAAAGTAAGTGTACAAATGAATTTTTAAAATCAGATCTTGGGTTTCAAAAGTTTTACACGTAGTATAAAATTATAAAAACATAGAGAAATACTGCAACTACTTACAAAAAAAAGTATGAGTAGAAAACTGCAAGTTTTGAAGTAGTATCACCAAAATTAAGACAATACCTCCAATATTAAGTAAAAACCACAACTTATCCTATAACATAAAATATTTAGTGGAAGACCATGTTGGTTAGGGCAATATCACGACTTACCAAGTGATATTTTCACTTATCATGCAATATCATAACTCTTCTTGGAAAAAAATAGTTAGTATAAAATTATGATGGATTAAAGTAATATCATGATAATTACAACAATATCATGATAATTAAGGTGATATTGTGAAATATCACAATTCTATAAAGTAGAAACATAAGTATAAAAATCAAAATTGTAATTTCCTATAGAACATCCATGAGCCTCCCATTTCTAATTTTTTGGTCAAAAAGTTTGAATTTTGACATGAAAATTGTTAGGAAGATGTCCTAAAATGCCTTGAAAATAGCTTGGTGGGGTGTGGGTTCCATTAGGCATGCCATCATGTGAACAAGGAATAGATAGAGGAGAGGTTATTATAGTGTTAGTCCAATAAAACAAAATCAAAATAACACACTAAACACTTGACACATCTAGCCTAGAACTAGGGAAAGCATAGGTAACAAACATACAAATGAAAACATAATTAAAACACAAAATAAATCATTATTTTACCTTACTTATATCTCTAAATGGATTTTTGAATTGTCTTGATTAGTTTTGTGCATCAAGAAGTCATTATCAATGAAGCTCCATTTTCTCCTTCTCTCCTTGGTACGTTGGCTTGGCTAATTGGATTATGAATTTAACATGGAAACCATTATACTAATAAAGCTTATTGAGGTAAATATTGCATAATAACACTACACTATCAAATATTATAGATCGATAGGTATAGCCTTGTATTTATAGCCTCCAAAAGTTAACACTCACCCAACATGAGTTAAGGTTAAGTTTATACATGAAATGAGTCCAAACTAGCCCTAGCTGAGTTAAGGCTAACTATAGTTGAGTTAAAAGGTGTCATGTAATATGATTTTAAACTACTAGGAATGGATCTAAAATTAGATATTTTAAGATATTTTTGAAGATATTGACAACTCATAAAGGCAAGATGAAAAGGTTTGATATTTTGAATTTTTGAATTTTAATTTTTAGATATTCATTAATTGCAAATGGATAATTTGGCTAAGCATTTAATCTAGTTTAATTAGTTGATTTAATTTTTATTAACAACTTATATATTTTTAGAATTTATCAAGTGCCCAAATTAATGGGTCTGTAGGCCAAACTACTAGTTGTTAGGTCACACATTGATTAAGGATCAATTTATGAGATGCTATTATCATATATAGTATAACACCAAAAATAAGGATACCTCAACATGATGCTTAGCATTGATGAGTGATGTATGGTCAAAATTGGGATGTTCAGTAATTCCTAAGATTAATTAACAATGTTTGGTAGACATCAGTCTGAAGTTTGGTTAGAAGCCAGTTATGGCTAGAATGGGGTCTATACAAAAAGTTTCATATAAATTTCTTGTGGTTAATAACCACCTGAGTGACTGGTATAGTTTTTAAAATATCACCACATCTTGGTTAGTGGTATACTTGGAATTTATACCTTCAATCTTGTTGATACGTTTATGTCAAGATCAATCACCATGCAATAATCAATGTTCTAAGTGTCATATGTCAAAATTTAATCTTGTGTCATGTTCCCCTCCTCATATGGTCAAATGTCATTATCCATGCTCATATGATATATTGGTGGTATCTCATATTACTTCTCCATATAGCATGATAAAATCTCAAACAATATCTTCTACATCAATTTGTGAGTAAAATAATAAGAGACACATAGTTTAGTTTTTGTTTAAAATTCATATTTGAATACACAGGTGTTTAATTTCATACGAGATCATATAACATTAAATAATGAATTATATGCCTATTAGTATCCAAATTTGTGTCAATAGGTGTCTCTATTTCTTATTTTAAGTAATAGTCTATATATTAATTATTCAATATTAAATTGGATATTATAAATGTCAAAATAAAATAGAATATCTAGTCATTTTAGTCCATTAGTGTTATTAGATCTAGAGGTATTCTCATAGTTAAATATGTTTGTACAAGTCAACGTCAATATTAAACTCATCCTATCAAGATTCATTTTTGGTATCCAAGAGTTATTTGATGTCTAATGCCATTTTATAAAAATAAATAACATTAAATATTTCTAATTAGATACATTATCACTTATACGTGATGTCTAGATTGTGGGGGCTGAAAAATGGAAAATTTTAGTCTGGAATTTAATTTAAACAAATTGAATATTAGTATTGAAGGATTAAATAAACACTACATGATGAGGGGAATAAAATACAAATCATTGACCCTAAAAAAAATATATTGAATCTGTACAAGATCGAAATATATGTAAGCCAAAGTTTAATATTATAGGAAGATACATTTTTTAATGTAATGATGAGTTTCATAAAAAGAGTAAAGGATATCATAAATGAAAAAATAAATCAAAAGGGATTGCTCACTAAAAAAGATAATAGTTCTCACTCAGGTGAAGAAGACTCTTCTCACCCATCTGATGAAGAATAGCCTCACTATGTAACCAAAAAAGGAGGATAGAGGTAGAAGATAATAGAGGATTTATATGCCTCTCATTATCCACTAATGATGGGGTGATTTTTCTATAGTGAAAAATGTTTTATTTTTAATAATTTTTAGTATGTGTGACAAATAAGAGGTGTGTTTCTTATTTTCCCACATAGTGTATTGCATAAATAAATATGTTTAAGATATTCAGGAGTGAAATTTAAACATATGGTTCCTGATTGTAGTTCCCATACTTTATAAGTTGATGATGCTCCCTCAATGAATGGTTGATAGTAAATGGTTCCTATTTGTAGTTCCCACATTGAACTTGGTTGATGATGTCCCCGATAGTGAATGGTCGATGAGAGTTTAATGATGTTCCTTCTCTACTTTCATTAAGTCCTATGAAACACAAATTTCATTGTAAGGTGTAAGGGGGAGAATGTTAGGAAATGTTATTCCTCTCATTGAATTGTGAATATTGTAATGTACATTATTACACGAGTAATAATTTACTAAGATTTATGTTGGGTTTTTATTAGAATATAATTTGTTATTATATTCTATTTATTTATATTAGGTCAGAAAACCACATTAATCTAAGAGATAATCATGGGTTGTTGGCTCCCTATTCATAGAATAGTTTTTTATTATTTATTTTGAGATTCCTATATATGGGGCTTAGAGTGAAATTAAATGTAATATAATATAATTCTCTTATTACTCTTTATGTTTTGATTTTATCTAAATAATGATCTTTATTATTTGAAACCCTATATAATATAGTTTGATTATTAACATTATGATCATGGTGAACAAGACCAAAGTGTAACCCATAGGGGTTCTACATGACATTAACATTGATATCATATATGTCAAGTTTTGATATTATTTTAAGGTGATATATATTTTATATGAATACATTTACCCCATGTTAATATGAATGATGTGGTGTTATGTTAACAATGTAGACATGACCTTTAAGTAGGGATGTATGATATTTGAGAATCAGAGTGAGCATGTGGTGATTCCACTAATTTTATACCAAGGTGACCCACATGTTGAGTGCATAGGGATCACATACATGTTAAAAAATGTATGAAACATCACCATAAAAACAAAGATAGTTTTAGGACAAGTGGAGAGAATACCCTAAGCTAAGATAATGCAGATTCTGACACTGAGACAACAACTATTGTTGACAACCAATGGGTATAAAATACATATGATATTATAAGAATAAGGTGTGGGTAAATACACTTGAATCCACTATTTGAGCACAATTATAAGGATAAGTGTTTTGATAAATCACCTTCTTATAGAAAGGTTGGCCAAAGATGTGGCATGGCATGGTGAATACATCAATCCCATAATGTGTAGAAGGGCCTATATATAATTTTTTCCCTTCCATTAGATAAATAATATAGATGAAATAAACCAAATTAAACAAATACCCATATAATTTTTCATAGCATTTATATGGATTACATACATTAGCTGATGCAATCTGAAGTATATGAGGGTAGTATAGACTCGACAAAAAAACAAGGTTTATATACCACATGCATATAATACCTTTGAAAGACATAAGGTAGACTATATTAGAAAGGAAATACATATTTATTAGACAAAATAAGCTACCATACACCCCAAGGTTGAATGAAATAGTCCTAAAAATGACTATTGAGCTATGGATTATGAATGACTAGTGGTGAAATGCCTTGAGGGTATTTCATAAATTATTGGATTAGGTCAATAGTGTAATAAGGTGATTACACTAAGTTTTAATAAGGATTTTTAATCCATTTTATATCTAAATGTTTTATTTTACTAGAGTATAATATGATAGTCATGCATGTGGTAGATGCATTAAATATGTAATAATGCACATATACCTCTTAAAATCCAATTAGGTGTGTCAAGTGAAGGTTTTTATTTGATAACCTTATGTTACATGTATATGTTTATAATTTTTTGTGTCACCTAAAAATAATAACATTATGTCACACATAACTATGAAGGCACAAGGAATAATATAACTACACTAGAAGACCAGACATAAGATTTAGTATGGGGTAGGTGGTTCCAAGGAGGTACAAATAAATGGTTCACATGAGAGAGAGAAGAATAATCCATGTGTGAAGGAAAGATACATTACATACAAAATGTGAAGAAAAGAAATATTTTATGAAAACAAACGCATAACATAAAATTATAATTTCAGATCCTATGGATAGAAAGTGACAAATGGTCAATTGGCTAGTTGGATGAAATGACATCTAGTAATGATTAGAATAAAACTTATCATATGAAGGTAGATATAAAAGTATGATCCAAATAAGAAATTAAACAACCTCATAATAATAGGAGTGTAAAATCTTGAGGCATGATTCATGATAACACATGTTAGAAGTTAAACTTTAATGCATGATGTAGCTACCCTAGCACGCGGTTGAGATAGATAGTGAGCTATATGTAAGGAATAATATTGATTTGTGAACCAAACCAACCAATTAACCATGATTTTAAAATATAAATATGGAAATTTTGATCATGGTAAATTTTTTCAAACAAAGATGTTAAATAAGGTTGATGTTGTGAGAGGCTAGTGTTGTTAGAGTTATTAGCAAAAATGGCTGAGAGACAGAAAGTATGTTGATAATTCAAGATGCCTAAAGGGAGGAGGACCATTTTTTGTAATGAAAATACTATTCATTATAAATACCCACACATTTTTATTGTGTGTGGGTCATTTGAATCAATAAGGATTAAAATTTATGAGTCCCATCCTATTTGGATATTTAAAGAATATTTAGGGCCTAAAAAAAATTAGGAAGAGACTAATAATACCATAAATTGAGTGTAACAATTATTTAGGATATGATTTAGGGAGGATTTAGGGATCCACATTAAGCATAGATGGTTAAATCTTAAGAAGTGTAACATAATACATGGGAATATTAGGGAAAAATCATGAATGAAGAAAATATAGAGAGGAGGAATAAGATTGGAGATGGTGAGTATAGTTTAACACTGAAGAAATTTTTTAGTGCCATAGGGGAAGATAATGTGTAATGGATTTATTCACTTAGAGGATGGTGAAACTTTGAGGATAAAATTAGATGGCAAGGAAAAGAGAAGAGATAATTGGTCTCTATTGACCATTTTTAACCCCCAAGGTTAAAAGGTCAACCCCTATAGTAATAAACTTGCTTGCCATGTCTTAATAACCTTGTTAAAAACTTATTCTTGCCTTATGTGGTCCTCAAAGGGTCTTTCTAAAACCTTATTATCATAAGTTAAGGTTAATTTGATAAAATTAAGGTAATAGTTATTTTGGTCTTGTACTAGCCTAGTCATGTCATACTGAGAAGAAGAGTGGGTCCAAAAGGTGTCATAGGTTATTAAGTAGTCCTCAAATTTATATTCTTGTCTTCATCACCTTTCATAAACATGTCACACTTGTTTGGAGAGTTTGAGGTTATTTTAAAAAATTTAAGGTAAATTTTTATGTAAAGGAAGGTGTTTTTGGATAATCCCATAGGTGTTAAAGTTGACCAAGACCAAGTATCCTTACAAACACCTTTATAACAGATTTTGAAGGAGTTTTTTAACTATCAAAATGTTAGATTACATTATTTTTATAGGTTTAACCTTAAAAAATGGAGTTTTAATCACTTGTACAGAATAATAAGACTCCATTTATTGGTTAAAATGGTTCAAGTGTGTAATTATAAATTATATAGATCAAATACACACTTTGTTTGAAGGTATAGGTTTTAATAATGCAAAACTTGCATCAGAACCTCCATCGCTCTCTTCACAAGCTCACAAAGGTAGCTTTCACATGATTAATATCGATAGAGGAGACAGAGTTAGGTCATGAGATATTTTCAAAAGGAGGGGGTTCTAATGAGATTAAAAATAATGGCATTGATACTTAGATTGATTCCCCCATATTTATGAACAATTGTTAAGAGCCTAGGGTGGTCTTAAACTGCTTATAAACCTTACAGACTTAATTTTTAGCACATTCATATTGTGATCAAGAGAATGAATGATATGGATGATTCAATAATTTCCTATAGATATTGAAAGTACTTATCACAAAGTTCTCAAACATTCACTTGGCACATGTGGCCCTCTTCAGTGTCAAAATCTCCATTCATGTTGAGTTATACATAGTTTTTGGAGTTCTTATGAGATTTATATATATAAATGGTTTGAGATGATGTATGTGTGTTATTTTAAATTTGTTAAAATAATATATTCTCTATCAATAACCCATAAAAATTATTCCTTTCACCTAAAAGAGTATAATATGGATATACAACCCTTTTACAATCTCAATTAGGAAAAGGTTTAGTTTCTAGTGATGAGGTGACAAACTAAGAGATTATAAAGACCAATATAAGGAAATGTTAAAAGGTATACATAAAATTCACCATCAAAATACTCATTGAAATCATAAAAATATCTCTAATAAGAGATCATATAACATGACCTTGTAGTCAGAAGTCCTAAATATAGACTTATAGGCTTGCGTTAATCTATAACCTAAAAGACACATCTATGAAGTGAATATGAGGATTAAAAGGTTTGTATGAAGGCAAAAAATAACATGGATTGATTCCCCAACATTATCCAAGGATAATTAAAGTGATTTATGACATTGAATGGGGTTGTTTCATAGTTATAGACCTACATGGTCATATAGAGGTCTACCTACAAAAAAGTGGCCTATGGGCAAAATGAGGATCTAAATATTCCATTGATAGTGTTATATGAAGACCAAAACTTTATGAAAATAAAGTATGAAGATTTGGAATCTTGTCCTCAATGCTAGAATAACCCTAGAATGCATGAAAAAGAGACTAAAAGTGAAAAGAGTAGACCTATAGGTCTATAGACCTATAGGCCTATTTTTCACTTTATATGAAATTAATTATATCTTGTAATTATGTTTAAAGGGTAAATTGACGATTAAGAGATTTTTAATACACTTCGTTAGTTGGACATGTAGGTCTGATTTTGTCACTTTAAATGTAATGAATTCCATATTGAAATTATGTTCAAAGGGTAAATAGATGATTGAGAGAGTTTTAAGACACTTAATTAATTTTAAATAATTTTTATAAGTGTAAATAAACTTTAATAAGGGTTTTCATTCTTAGTCTACAATCTAAACACATAGATATGCACCTATAGGCTAGAACTATTTTAGTATAAACAATGAGATAAGGATGCAATGTGTATAGTGAAGTTGGATCTTAGAGAGATAAAATTAAAAGGGTCATTTGAGGCTAAAAAAGAAACTAATGAAAAGTTTTGAAGGATGATAAATAAAAATTCATTTGAACCCTATATACACAATCAAATTGACATCCTACAGGCCTACTTTATCAAGTAAAGATGCATACTTGGTTTGGTTAGGAAAGGAGGATTTAGAGTAAAAAAAGTCACATTGAATTGATATTCTAATGATAATATGATTTCACATGATATCTAGGGTCAATAAAAATGATGGCAAGGCTTATAGGTCTATTTAGGCCTAGTAAACATAAGATGAAACACATAGGCCTATGTGTACAATTATGACAAGAATGATTTGTTGAAGGTGATATGAGAATATTAATATATAATAATATTTTAATAACTTCATAGAAACATTCATGAAGTTAAAATCCTTTAATAGTGAATAAATGCTCAAACGCATGCTTTTATGGTCAAGAATGCATATATGTTCATGAATCTAAGCATCAAAAAATGAAGGTTGAAGGGCAGTTATGGAGATATATGGAAGAGATGACCATTGGAATAAGTAAACATGAGTTTTATAGAACTTACTAAGGTGTTGGATATCAAAACCAAACATTGTTTCTCATTTTACAAATTCATATCTCACTTGACCTCACAAATGCATAGTCTACCAACCCAAGAGGTTCTTAAACTCACTCATATCATACATGGAAAGATTCATGGTGGTTAAAAATATTAGAAATAATAGAGTACCCATATTCACTCATGATTCATGGTATGTTGATGTTCATCTAAGGACTAAACTTTATGAATAATCCTTAAGAGTGTAATGCACTCATAGGCTACCAACAAGCTCTCAATGGCTTAATGAAAGGAAAATACATTTAAATGCCTTCAAATGGATTATTATATAATTGTAATGACTTTGGTGACCTTTTCAAGTCTTACGAGCATCTTCTTAAGCAATTTTTGGCATGTTAAAGGTATAATATTGTACATAATTGGCCTAGATACATGGGTGTAGGATCATTTATGAAGAAATAGTGCATGGATTGGCTTACAAATAAAGTAACAATGTCTATAAAAATTCAATAAATGTTAAATAACATTATACTCACCTATTCAAACCTCTTAAGAATATATATGAGCCAGCCAAGTCATCATGTTGGTCAAGAAGGTGAGAAATGCACCATTGTGCTAGCCAAGGAGCCTATGTGTAGACCTATAAAGCACTTGAAGATAATTCTATTCAGAATTTTAAATTTACTGATGATGTTTTAGGACCAAAAAAACAATTTACAAGATTTAGAAAATGAAATATGCTTGGCAAACCACCTCAATAACCTCTGAATATTGTTCAAGTACCTATACTAAGGTTATAGCCATTTTATGGTTCACTTATATGTATAGGGTCTCAAAAGCTAAAATTTGGCAAGGATCATGGTTAAGGGATGGATAAAATGAATAAAAACTTTTCAATAGTTTCACACATGTGGAGGCCATTTGATAAAAAACTCTATTTCTAGGCATGAAGGCCTAATTAGTGTTAAGTTATGGAGCTAAAAGCTTCACTAATGCAGACATGGAGGAGGGTGCAGAAGGGTTGCTGAGTGTCACAAACACCGGCATTGATTAGGCCAACCGATGTTGGTAGAATAAGGTAGGAGAGCAATTGATGTCAGTCAGAGATCGGCCAGCGTCGGTGACCCCCAGGCGGATAGGGACCGACGTCGGTCGCCTGTGTGGTTCGACTGTGAGTATATTACGAGCAGTTGGTTGACGAACCAAGTGTTTGCATGCTTAGTGCTAATTATAGACTGAGAGCTATAGATCTAATTATTGTACTAGGTGTCTAATTATTGTTTGGATGAGATCTATATAATAGACTCATGGTTGTATTGTAAACGTGTGCTAGAGAGTAAGAGAGCATTATTATAAGCTCCTTCTGTGTGTGAGGTAGAGCAATGGTGTGTTCCTCCTAGTGCCACAATACCAAGGTGGATGCTAGATTGGAGAATCAGCAGGGTTCTTCAGGAGTGTATGATCTTGGTCATCAGGTGAGCATGGCTACAATAGGAGATCTACATGGTAAGTAAGATCATTGATATACAGGTGTGTGTGTGTGTGTGTGCAAGGTCAAGGTTCACAGGTGTGCAGAACTAGCTTGATCAGTAGGTTGAAGATCAGATATGATAGCAACACAACAGGGAATAGTATCAGGAGAGATCTACTTGGAGTACAGGTGTGTACTCAGAGCATAGAGGAAGGCAAGGGAGATCCTTCCATAAGTAAGGTCTATTGAGGTGCAGGTTGTTGCAGGTTCAGGGGAGATCTACTTGAAGTACGTTTGTGTACTTGTGGTGTGCGTGGAGCATAGGTATAAGGTGAACACCAACTTAGTGTTTGAGTTGGGTGTTGGGACCTAAGAGAGAGAGCTTTGAGGAGAGAATTACTATTCACTTGAGGTGTGGAAAGCCTCTGAAAAGGTGGTGGAGAAGAAGTGGCATCTTCTTTATTGTATTCTTTTTTGTATGAGTATTAATACAAGTTGTGTATTATCTCTCATATCTTGTGTTATTTCTAGATTCTAGTTACTTGTTTATTCTAGTTATTTTTGCATATTAAGTTGCTTGGTATTTGGTAATCAATTGTGTGCTTTTGGTGTTTTATATTCCCAACAAGTGGTATTAGAGCTAAGGTTGCAGGAATTGGTTTGTGTTTGGTTACAGGTCACTCTCAGGGGTTTCTGATTGAGTGGGAGTAGAGCAATGGTAGATCAAAGTAAGCTAAGGATGGAGGAGTTCAAAATCATAGATGGTCACTTATGGTATGATGGAAAGAAAGAGCAGGTAAAATAAAAGTGTTGGTTTGTGGAAGATCAACATGGAGGAACTGAAGAAGTAGATGTTGTAGGTGATGTGGCACAGGATGCTCTAGGAGGTTTCTTAGATAAAGTTGAATCTTGTCTTATAGATTCGGTTGCCTCTTTCCATGTAGCCTCAGATAGAGGAGCTGGTGAGCCTTGCCAAAGAATAGGCAAAGGGGAAGTGAAGCTGAAATTGTAGGCGGCCAACACATGGGTGTTGAAGGAGATCATGCAGGTCCTAGGTTTGGAGATGTGGCTAATTTCTTCAGAAGAGTTGGGTGATGAGAGATGTACGAGAACTCTCACAGCGAATGCACTTAAATTAGCTGGTGGTAAGAAAATAGGTACTCTTTATCTACTTGTTTATATTACTGATTCTTCTTTTGTTGCGGAGACGTGGCTTTGTAGGCTTGGTCACATAAGCAGGAAGGAGATGCATGTTCTTAAGCGGAAGATAGATATATTTGATAGGCTTAAGAACTAGAAAGCCTTGGTGTTCTTGGAGGAGATGCAGAAAGAGACCAGTGGATGGGCTGGATACTTTTGAGCAGGGCAGTTTGGACATGGAGATTGATTCAAAGGAGCTCACGGGTAAAAAGGTCATCACTCACAGGAAACACAGGTACCAGCGTCAGTAGGAAAACTAACATCGGTAGTATGTAAGACTAACATCGGTCATGAGGACCAATGTCAACAGTAGGAGGACACCAACATCAGTAGGTTGGTAGTCAGGACAAGCGCAGGAACTAATGTCAGTCAGATGCAGACTGTGGGGTGGCCGAGGTCGATCACTGTAACAGATTTTGGGTGGACAGCAAGCTGTCAAGGAGTCTCAAACACCCATACGAAGGACTGAAGACATAAGTAGGCCTCAAATTCATTGTTCCTCTTCTTTATACTAGTTGCTGACTGTAGAGCAGGAAGGATCCAAGAAACAGTGGGAGCGTGGCATGGAGAGATTACAGAACCAGATGGGAGATTTGGTAGGGTTTCCATCTGGTATGTTAGCATTGTGAGACGAATGGATTCCTTAGTTGAAGAATAGAGAAAATAGACACGTGAGATGGAAGGCCAGGTATATGGTCTTGAGAGAGCTGCAAGACAGTGGGATAGGACTGACAGGTGGTACTAGGAGGATGACAAAGTAGGGCTTTAGTCAATGTCAGTATAACCATTGTGTTTGACTTACCAGGTGGATGATGCTCGCAACATCATTTTGTTACTGTATGTGGAGGATGAGCTTGGTATAGGTTCAAACATATAGGGGTTTGTTGAGCTAAGGGTAAGATGAGTTCAGTGGTTTGCTATGAAGAATTTAGAGTAGCGAAATTCTTCGGCATGGGAGACATGGGAGATCACAGTGTGATTTTGTTTCCAGTGGGAGCTGATTTGAATCAGGTGTTGGCGAGACGTAGTATGCAGAATCGAAGCTCACCAAGGGCTGGACAGTTTAGTGTCTGAAATCACATGAGGTCTTGCATAGACCTGAGTTTTCCCAAGGAGTGGGAGCTGTCAGAGAGTTAGGAGCCAATTCAGAGAAGTGGATTCTCAGGTATTTGAGAGAGACCAGTAGCAGGGATTCATGCTATTTAGGGTTAGGACTTCACTACATGTGTTTGTAGATGTGGATGCGGCAGGGTACTCGGATGACAGGAGGTACATCACAAGTTGTGTGGTGGGTGGTCTTTAAGGTTGTGCTTGAAGAGGGATACAAATCAGGAAATAGATTAGATAGAGTACAAGTACAGGTACAGTGTAGTTTTTTATCTCCAAGTGGGAGATTGTTAAGTTATGGAGCTAAAAGCTTCACTGATGCAGACATGGAGGAGGGTGCAAAAGGGTTGCTGAGTGTCACAGACACCAGCATTAGTCAGGCCAACCGACATCGGTAGAATAAGGTAGGAGAGAAACTGATGTCGGTCAGAGATCGGCCAGCGTCGGTGACCCCCAGGCAGATAGGGACCGGCGTCGGTCACCTATGTGGTTCGACTGCGAGTATATTACGATCAGTTTGTTGACGAACCAAGTGTTTGCATGCTTAGTGCTAATTATAGACTGAGAGCTACAGATCTAATTATTGTACTAGGTGTCTAATTATTGTTTGGATGAGATCTATATAATAGACTCATGGTTGTATTGTAAATGTGTGCTAGAGAGTAAGAGAGCATTATTATAAGCTCCTTCTATGTGTGAGGTAGAGCAATGGTGTGTTCCTCCTAGTGCCACAGTACCAAGGTGGGTGCTAGATTGGAGAATCAGCAGGGTTCTTTAGGAGTGTATGATCTTGGTCATCAGGTGAGCATGGCTACGATAGGATATCTACATGGTAAGTAAGATCATTGATATACAGGTGTGTGTGTGTGCAAGGTCAAGGTTCACAGGTGTGTAGAACTAGCTTGATCTGTAGGTTGAAGATCAGATATGACAGCAACACAATAGGGAGCAGTATCAGGAGAGATCTACTTGGAGTACAGGTGTGTACTCAGAGCATAGAGGAAGGCAAGGAAGATCCTTCCATAAGTAAGGTCTATTGAGGTGCAGGTTGTTACAGGTTCAAGGGAGATCTACTTAAAGTATGTTTGTGTACATGTGGTGTGCGTGGAGCACAGGTATAAGGTGAACACCAACTCAGTGTTTGAGTTGGGTGTTGGGACCTAAGAGAGAGAGCTTTGAGGAGAGAATTACTGTTCACTTGAGGTGTGGGAAGCCTCTAAAGAGGTGGTGGAGAATAAGTGGCATCTTCTTTATTGGATTCTTTTCTATATGAGTATTAATACAAGTTGTGTATTGTCTCTCATATCTTGTGTTATTTTTGGATTCTAGTTACTTGTTAATTCTGGTTATTTCCACATATTAAGTTGCTTGGTATTTGGTAATCAATTGTGTGCTTTCGGTGTTTTATATTACCAACAATTAGGGAGAGAGATCAGGTGAAAAAGGACATTTCCACTCACATTTCATGTCATGAAATTTTTCATAGAGATATAAGGGGATACTAGGTACTCAAAACTATCTTTGTTTTCCTAGGATCATTCATACATTCTTCTGCATAAGCAAGTTTATATGTTTTTAGGGTTATAAGGAGTTGGTTGGTAGGGAGAGCTTTAGGTACAAGATGAAGTATTCGAGAGAGTTTGAGGCCTCCAAATGAGTTATTTAAGGTCTATTTTTATATGAATATACCTTTCATGGAGAATAATTATAGTTATGAAAGCAATGTAAGGATTTAACACTTGCAAGCAAGGAGAGGCATAATAAGTCCAAGTGGGATTAAAGAGACCTAAGAGGTGTACTCATAATTTCAATGTGAGTTTTAGGATTTTCCTAAACAAGGGAAAAGTTTCAAGGATTAGGGAAATATTATTCCAACATGACTTGACAATCAAAAAGGACACTTGGCACCTCAAAATCCAAGAGAAGGGGTAATTTTGAAAAAGAAAACAAGGTGTCAAAAAAATAAATGAAACTCCACTCCACTTAGAAGAGTAAATCATATTTATAAGAGTAAAACTTGTCCTTTGAGACCAGATTCAACTATTCTTCAACTCCTTTCTTATTTTTATCTCTTATTTTCCACTTGTTACCTCACTTTCCTATGCCCTTCTCTCTTTTTCTTTCTCATTTCTGTATAAATTTAGTCTTGATGGGATACATGTTCATCATCCACATGGGTATGGAAAATACTTACCCATTTACAAGAATTTGATCAAAGTAAAACTTTTGGTTTTACCTCTTCCTTTGATGAGTGTCAATGTGTGTGCATGACTATTTGATCTTGTTAAGTGACTATCTTAGCTTCCTTGGCATGTTATCATTTAATATCATTCATATTTAGTTTAAAGGCTTATCTTTTTTATATTTTTAAGTGTCTAAGTGAGGTGTGAATTTTGAGTGAGTTTTTTATTCATTAGTGTCATTTTATGACCTCTTCATTAGTCCTCCTAGCTCAATCATCTTTCACTTCCTCCACAATCAAGTGTTGATATAGAGAAAAAGATTAAGAGTAGTGTTTGTTTAGGTTAGAATAATGGTTAATGTTAATATGTAGATATTTTTTTTTGATATTTTTCCTAAGATTAATTTATTTTAATTGATGTCAAGGTGATCTTAGTACATAATGCATTAATGACAAAGTGATAGGTTCCAAATGGATTTGAGAGTACATATCATGTGTGCAGGCCTTTGAGGTGATTAACCATGTTTGAAGGGTTAAATTAGGGGTAATTTTTACTTGGTTTAATTATGTAATTTAAAGGAATCCATTGTAATGGTCTTGTGAATGTCTAGATGATCCTAATCATCTCCTAGTCATCTTGGCAAATCTTCTTGAGTAAGAATATCAATGATGTCATAATTAACACATGTAATGGTTTAAAAATAAATTGGTCACATGGGTTTGTTCATATTTGTTCTTAGATAATGTGGTAAAAATTTTAGGTATTGATATGGTGTATATAAAAAATAATGTTGGTGCAAAGTTGTTCTCCTAAGCAGATTTCACTGCTTTCCATACTTAGCCAAATTTACAATGTCAAGTTAACAAAGGCAAACCAGTCAATAGTATTTTGTTTATAACTTTTGATAATGGATGAATTTGATAGTGGTGTAAAAATAAAAGTGGTAGATAAATTAAATTTATATCTAATAAAGTTTATTATTAGGTTTAATTGGTCATACAATTGCTTTTACTTCATATGATAATTTTTAATTGTTGACTATGTTTTTTTTGAATAAACCATGGTGTAGAGAAATGATTATATAAGACAAAGTATTGATAAAATATTGTTGGTATAAAAAAAAGATTATATAATTCATATTTTATTTTATATCTAGGTATTTTGGCACTCATTTGTGAAGATAGTGTTTTTGGGCTAGTTAAGCCTAATAGGTCTTTAAGACCTGATGGAGGTTTTAGAGTATTAACAAATGATTTTATGTTCCTTGAGAATTTATAAGGGTTATAGATAATGAAATTAAATTGATCAAAGTAGTTTGGATAATTGTTAAGGGAAATATGGAACATAGTGACTTAAAGTGTTACATGAAGGTGAATTAGGTCTCCATGGGACCTATTGAAGGCTTGAGGGATAAAAGAGGTTTCATAAGGTGATCGAGTAACTTGAAAGTGTTGTATGATATATTAAACATAAATATGGAATGTATAAAATTATGTTAAATTTTTTAAAATTATTCCATATTTTTTTAATTTATATTGAAATCTGAGTGTAACGTGTGGCCTAATGGAGGGCTAATTGCTTAGATCTTGCTTAATCCTAGTGTGTTGTTTTGAGCCATTTGAAGCATGGTCAGCCTAATGAGTTGATGTAAATTTTATGTAACATGTATTAATACATATATTTATGTTTATATAAGTGTTATATATTCCTTAATGGTTAATTAGAGTGTTTTTTATGACCAATATTGATTGGAGAAAGAATAATGCATATGTAGAAGGACATTTCAGTCTCATTGTGCTAGTCAGACAATGGAAGAGTGAAACAAATTATATATTAAATTAAAAAAGGATAAGAGGACATGGAAAACAAAATAAAATCATTTTTCATATGTGACAAGGGCTAAGATTTTATTTTAGGTCATGATCAAGTAAGAAGATTTATTTTAAGGATTTTAGGCCTATTTTGCTTTGGTGATCTAGTGCAAAGATTTTGATAATTAATGAATGAAGTGAATCGTATGAGATTTTCATAAGTCTATGAAGGAATGAAAAGAATAAGAATAAAATGTTGAAAATTTAATAAATATCAGATAATGGTACTGAAGGTAATCGGTAAGTTTTGTATTGAATCAAGGCATGATTAGGCCTAGTTTATCTAGATGACCTAGAGTGAAGAAGTGCATTTATTAGATTTATGCTATTTAAAGACTATATTTACCTATAATAAGATAATATTGGGAAATAGGAATGGCCTCAAGTTCATGAACATGTGTATGAGGGGTAATGAAGAGAAAGAGTTGTTGCATGCTTATGTAAGAGGCAGATTTATGAACTACCATCACTTTTATGAGGTATAAAGGCAGGTTTTCAGGTGTTAGAAAGAGATAATATCACAATCAAATGTGTAATACATAATATCATATGTGGATATGAGTTTGGAGGTGATAGAGTTGGTACTTGATCATCTAAGGGTTTATAACCTCATTGTTAGTTGTTGCTAGCTAAAGGTCAATTAGGTGATTGACTAAATTGAGGGGTGGGTGCTCCTTGATCAGTTGGTGATGATATTAATTCACATAATACCTTTATATTAAAATATTAAAAATCTTGTTTCAAGTGGATTTTCTCCCCCCATGAGGGTTTCCCATATAATTCATGTGTTATGTTATTTGATATTACATTGTTTTCTTTATTCATTATAATGAATGGTTTATATTCTTCATGAATGATTTTATTGAATGGTTAAGAGTTTTAAGAATTGGAATTGAATTTTATATTATTACTTCACTAATTCACCACCCCCCACCATATCTCAATGATTGTGCTTCCAATAAACAATATCAAATTAGGTCCTTCAAGAAGGCTTGACAACTAGAAGGTGGTCCTTGAAGCACAAAATGGCTAAAAAGCTAAGAAAAGAGAATCAAGAATTAATATTAATGGTAAAATGTATTAGAGATAATATTATGTATTTTGAGATAATTTGGATGAAATATAACTCCAAGGAAGTTGAATATGAAAAGATCATCAAAAAACTTAGAGAGTAGGTCAATTCCTCTATGGAATGTGAAGGAAAGGTGAGTCATCTTTAAACCAAGCTTGAGATAATGATGGAGGAAATAAAATAATTCAATATTATTATTCATGATATTAATAATCATTTAGAGGATTCAAATTTAATTTTGAGGTCAAATAAGGCTGAGTGTGATCAATTGAAAACCAAGCTAGGATCTTTGAAGTTTGATCATGAAAAATTAGTGGTCAACATGAGCAAGGTTGAGCAAGAGGAATTGAAAAAAGTAAAGAATTATGATAGATCTAAAAATAAGTTGATAATACCATAAGGGATTCCCAATGCTGTGAGGTTTGTAATTCATCTCATAAACAATGCTATGGTTGCAATCAATTTGGTCACATTGTAAGAGATTACAAAAGAAGAAGTAACTTGTCAAAAGGAGATAATAACCATCATCATTATGTAAGAGATATGAATGATATTGTTTGTTTCAAATTTCATAAATTTGTTTATATTGAAAAATATTGTAAAAATAGTTTGAATGAGTTCTCAAAGAAAAACAAGGTGTATGGATCTCCTAGTGGTTAAGGAAGAGGTCATACATGGATATGGAGACCTAAGACTATTAAGAGAGAATAGATTGAGAAGAAGAATGAATTTTTTGAGAGAATATCAGTCAAGATGGTTTTTTTTTATATGGTAGATATGAAGGCAAGACATGAATATTATTTATTAGGGCATGTTGACAACCAAGTCAAAGAGAAGATGGATGAGCCAATCAAGCCTATGAGGAGGCTTAGGAAAGACAAGCAAACTAGTGATAGTATGCAGACTTGGTAATATCCTATGTTTCAGGTGTTATAAATGTATTATAAGTTAATGTGTCTCTATTAGGATTAATAGAGGAATTGATCAATCTTTTAAATCATCATGGAATGATGTTGCATGGTTGATAAGTGAGAAACTAATGAATGAGTCAAGGTATGTTCTTTATCTTGATATGCATATAGTTGATTATGGATTCTTTAAATTGATTTAAATATTTTAAAATATTTATATCACATATTAATAACTTTGAAAATGGATTTTAATTTCTCCAATTATTTTTGGAATAAGATCTCACTTTGAGTATCCTTGGTTGGCATAAGGATTTTAACACTAGAAACCCTTGACATGGTGTATCTTGGGTTGTACAATGATTTCAATAATCAAATTTTGTGATAAAGTGTAAAGTGATGATATGAAAGTATAAATGAGGTTATTTTATGATAATAAGTAGTCCCTTGATGTAAATGTATGATATTTTAAAGTTATGTGTCTTTGTAGTATATCTCTTTGAAGTGACCTAGGAGAGGAATATCTTTTCTAGTGCAAGAGAGATGTTCTTAAAGGGATAATATTATGAAGTTAAGATAAGATTGAATTATTAGGAATGTATGAATTCAATAATATTTCATCCATATACGGTATAATGAGGCAACTTGTTCATATTGGTAGCTTGAAGAGCTGTTATAAGCATGGATTCAGGTAAATTTAGTTTCTTTTCATATGAGAGGGTTTGTTGAGTATGTTCTTATTGTTCAAATCAATTGTGATTGTTTGGTTCATATGAGAAGGTTTTTATACCATTTAAATAAGTAATTTAGGATCAATAATATCTGCATTTTATTCATTTTTATCATGAAAGGATGTTGGATAGTTGTGGTAACTAATTTGTGAATGATGGCTCCATTCAAGGTATGTTCTTGTAAAAGAATTTACTTGTTTATGTTTGAAATATTTTGGTTTTTTTTAGAGGGAATATGGAGTTAGGGAGAGATAAATAAGGTTTATTTAGGAGTATGTGAAGTCTGGGCATGTTTTCTATAACCCAATAATCAAGGAGAAGTTTAGATAGAGATATGTTCTCTTCAATTGATAATATGCAAGGTATGCATAGAGTGAGGGGGAACATATGTGAGATATTTCAATACCAATGATATTTTATATTTTATTATAGATTAATAACATGTTAAATGAGATGATAATGATTTTAAGGGGATATTTATAAGCTCTATGAATAGTTTGACAGATCCAAGAATCAAGTTGGCATGTTGAGGAAGAGACCTTTTGTCATTAATGTCAAAGGGGGAGAAAGTTCAGAATGAATGATTTGTTCACTTTAGGATATAGAATTATTAAAGGTGTTTTAAATAACTAAAAAAGGAGGACATTTTTTAGATTTTTATTTTGATGCATTTATTTTCATTGATGTCAAGGTGATCTTGGTACATAATGCATTAAAGACAAAGTGATAGGTTCCAAGTGGATTTGAGAGTGTATATCATGTGTGTAATAATTTTAGGTAATTAACCATATTTTAGGTGTAAAATAATGGGTAAGGATTTCTTGGTTTACTTGTGTAATTAAAATTAATCCATTAGAATAGTCTTGTGAAGGTCTAGGTGATCTTAGTCATCTCCTAGTCAACTTGGTAGATCTTCTTGAGTAGGCATATTGATGACATAAGAATAAAGCATGTGTTAAGGTTTAAAAATAAATGGTCACATAGATTTGTTAATATTTATGTCTATGTAATTTTTTTTAAAAAATTAGGTCTTGATATGGTGTCTATAAAACGTTATGGTGGTGCAAAGTTTCTCTCCTATGCTGATTTCATTGCTTTGCATAGCCAAATTTGCAATATCAAGTGAACATAGGAAAGGTAGTCAATAGTTTCGTTTATAAAGTTTGATAATGGATGAATTTTATGGTGTTGTAAAAATAAAATTGGTATAATAATTTAAGGGATATCTAGGAAAATTTATTAGGAGGTTTGACTAGTTGTATAATTGCATTATTTCATGGGAGAGTTGACTATTATTGACTATGTTTTTTTCTAAATAAACTAGGGTGCAAAGAAATTATTGCATAAGATAAATTATTTATAAAATATTGTTTGTATAAAAATGAAATATGAATTAAACTCCATATATATCATCCTAAAAGTGATTTGGAGTTTTTAAAATCAATAAAGGTGAAGTTATTGCTGGTCAAAGTTGACTATAATTATTACGGGTCTGAGTAAGTTTCTTACAGTGGTGTTTATTAGAATTTGGAAGATTAATGAAGGTTTCTTATAGATTTTATAATGTTATTGAGGTGTTGATATTTAAATACATATGTGTATTTTACATGGAAATTTTGTATTCAGGTAGTTTGAGCCTCTTTTGTGATTCAATGTTTTTGGGCTAGTTAAGCCTAATAACTCTTTAAGACCTAATGGAGGTTTTAGAGTATGAGTGAATGATTTGATATTTATTTATCACGGTTAAGTATCATATAGAATCAAGGTAAATCTATTTGAGTGGTTTTAGTTATTGGTAATTTTCCATATGGAAAATAGTGACTTAAGTGTTACACGAAGGTGAATTAGGTTTCCATGGGACCTATTAAAGGCTTGAGGGCTAAAAGAGGTTTCACAAGGTGAGTGAGTTACTCAAAATTTTTGTATGGATTGTTAAAAATAAATATGGATTGTATTACATTATGTTAAAGTGTTTAAAATTTTTCCATATTTTTTAAGGTAAATTTGCATCTAAGTGTAATGTGTGGCCTAATGGAGGGCTAATAGCTTAGGTCTTGCTTAAGCCTAGTGTGTTGTTTTGAGCCATTTAATGCATGACCAACCTAATGGATTAGAGTAAATTATATGTAACTTGTAATAAGACATATATTTATGTTTATAAAAGTGGGATATATGACTTAATGGCTAACTAAAGTATTGTGTCTAACCAAGATTGATTAGAGAAAGAATAATGCATATGTAGATGACCATTTTGGTCTCATTGTGCTACTTAGACAATGGAAGATTGAAAAGAATTAGGTATGAATTTTTAGAAAGTTAATAGGCCATGAAAAACATAATATAATAATTTTGAATATGTGACAAGGATATAACATTGTTTGTTTCAGGTCATGAGCAAGAAAGAATATTTGTTTCAAGGCTTTTAGGCCTATTTTGCTTTTGATGACCTAGTGAAAAGGTTTTGATAATTAATGAATGAAGTGAATGGTATGGAAATTTGTATAAGTGTATGAGGGAATGGAAATAATAATAATAATAATAATAATAATAATAATAATAATAATAATAATAATAATATGTTGAACATGTCATAAATATCATACAGTGACGTTGAAGGTAATCAGTAAGTTTTGTATTGATTCAATGCATGATTAGGCCTAGTTTATCTAGATGACCTAAAGTGAAGAAGTGCATTGATTATATGTAGACAAATTAATACATAGATTTTTTATGACTATTATTTATGATTTTTCAAGACTTTATTTACATCTATGAAAATAATAATAATAATAATAATAATAATAATAATAATAATAATAATAATAATAATAATAATGATAATAATAATAATAATAATATGGTGTACATGTCATAAATATCATACAGTGATGTTGAAGGTAATCAATAAGTTTTGTATTGATTCAACACATGATTAAGCCTAGTTTATCTAGATGACCTAAAGTGAAGAAGTGCATTGCTTATATGTAGACAAAGTAATACATATATTGTTTATGACTATTATTTATTATTTTTCAAGACTTTATTTACATCTAATAATATCATAGTGTGAAGGAGGAATTACCTCAATGTCATGAGCATGCGTATGAAGGGTAAAGAAGAGAAAGAGTTGTTGTATGCCTATATAAGAGGCAAATTTGTGTTTGTATGAACTACCATCAATTGTATGAGGTATAAAGGTAAGATTTAAGGTATTATAAAGATAGAATACCATAATAAGGTGTGTAATACATTAGATTAGAGGTAGTGATCATTTTGGAGGTGATTGAGTTGGTGCTTGATCATCTAGGGGTTGTAGCCTACTTGCTAGTTGATGATTGCTAAAGGTCAAGTGGGTGCTTAAATAAATTGAGGGGTGGGTGATAATTTATTTGTTGGTGGTGATATAAATTTAAAAAATACCTTTATAGGATAGTATTCCAAATCTTGTTTGACATGGGGTTTATCCCCCATGAGGGTTTCCCACATAATTGATTTGTTATGTGCTTTGATTTTGCATTGTTTTATTTATTCATTTCAATGAATGGTTTATATGGTTCATGAATGATTTTTTTGAATGCTTAAGATTTTGAATAATTAGAATTGAATTTGATTTTTTTTGCATCACTAATTCACCCCCTTCCTCTCAGTGATTGTGCTTTCAATAGTTGGTTGTGTTCAAACTATTTTGGTGCATCACCTCCATGAGAGTAGGTTTCTCTCTCTGTTCATAAAAAAATGATAGATTAGTGAATGAGACCAAGTGATACATAAATGGGAGATAATTTTATAACCTATAGATTCAATCCACCTAAGGTCATCTATAGCCTTGGATTATATCCATGTTATCCCAAATTTGGAAGGATTTAGCTATCTTCTAGGGTTGAAATTTTGGGTTATAACAATCTCCACACCACTAATATTGCTAGCATTTTCCATGACTCTCCATAAGGTAAGATTTAAATGGGAGCCATTTCTCTTCCATGTTATGAAATTATCACTAAATATATGGCTAGAGCCATTTAGAAATATACCCTTACTATTTGAGGGTACTCAAGGTGCACACTATAAGGGGATAATATGCCAACTACATAAAATATATGGGTTAAGTCCACAAACCTAAAGAATTAAATCATGATTCAACTTGTGCCCATAAGGAGGTATAAGGGGAAAATTTAGCTCAAAGAAGCATGGAAATTTGTTGGGTTATAGATTCCATTATAGGAAAATTAAAGAAGAAGGTTTACCGAGAATAATTACAAGTATTAGGTAGTAGGGTGAATCTCATGTATCCTTTGGAGAGATATTTAGGTGGTTTTATAATAATACATGATGTGATAATAAATAAATCATCATAAAAAACTGAGGCATGCCCTTTAAAATGTAGATGATAACAAAGAGATAAACTAATAGGAATGACGCAGTAGAAATGAAAAGATATCAACCCATTATGCACCAAACAAGCTATGTTATATTTATCATAGGAAGAAGAAGGATATAAATATAAAAGGAAGGTATGTACACACCATTCCAATAAAAAAAATTAATTTGATTGTAATGTTTTATTTATCTCCCAAATAATGAGTAGTGTCTCATGATGAGATTCAACACAAAGGATTATTGAGTAGTTTAAATGTATATGAATAATTTTATGGTTAAAACTCATAGAAGTATGGACTGAACAAGGAAATAAATAAAAATATGGTTTATTTTGTATGGAAAAGTGGTTTAGTGTGGGGTGTTGTTGACCCAAGGAAAATTAGATAAGTAATAACAAATACTAAAGAACACAAGTATTATATAGATAAAGATATATAAATTCTAATAGTTTATTAATAACATGCACAATCAAAAATAATAACCTACATATGTGCCCATAATTGACTACTATAAATATAGGTGAAAGTCACTGAAAAACATATTCACTTGCACTAAAATATAAAATAACATGATGCAGACAGTTAAACACTTTAATCTAGGAACCACATTATAAATTATGGGGATAAATGGTGGAAATTAATACTAAAAATTGATATTAAAATTAATTCAAGAATCTAAAACATATGATGTTAGTAGATGGCATTAGATAGTCCAAAGCATTAATCACCAAGTGAGGAAAATGTCATAATAACTACTATGTGGTTGCAGTTAGTGGTAGGAAAGACTCTTGTGAGAAAATAAAAGGTAGATGAAAATGATAATAAAGGGATGATTATTTTTTTATCCTATTTAAATTGTAGTATCTTGTAGAAACACTCTTGAATTATATACTTACATCTAGGAACACTAACTTAGAATGGAGACATGATGATTAGTGAGAACTATAGTATTGTAAGTGTTACAAGCATCTTGTAGAGAATGGATAGTTATGTAATATTGATATGTTAATAAATAAATAAATTATATTTACTTTTTAATTGATGTCTATGATTATGAATTTAGTGAAATTTTGGTCTTACTTAGGATTATTTACTACATAATAGTTCATGTTTATTGGTTACTAATGGAAACAATATAGACTTAGAATATATAAGTTAGTTCATGGTTATGGTTAGAAATGAGAGTATCAAGTATGCCCTAGATAAGATCACACATAAGTATAATCTTGAAATAATATGATTCCACCCCATTACACACAACTAACTCCAACCCAACCCAATTTTTGTTCTTTGTGCTTTAGGTGATTATGTAGGGTTCCCTTGTGTGATATTATGGTGCAAGATTTGATTCATTAAAATTTAGATAGCATTAATGGTCTGATGTACTTAGATACAATTATATAAAAAATACCTTACATTACATATGTTACATACAAGATTTGATAACATATTATCCACATGTTGACATGATTTTACAAAATTACATATTTATACATTACATAATAGAGTTAAATCTTTTTTAGATGAGTGACTTATAGGCTACACCCCTCATCTTAAAAGAGGGAATATCATTGGTATTCTCATATAGACGCAAGCCTCCATGAGTAGAATATATATATATATATATATATATATATATATATATATATATATATATATATATATATATATATATATATATATATATATATATATATATATATATATATATATATATATTTGGAAATAGTACATATTTCATAGATTTGGAGTGGTTTAGATATAAATGGTTCATATATGAGACCAATATTTTCAAATTGTTATAGCTATTGGGTACATATTCCATCCATGTGCACTCATGTTAAAGAGACATGAGTTATATAGATTTAAATTTATTTGATTCCCTATGGAATGAGAGTACACATAATTTATAGGAATATAAATTATAGGTTTTAACATATATGGTATAATTGAAATACTTTTTCTAAAAATTAACATATAAATTCATAGCATTCTATATCAGTTGGCAACAATTAGTTTATGCATGATACTAGTTCATACACCTATATATTACTACAAATATCAATTTCCACCAATCGATGATGCATGGTACTAGTTTATGAGCATACACACTAATATAGTTTATACTTTTCTACTAATTCAATTAGGCATGATACTTGTTCATGCACATTTACATATTTTACAAAGAGCATTATTTAAAATGTTTATTTCAAAACATGATTCAATGACACTAATAAGTGAGTAATATTAAATCTATAAATCCATATACAAAGGTTTATTTAAGTTTTTTAAACTAATGTAAATTAACATTCAATGACCCTCAATTCCATGTAATTACTTATTGAAAACAAATAATGTGGTTTCAAAGTTAATATCTTTATGTGCAAGATCATAACTAGATTAGTTACCTTAGTGTGATTGAGGTTCAACGATGAACAATATCATTAATCCATATATTAATTAGGGTTGTGGAATTTTTATTCTTAACAAATAGATTTCATAGTTAATAAAATTAGTATTTGATTAGTCCACATTTTGAAATGGTTCAACATGAGGAACTATTCCCAAATTCTTCAACAAGTAAATTTATCCAACAAGTTACAGGGTAGGATATTTACACCCACAAACAACTATACTCGTTCCTTCTCCTTTATTTAAAATTTCAATTATTTTTTAGATTTTAGATTCCACATATTGACTACTACATACTCATTGACATTTTTTATTTGAGCAAATCTACACATTTAGAGCCATCTCCCAAAGAAAAAGTATGTTATACATATTTATACTTTATCATTCTATTGTAGTTTTTGTATTTAATTTAAATACTAGAATTAAATGGGGGAATTTTTAGACACTAAGATATAGTATTAAACACTTTGAAATTCCAATATTGACCTACATTTATCCTACATGGCTTTTTCATCTCAAAATAAATTTTATTCACCTTCTCTCACATCTACATGGTTTTTTATGATTTTGACCATCCTATTTTTCTGCCAGTCACCTAAAAGGACATATTAATATGTGTCAAAAAAACTAAATAGCATACATATATGTCTCAATATCATCATATTTAAATTCATGTATCTTGGACATAAGTCATAGGATTATAAATTTACATCAATGAAACTATCCTCAAGGGAGACATAATTGTCCCTCACCAAAAAAATACCATTTTTCAAATCTAAGCAATTCCTATGGGTCAGCCCATTTTATTATAATGTCATTGGAATGATAAATTAATATAATTGAATCATATAAATATAATATATATTTAATATTGTTATCCATTTGGTAGTCATATAGCACTTATCTACTGTTCTTCTATATTAATACACATTAGACAAAAATGCACTATTTTAACCAATTGGAAAATCAATCATTAGGAGTAATTATCAACAAAGTTAGAAGTACACCCAAAAAATTCAAGAGTGAGTGTCAAAATATAGATAGTTATGTGATTTAATATAGAAAAGGATCACAATTACACATTCACACTAAATGAAATAACTGCATATGGGTTGATTAACCTTTTTTATAATTATATATGTAGGTAGTAGTTAATCATCAATAGAGGTGATTGGGATCAACTTATTCCATTACACTTTTGATTTTTGTACACATTTCATATATTCACATCTATGTCTATAATTTCAAGGAGGAGGATATTTTCTATAGTTGCAGACATAGTTAGGCATAATAATCTCACATATAGAGCTATTGTAAGTATTGTATTGGAGTATACAAGTACAAACCTTGAAATATCCTAGGATAATAATATCAACTTACAATCAGTTTCATTAAAAAAATTATCCAAGACTAAGTTTAGTGACCCTATGTGTATAAATATTCCATTTGAAATATTAATGACAAACAGGTCTTCTTCCAACCCCTTTCCACTATCATGAGCTAGTCACAATCAATTTGTGAAGTATAAAATCTAAGTACCTTGATCTCTTTACTAGTTTCTATATTTAATACATGATATTTATTAATTTAATTTAATTTAATTTAATTATTTTACATTCAGACTCATTCTTAATTTTCATACATTATAATCTGAATTACATTCATATTTGTATCTTAATTAGGATCACTAATACAAATTGAGGTAAAACATATTGATGATCCTTACATTTTTAAAATGATGCAAAAATCTATGTCTCTTTTAGGGTTTCATCCTTATTTCAATGATTTTTCACAAATCCTTTCTTAGGGTTTCAAGTCTAATTTCTTATTTTCCCACACAAAAGAAAATAAATACTTTCACATTAGCTCTTGCCTTCTACATACTTTCATGATTTCATGATGTTCCATCCAATAAGGATAGTTTAATTTTCCCTTTAAGTAATATTAATAGATTAATTTAGGATAATATAGGACATAATCACATTCCTTTGCCTTCCTCTAACATGGAAAATTTAAATATAATGAATGGTTTTTTTCTTTGATGATGTAAATATTCATGAATACATAAAACTATTGATTATGTTAGATTGTCTAAAATAGAACATGATAATTATGGAGCCAAAAATTATATTGATCATAACAAACTTAATGGGATATATTTTAAACTAGTCAAATCCTTGTCAAAATTTCATTATGGACTTCATCAAAATCATCAACAAGTGGATAAAATGTTAAAATTAGTCCTAACATATATTGTTTCACCTAAATATAAAGATGTTACGTCTAGGGAATAATAAAATACATTTACTACTCTCACCCAACCCTTTCAATCTATCAATCCAATCATAATTATTTAGACCTATGATATTATTACTATTCCTAAATCTATACCTCCAATACCATATGTGATGTCCACTAAGGGTGTGGTGGAATATTAAGGTTACCCACAATTTTCCATTCATGATCCTACATCTATGACATATTCCCATCTTTTGATGACTATACATATTACATAATCAACTTCTCCTACTACATATTCCCTCAAGTAGACTATTTTAACTATGCAGGCTAAGGTGTTAAAATTAGACAAAAGGTATGTCTAGAGATAGTCATTTATGGAATCACATGCCTTAATTCATAACCCTCCATCACATGAGATATCATATTACACCTTACTTAAAGGCTTTTCAAATCCTAAACTTTTAATCTATGATGGTAAATGTGATCTCGAAGAACACCTCCAATATTTACATGGAATATGTTTGGATTATGTATCCAATGATAGATTATTGACCAATATATTCCAAATAAGTTGGAAAGACTATGTTTTGGGATGTTTTTTGAATTCCCCTTTCATTTAGTTAGATAGTTAAACATTTTTTAAGATCAATGTATAAAAAAAAATTCCATCAAAATTTATTA
Source organism: Torreya grandis (assembly GCA_037957365.1). Taxonomy (NCBI): domain Eukaryota; kingdom Viridiplantae; phylum Streptophyta; class Pinopsida; order Cupressales; family Taxaceae; genus Torreya; species Torreya grandis. Next base: position 435,611 of record JARHVA010003716.1, read on the forward strand.
TATATTATCTTATGTGTAAATTTACAAACTCAATAAAGGGTTCAATGATCCAATTAGTGAGTATGTACTTAGATATAATATTATTCTTCCTAATTTGACTATTACTATGGAATAATATTAATTATATTATATATTCAAATAAATATTTATTTCACCACTATTACTTTACATAATCAATATTTCTTTCACCACTACATGTGTCAATAGTATTCAAAATAATTAATTATTTTTATGATTTACACCATACATTGAGAGGTCAAAAATTCAATGTCATAGCTTTGAAAAACCATAAATATGTAACTGATAATCTAATCACCTTAAATATTAAGTTTAAAATTAATCCAATCTATAAGGATATATAAAATTATAATAATGATGAGTAAAACATAAACTAGTAGTGTAGTATCATAACTTAAAATTTGAATTTTATTATCTGCTTCACATGAGAGGATGTTTTTCATGGTTAAAATAACCTCTTCATATACTATTAAATAAGATAATTGGGTGCAACCTCATATTCATTCGTAAAAAATAAAAGTTTGATGAAAATTATATCTACACTTAACAAGTATGGTCAGAATTCATACTAAAACTACCATAAAGCTATTAGACATTATACAAACATATGTTTCAATTAAAATCATAAGATACCAAATATTATTTATTAAAATACTATTGATCTGATAACACCAACAAAAGAGAATAAATAGATATAAAATGATAATTAAAAATTGAAAATATTCAATGACCCATTTATAAATCATGAGGTAATAGAGACCAATGATACATATGAAGTACATTATACATACAATGTGAATTCCCCTCCTATGACATATTATCACCCATTAGATGATATAATTGGTACATTTATAGGCATATTATAATATCACATTATGATTGCATTAGATCATAATGATATTTTTGATGATGTTTTATATTTCCACACACTATTCATATGTGATCACATCATAAAATCGCCTATTTATAGTGCCATGGTTAAAAATGGGTCAAGTTAAAACATGTGCATAATGATACTTCAAAACACACTCAAATACACACACTATGATTAAAAATATACTACATGAGTGGTTAAAGTATTTTATGGAATGATGAAGAATACTCTTAAACATATTATAATACCTATTTAGGATGGATCTATTATAGTTGATAGACTTTTTATATTCTTAATAACCATAGAATCATTTAACATGTTGTTAGGATTCTCACGGATATAAAATCTTTATGTAGTACTATCTAAAATGCATAAATTTATCAAACATGTACAATCTAAGAAGTTAGTTATAGTTTTTATAATTTGATACAAGTACCCTCTTCAATAATAGGCATCTCCTTCTCCCCCAACACTACAATAGTTAGTTGTTACACTTATACAATATAATTATATATAGTTAGTTATTTCACTAATGTATGATCTCTTTATACACTCAACTAAGAGGAGAGTAGTTAGTTTTCCTTGGAAATAATTTTTAAATTAATAACATTAGATTCATTAAAAAATCACATAGTAAATTATCTAATATAACATGTACTAAGCTATTATCATAGATAGTTCATGGTGTTCACAAGAGAACACATATACAAATGCATTATCATATTATACAAAACACCGTATAGATTCCTTGGACATATAAAGTTACTCATAATACATATGTGTGTATTAGTGATGATGTTGAGACATTACAACACCTTATTTCTTTTCCTATTTTGACATACCTAAATCTCTTTTTTTTTTTTTTTTTCATATTTGGTTTTAATCTTAAAAAAATATTATAAATAAAAAATATAAATAGATAAAAAAATATTCAATAAAATATAGAAATATTCAAAATATTCAAGAAAATACAAAAATATTCAAAATATTCAAAAAATGAAAAATTGAGACCTAAAAATGAAATGATACTAATTACACCATATATATTATTTATAATATGTTTGGTAGATGGATTATTTTTTATACACATATATATTTCAAGATATATGAGTGTGATGTAGGACCTATAAATAATACATGGATACATATGTTGGATTTTCTTATACCTAAGAGCCATTCCAATGCAAGGGAATCTTATTGAATAGGTCAAATTACTAAAGGCTATATATTTATATGACATTTTACCATGTCTAGATACATAAATTATTTATGGATGTGTTTTTAGTAACTTATAACTTACACATTGTGTTGATGGTGAAAATTTATGCATCAGTGAATCAAATCATTTGCCTATCATGGAGGTTTATATGAAATCTTACTAGTTTAATAGTAATGGTCCTATGACTAAGAATGATTATTCAGGCACAATAAGGTGTCTTTTAATTTTTGTGGATTAATACATTTAGTGAGAAATATAAGTCAATCTTATAGTTATTTCAATACATTAATCAAGAAAATAATACCATTATTGACTATTTCCAGAATAAAGATGCTTATAGAAAAAATATTATAAAATATGTACAAAATCACTCTTTCAATGTACTATTTAATAAATCTCAAATCATATTTTAAATTATTATTTGACCTACCTGATAGAATAAAACCTATGAGAGAAATTAATCGATTGAAGTAAATAGGTTTAATTTGTATTTATATTTCTTCAAATCAATATGTATCTCTTCTATAAATCAAGCTAGTTTAAAAATAACAATACAACAAACCAAAAGATAAATAAAGAAATCAACTAGAATATAAATAAATGAATGAATGTGGAAAGTGATTATAAAGTAAATAACTGCAATTGACATTAGTATAACAACACAACTACAATAGTGAAAAGATTAGAAGAGTTAGTTACTAAGAAATAAATTAGATATTAGATATTAACCTAAAAATTTATAACTAAATAAAATAGACTAAATTAAATCAAATACTAAATTTAATGAATAATATAAGAAATATTAAATGAGAAAAAAATGTAACTAAATATGAAATGAGATACTATTCTAAATAACAATATAATATAAAAAAAAAACTAACCCAGACACAATTAAAAATAAAACAAATAAAAACACAAACTATTATTGAACGATTCAATACAAAATATAATAAAAAGAATAATTTTTTGGAGAAAACTATATTTTAACACTATTTAAAAATGACTCTTCAAAAGATAAATCACTATAAAATGATAAACCAATAATCTATGATAAGAGATAAAATATATTCATTAATTTTAAAGTGAAGTATAAATGATTTATGTGCACATGATTGCACATTTATAAAATCATAAAATAAATTAATATTTGATGAAAATTTAAAAAATAGGTTTATAAAATAAATAATGAACCTAAATATACATTCATATATAAGGTAATTGACTTTAGTGTTAGAGACTATTTTATTTGATATTCTTCCAAGTGATGATCAATATTAGAGATTTGTCAATAAAAATCATAATATGAAAGTTTGAGATTAAATATATCTTGTACATGTGTATTTTCTCCCTTATAATTTCCTTCAAGGTTCCTTATAAATATTTCTCATTATTAAAGGCATAATCACTGAGAGGGTGGGGGGGCGGGGTGAATTAGTGATCCCAAATAATCCAAATTTAATTTCAATATTTGAAAATTCTTAATTAGTTACCGCAATCATTCATGAAGCATACACGTCATTCATAGTAATGAGCAAGAGAGACAATTCAAGATCAAACATATAACACATGATATATGTGGGAAACCCTCTTGGGGGAGAAAACCTATAATTAGACTATTGTATTATAATAGCAAGATCTAATTTAGACCAGATACAACTGATCAAGGAAATACAATCCCTATTTAGTGAGACTACAATCCTATAAGGTGTTGTCACACTTATCTAGCTGAGCTACAACAACTAGACCTTTAGTAAGTTTCACCTTGAAAAGAGGATGAAACCTCCTTAGATGTTGATCTTAAATAACAACACCTATGAACACATACACCTTTGCACTAATATCTTCAACACCTAATGATGGACCTCTAATTATCACTCTTTACATTCACTCATACTCAAATAGTAAGAGATCTATTCTGCCAATAAAATTATGACTAATCAAGTCATACAAATAGTTCTCAAACTGATCTTCTCATCAACTCATCTACATGGCACTCTAACCCTCCACTCCATAATTAACACACACAATCTTCTCTCAAATCTCTCCCAGTACTCTCTCACAAAGTCTCTCAAATAACCTCTTGACCAACTTGCTCATGTTGCCTCCTTTAGGTTCATAAGGTCCAATGACTTATATGTCCTCTTGCACCAACTTAATTAAGAAAGCATGTTTGATCCTCTTCACTCTATGTTGGTTATAACTGACCTATACCATCTTTTTTAAAGGTTTTTACCTTCACTTGGCTCCACATTTTCACTCCCTCAATCAAGTCTTACAAGTCTAAAAACCAACACATTCGGTTTTACTATTTATAGAACAAACATGATAATCATTACCTTGATCAGCCATTAGGCATGCATTAATCCTTAAGGAATATTTAAGATAAATACATGGCTCAATACATTCTTTATAGGTTGGCCATAGAATATATGGATCACTCTTAAGCAACTACACCTTTTAATAAGGCCCTTATAGCTCTTATAGATCTTATGGAGACCTATTCACACATTTAGTATAATAACAAACAAGAAAAGAATACAAGACCCTTCCAAAAGCATATGTCTAGACTACATGACCCCTTAGTTATCCTCAAATTCATATAGTCATCATTACACTCTTATATGAAAGCTCAATCAATAATTTATGCACACAGTCACCATAAATGAATACATAGTGAACTTCTTAACCATTATTAATACTCAAGATAGATTGTTCAAACCTCTAAAATACATAAAAATCATACTCATAAAGTCTTTATCACTACCCAGTATCTATTTCATCATGAAACATCAAAACAACATCTTCACAAGCTCAATTATCCTTCTTAGGTCACTTGCAGAATAAACATAAACATAGTCAACTTTAAACCTAAATATCTTTGACTGTATAGACTTATATATCTTCAAATCAAGTTCATTAGATGTGTAATGGATTATTGTTCATATTTTATTTTCACAACATGGGAAAATCAATCTTGGATTGAAAGTTATATCCAACATATAGAGCACTAGTTTTTTCCTTTGTAAATTCAAATATTCAAATGCAAATCAATCACAGTTAAACTTCAAACACTATGCTCACATCTTGTGTCCTCTTAGCTTTATATCAATATCAAATTATAAATATTATTCTAACTTTAATGCATAGGTGCTAATGCTTAAACATTAAACCTCAACCAATTTGACCTCATCTCATTCACCCTTACAATGTTAACTCAATACACATCATCATTCTTTGTGGATCAACCAAGTCTATAACTAACAATGTTCATTGTTTGATTAATCTATATGAACACTCACTCATTTTTGGATCCTTATCCTTTACCTTTACTTAGTTATTAAACAAAATGCACTTCTTTCCATCTCATTACTACTTAACTTCTTGGAGTAAATGCACTTCATTGATCTCCTTGAGACTTGCTCAAACATTACCTCTTTCATATTTAAATAAGTATGGTAACCTTGCTCATCTAATTGTGTAACCATTTTTAAACCTTAATAACTTCTTTTGTTCTTAGATGCATGATCTATAATTTGGGCCATATGATCTCCTTACATAGGAGAATTCAACCATGTGATAAACTACTCCTAGAACCCTCACATAAGTGAGATATATCACCATTAAAATGCCTTATAAAAATCTTCTATCAAAAATCTAACTATGCTTAGAACTTGCCTATGAGGTTAACTTTACTCTTGCATAACTATTGCCAGACTTTAGTGATTGACATAAAAATTAGTACAAATCAACTAGGTATAAAATTGAACAAACCCACATGTGAAATATATGATACAATGAAAATTTTTACTTAGCTCTTTCTTTCCTCATGAAAATTTGGCTAAGTATAGGAAAACATAGTCAAACTACTTGGGATCCCAAATTTACACATGCATATCTTTTGTCATGATAATCACATGACCTAAAATTTATCACATAATAACTTTTGGCACAAAACTTAATAAACCCATATGATCACCTTCTCTTGAAACATCCACATGTGGTAATAAATACATCATCAAACTACCTACTTATATTCTATGCCACTAGACCTAAAGTATCTATATGAAAAAAATGGATAACCAGATGAATTCCACTTATGTACAAAAGCATTCAAATCTTATAAAACATCTTAGGGACCATTTTCACATGCTCAAAACTCCATATTCATCCTTAAACAACTCTTACCATGCTAAAACAAAATATCAACCAAGCCAACTTTAAGCACACTTGGACAAGCACATTGTACACTTTGTCATTATTATTTAGGATATCAAATCACTTTATCCACTCACTAGGACACCTTAATGACATCACCATGACATCACTAGCAACTCTCTAAGAATATTCCCTTTGTCATTGATGTCAACAAACATCATATATAGCAATATATAGCTCACCTTCTCTCTATTCAAGCACTCCCACAATGCATGGGAGCCCAAATTTATCCCTCTTTAACGTAATGGCAAAGCGGGAACCAAATAATATTGAGGACATGAAAATAATATCAAATAGGAAAGTACCATATTATAAAGATGATACAATCTCCCCCTTACCTTGAACCTACTTTTACTTCCCTTGACAACATCCTCTTGCTCTATGCCAACACTCTCTTCAACCAAACACTACAACCAATGAAGAAAGAACACACAAAATACTAACACCTAATGGAAATCAAGAAGAAACATCTAAGAGGGAAACCCCCTAGTATCTTTGAGCAATTTTGCCATATGATCATCTTCATATATCCATACACCATTAATAACAACCACATATGATTACTAGCCTTCTCTCTCAAGCTACCACAAGGACCACCAATATAAATTCATGCCACTCACTAAATATAAAACATCTTCTCAACTAACCTGATAACTCTCCTTGAAACAAACATACTTTGATCTTTTGGAGAAACTGAGAAAAAAATACACTTCTTCAAATTAGACTTGTTTAGCCTCCTTGTAACCCTACCGAAAACTTACAGAGCCCAAAATTTTTAGTAGTCACAAATTAAATACATAAAACTTCATATCTAGAGTACTCTCATATGACCCCTTAATCACACCAATTTTCATCACTAGGATCATCCTATGCAACATACTTCCTTCACAAACCTACTACCTAATTATCCCTCCATATTAACAAAAACTTGAATAATATGAAAACCACAAACCTTAAATTATTTATGAAGCTTTATTTCACCACCCATTTGTCCCATTAAACATATTAAGAAGCCTCATACCTTAATTCATAAGGAAAACTAGCTCTCTAGCGTATCCCAAAACCTTAGAATATCAAAATAAACAAGGTCAATAGAGCTTCTTCTAGTCAATCCACACCTTAAAAAAGTTTACACACTTGGAGACACCCATCACACACTTATAGAGCAAAAATTGAGCCTTAATACCTTTAGGAACATAAACTTCCTATAACCCATTTAGGCCTACTCACCCTTAAGCAAAAACTAAGAGAATCGAGAGCACTCAAAAAACTTCAATTTGGTTTCAACATACCATCAGACCAAACAACACCTAGAACATATCACAAAGAAGTGCATAGACCTTTATGATCACAAAACACCTCTTTATAGTGCATCAAACTCATTATTCCATTTGAAAATACTCATTCTGATCTAGTATTATAGCTCCTTGATAAACCTCTAGAGCAAACTCATAAACTAGCTGATCCACCTTAACTAAAGACCTCTAATTGGAATTATCATCTTGAGCACATAAAATTTCTTCTCCACACCTTCTCTCTCAGATTTAACTTTGCAATCTTCTGATCTTAGGACCTGACCAATTACAAGGGTCCCCCTAACTTCATGATTCATTAAGAACATGATATTTTCAACAAGTCTTCAAATACTATTCAATCAAAGTCAATACTCATATAAATATACCTCATCTTCAAAACACAATGAGCTTCCATGGTATACATAACTATTCAAAAATCCTTTAAAATGATTAGTAAGATCTAGGACGTAAGCCTGGAAGAAAAAGCCTTCAAATTATAGGCTTACATGGCATCTGCCATAAAATAATATGCAAATATATATTTAAAAACCACCTTTATACCAGAGCATCCAAACCATGAACAACAAGCTAACTCCTCAAGATAAGACTATTGAGGTTCTTCACAAGGTTCTTTTTTCTAAAAAATAGATATATAAAAAAAGTGCACAAACATAACTTTTTTCATACCTTCTCATCAAACAATATTTGACAACAACCAAGCTTCCTCTAACTGACAAGTATCTCCTTAAAGCCTAGAGAGAGACACCCCTTTTGACATAGGAAGACTAAAAGTCCCAAAACTCTAGAGACTCACATATCTTCATACCTTTCTCAAACTTGCAGTCTAGCTTGACTTTGAAAGGATATTTAACTTCATTTTTTTCTTTAGATTTGTTAGTAAAAGTAGACAACATAAACTCTTGTCTTCCCTTGATATCTATTATGAAAAATAAACCATCTTTGGTCTTAGACTGAACTCTCCTAACTGGATTAGGTTTCCATACCCATGTTTAATCTCTTCTTTACACACTAGGAGCTCCATACACCTTTTTTTTATTGGAAACTGATTTAATATGTTCTTACAGTACCTAGCAATGTGACCAACTCTATGGCATATGAAACAACTAAGATCATTCATACATTTTTCTTGATGATGATTGCGATCTACCTTTTATATCTAAATAAAAGACAAATTCTCTTGATATTCTTGTATCTTCTTCATTTTTGATTCCTTCTTTGCTACAATAGGCATTCCATGTTGATCATGTTTATCATTCATAGACTTTCGTATCAACACCATTGAGTGATATTTAAGATAATCTTTCTTCTTATCAAGACTTGAGTGCTTATTTGAACTATCCTTGTAGAATATAGCAATATGTCCTATTTTATTGTAATTGTAGCAAACAATATCATTCAACATACCACTTGACTAATATGATTTATGACTTCTCCAAGACCAATTTCTCTTTCTTTATAGTCTCCATGAATTTCCATACTTGACTGACTTCCTTCAATAGTCCTTATCCCTATGACAATACTTATTACATTTATAACAATGATCATGAAATAAAATAACATACCTTGGAACATTTTGTTGTCTAACTGGTCTTGTTTCATTACACTTTACTTGATTTAAATTCTTTTGATCTTCTTTAATCTTTCTTATCTTGACAACAAATTTCTCATGCTCATCCATCAATGAACCTATCTTGGTTTTTAATTGAATTCTCCCATCCTCTATAAATCTTACACTTTAAATTTCAGCTATTAACTAACATATAAGAATTGAATAGTCCCCTTATCACTCTTATCTTCTTTAGCCATGCCATCCTTTATTCTACATCTTTACTATATCAAACTTCTCTCAAGAGAATTGGCTTGTGCTTCAAGACCTTTGAACATATTTCTCATATTATGATTATTCTTATTTTGATCCTTTAGTTCACCAAGTTGACTCATGAGCTCACCTTCTAGATCAACTTATTCTTCCTTGTTGTCATCTTCTCTACCTTTATGACAAGCTTCTCTATCAAACATGATGTCATTTTAAAATAAAAAATAAAAAACTTGTCTTGGCATGTACTAGCTAAACCTTGATATCATTGATAATATTCTCATCCTCTTTGGCATCTTTCTTTAAAGTAAATATGTGTTCTTCAAGTGGCTTGATCATAGACTTCCACTAATTATTTTCTTTCTTCAACTACTTATCCATCTTTGTACCTAATTAGTATCACTTTCAAGTTGTTAGGCTTCCTCCAAAGGACCCCCTCTAATACTAATTATTAGAGGTATAATCATTGGGGGGTAAGTTACTGAGCCCAAATAATCCAACTTCAATTTAAATCTTTACAAACACTTAATTAGTTACCAAAATCATTCATGAATAATACATATCATTCATAACAATGGGGAAGAGACACAATACAAGATCAAACATATAACACATGACAAACCCACTAGAACCTATAATTGGAATAATATCATATAATAACAAGATCCAATTTAGACTAGCTATAAATGATCAAGGAACTACAATCCCTATTTTGTTATACTACAATCCCATAAGGTTCTACAACACCTATCTAGTTGATCTACAATAACAACTAGACCTTTATCAAGTTTCACCTTATAAGGAGGTTTAAACCCCCTTAGATGCTAAGATACCATAACAACACCTATGAACACATCGACCTTTTCAATGATGTCTTCAACACTTAATGATAGACCTTGATTATCACTCTTCACCTTCACTCATATCAAAAAATAAGAGCACTATCCTGCTAATAGAGTTATGACCAATCAAGTTATACAAATAATCCTCAAACTAATCTACTCATCAACTCATCCATAGGGTACTCTAACCCTCCTTCACTCCATAATTCACACATACAAGCCTCTTTAAAATCTCTCTCAAGACTCTCTCACAAAGTCTCTTAAACAACCTCTAGAGAAACTTGCTCATTTTGCCTCCTCTAGGCTCCTAAGGTCTAATGACCTATATGCCCTCCAACACCAACTTAATCAGATAAGCATGTTTGATCTTCTTCACTTTTTATTGGTCCTCACTAACCTATACCTTCTCTTTCAAATGTTATTACCTTCACTTGGCTCCACATTCACACTCCCTTGATCATGTCTTACTAATCTAGAAACCAACACATTTAATTTCTCTATTTATAGAGAAAACATGATAATCACTACCTTGGTCAGCCATTCGGCATGCCTTAATAATTAAGGAATATTTCACATAAATACATGGATCAATACATTATTCATAGGTTAGACATATAATCTGTGGGTCCCTCTTAAGTATCTACATCTTTTAATAAGTCCCTTGTAGCTGTTATAGGTCTTATCGAGACCTATTCACCCATTTAGCATATCAACAAAAAAACAACAATATAGGACCACTTCCAAAAGCATGGGTCCACACTACGTGACCCCTTAGTAATCCTCAAATTATTATAGTCATTATTGCACTCTTATGTGCAATCTCTATCAATAATTTGTGCACACAGTCACCATGAACAAATACGTAGTCAATTTCTTAAGCATTATTTATACTCAGGATAGATTGATCACACCTCTAAAATCCATATATATCATCCTCACGAAATTTATAAAATTACAAAATATCTAATTCATCATAAAACATCAAATCAACATCTAGATAAGCTTAATTATCCTTCTCTAGTCACTTGTAAAATAAACACAAACACATAATCAATGTTAAACCTAAAAATCTTTTATTGTGCACACTTCTAGATCTTTAAATTAGGTTCATAGATATGCCATAGAGTCCTATTAATATTTTCTTTTTATAGCATTGGAAAATTCATCTTTGATTGAAAGTTATAGTTAAAATATAGATTACTAGGTTTTTTTTTACAAATTCAAATATTCAAATGCAAACAATCATAGTTAAACTTTGAACACTATGCTCGCATCACATGTCCTCTTTGATTTAGACCAATCTCACATTGTCAATCTTTTATGAACTTTAATACATAGGTGACAATGCTCAAATATTAAACCTTAGTCACTTTGACCTCATCTTGTCAACCCTTGAAATGTTGAATCAATATGCACCATTGATCTCTATAAATCAACTAGGTCTTTAACTAGCAACACTCATCATTTGATCAATTTATATGAACACCCACTCTCTTTTGGATCCTTAATCTTTACCTTTGCTTAGTCATTAAACAATGTGCATTTCTTTTTATCTCGATACATCCTAACATCTTGGATAAAATTCACTTTGTCAATCTCTTTGATACTTTCCAAAACTTTACCTCTTACATATATGACTAAGTATGGGAACCTTTCTCATCTACCTGAGTAACTATTTTTGAAACTTAATAACTTCTACTATGCTTAGACATATGATCTATAATTTAGAACATATGATATTCTTACATAGGAGAATCTAACTATGTGATAAATTTATCCTATAGCCCTCACATGAATAAGATATATCACCATTAAATTACCTTCTCAAAATATTCTATCATAGAGCCAACTATGCTTAAAACTTCCCTATGAGGCCAACTTTACTCTTGCATAACTTTTGCCATGCTTAGGTGCTTGACATAAAAACTAGCATAAATCAATTATGTATAAAATTTAACAAACACATATGATCACCTTATCCTAAAATTTCCACATGTACGAGATATGCTACCATCAAAATGCTTACTTAGCTCTTTCTTTCCTCATGCAAATTTTGCTAAGTATGGGAAAACACAGTTAAACTACCTAGGATCCTAAATTTGCAAATGCATATCTTTTGTCTCACTACATTACATGACCTAAAATTTGATACATAATAAATAGGGAAAAAATAGAACAAACCCATATGATCACCTTTTCCTAAAACATTCACATGTGGCAATGGTGATGTCATCAAACAACCTACTTAGATTTTATGCAACTAGACCTAAAGTGTTTAGATGAAAATAAAGGACAACCAGATGAATTAAACTTATGTTTATAAGCATTCAAAGCTTAGAAAACATCTTAGGGACCATTTTCACATGCTCAATACTCTATACTCATCCCTAAACAACTGTAACCATCGATTTCAATAACCCTAAGACAAGTACATTACACACTTTTTCACTATTACTTAGGCTATCAAAACACTTCATCCACTAACTAGGACACGTCCATGACATCACTAACAAATCTCTAAAACTCATTAAAGGTAATTATATTTTAAAGTTAAAACTAACTCTTAGTTAATTATTAAATTTACTTAACTTTTAAATAACATTTAATAAATTTATAGTTAATTACTTTATAAATTTCTAAAATATCACAACTTGAACTTCATTAAAAAATAATGTCATGAGACTTGAGAAATAATTTTTTTAAATAAAAACCAAGTAAACATTTATAATGGGTAGGGGACCTTTACTTGTTTTTAAACAACTCAAAATGGCTAATAAGTTGTCATGTGATTAAATTATCCTAGTGATTAGGCCTAATGATGTATTTTGTACCTTTCATCAAATAATTATACATTTAATCAAATTAATTTTTTATACCATTACCATATCAATATTATAAAAATTCTAGCCATAACAACTTGATCATAGTACTTAAATTCACTAAAACTGACAATGATATCATAAAATATTGTAAAATTATAAAAAAAAACATTCTAAAAAATCATACGATCAATTATAATATAATGAAATTATGTATATTTCACTATAAACTCAAATAATTCCATATGTTTAAATTATACATATTCTATTTATCCCTTTTGTTCTCAAATATAACACAAAATAGTCATAGTACAAATTATGATTTTTGAAATGAACCTAGGGTTTAAGAATGTAACATAATACAATGTGTAATCTGAGTATAGAAATTTAGTTCATACTTTTTAAAATCCAATCATTGAATTAAAAATCTATACTACCTTTTTTTTATAAATACCATCTTCAATTATAGTGAAACCATTTAAAACCTTGGAATTAGACCAAATTTTATTTTTCATTCCAAAAATGAAACAAAATGTTCAAAATCCATTTGAGTTTTGAAATGGCAACTAAAATAGAGAGGAAAAATAACTTTTCATGACTAAATAGAAACATTTTTCTCTCTATTGTTAAATATGTGCATGCATATAAATATTATTTCTTTTAAATATCAAATATATGTTAATAAAATGAATGAATGTGAGTCCAAATGTTGTGAACTCATATGCATGCTTCCATATTTCTATAACTACTTACACTATGAGTACAAAATACCAAAAAAACCTTAACTCATTATTTTATTTAAGTTTTAAACACAAGCTTATAAACCATTGATAAAATATGTATACATAGAGTGTTTGAATGAAGAACCAAATGAAATAAGATTTTTTATACATTAAAACACATTGACTTTAGTTTCAGATTGATAAAACAAATTGTAACCTTTGATATAATTTGCATGCAACCATTCAAACTCAAGAAACAACTTCACCAATTTATTTTTATTTTTAAGTTAGTCTTTTAAGAAAAACCATAGGCTACATATCTATCAAATGATACTAAAAATTATTTCACTTATCTAAATTTCAAATATTTTAAATTCAAGTATATATTTATAATATGTAAAGTGAAAACCCATAAAGCTTTCTAAATCTCAACAAATACAAAATATTCATGTATTGGCTATATTTCTTTAATTATGCACTCACTAACAACCAACAAAGCTGAAATCAAAATATACCCATAGCCAAGCATTCAACAAATTTATAAGATAAAATTCATAGATTCAAGTTTTTAAAACAATTTCCTTAGGAGGTTTTCTCCAAAAAATAAAAAAATCAATGTTTTTGAGATTAGATTTAGTGAAAAGTTTGAGTTGTGAATGATAGGTGAAATGAAAATAACTAGTATAGCTCACTCCCCTTAGAATAATGCAAGTTTGATTTGAATATGATTGGTGCATTTCACTCCACCATCATCTATTTTTCCACCAAGTTTAGCAAGTCAAGAAAAATGAAACTAAGCTATATAAACCTTCTAATCATTATAACATGTGTTTAATAATATTGTAGATAGATAACATAGTATTCAATAAAAATTATTTGATGAAATGACCAAATTTATCCATTTTTTAATTACACAGTAATAATGTGTTATTAAATTCTAAGATATAGCAATAAAAAATTGTAAGATCTATCATATCATTGAAATGAATTTGAGGTTTACAATCTAATGAATCAAATAAACTAGTATCCATATCATGATATATCTTATTACCATGGAAAAACAATAATATCAATGTGTTATTAAATTGTTGACTACTTTCTTCCCTTAGACCTTGGTCTATGGAGTCAACATATGCATGAGAACCCATGTTCAAAACTGATCACCTTATCATATCCCTTAAGTGTCTGGGTAGTAGGTTCAAGTCTTTTATCATATAAAATAATATCATGGTAGCTATATTATACACCCTACTAAGATTTTGTCAAATATTCTCACTATGATTAGTCATGCATAATGATCTATACAGGCTTTAGAATGGTCCTAGTGGTCTAATTTTACTCATAATGAAGATGACCAAATATTGCATCTTATACCTTATCATGAATCCATCTAGTATTATGAGACCCTAAGAAATGTGGTAAGATCAGAGGGGTTTAAGGGTGTTATAAGAAGTATGTGGTAACCTTATTTAGGTTTTTATCAAGTTTTAGGTTCTTTGATTGGTATTAAGGTCACCTCTTTTTGAAAATTCAATTGAGATCATGTCTATTGATTAATAGGGGGTGTTTGACCATAATAATATGTTAGTTTTATCCCAAAACACATCTAATATGATAAATCACACCTTCAAAGACCTCCATGACTACCATATTTCTATTTTCAAGCTGTTTCATATGCAAAAATGATGTCTTTTCATAAGTCAAAGGCTTTTTTTGAGACTAGAGGAGGCCCACACATGGGAAAAAATATATATTAAACTTCCCCACCCATAATTCATGTTTTGAAATGAATTTTGACCTATATTTTCCATCCTCCTTCCCACCAATGGAATGTCAAGGTTTGAAACTTGAGAAAATGTAAAAAAGTTACAAGTTGCAGGTGTTTTCAAGAAAGTATTGATCCATACATTATGGATATGGTCAAATAGAGTTAGTGATATGTAGAGGAGATTCATTATAGACATTAAGTGAGATAATATATGTGTTTCAATCCAAGAAGAGCCAAAAACTAATCTATCTCTTCCATCAAGCTCTTTGGCAACATTGTATAAATAGTGAGGCTGAGAGAAGATGGTGATTTCATGTCTTGGCCAAAATAAGGGGGTATAATGATATTACAAACTTTGGAATTGGTTTCCATATTGATCCCCTATGATTTATTAACAAACATTAAGAACATAAGGTAGTTAAACTTGCCTTGTATATCCATATAGGGTCAAAATTGGAATGGTTTTATTGCATTATTGGCATGTTTAATTAAACCAATGACTATACATGTCTTATATAATTCCTTAGTATCCTTATATTTCATTATCCACCCTTGGTTCACATGTGTGATCCTATTGTATTAATAAACATCCAACTTATCATAGACTATAGATTATAGGTCATATTTCCTTGATGAGGAAGAGCATTCAATGCATATGTCTGAGAATGAATAGTATTTTAAGGTATAATGATGGTTTATTGAAGTTGTTCATATAATATTCCTTAAATTAGAGTGGTTACATGGACTTCCATCTCTCCCATAATGATTCATTTGAATAAATATTATTGGTAGTTGTTCATTAGTACAGACATGTACTTAATGTTACATGGTAATGGCTTAAAGGTCATTATAACATAGTGGAATGAGAAAGAGTGTTGTATTCATGTTTAAAAATATTTCCTTTAATATGATCATACCATATTATATCCTTAAAAATAAATAAACCAATAAATATCCCTCCAAAACCTTCATATCCTTGTTTAGCAAAGTTTAAGGTTTAATAGTAGAAGTTAAGGTTTTCGTGTAATCCTAGGTTTCCATTTATCATTCCATATTCTAATTAATGAAATCCATATGTTATGCCCTATTTATTATGTGAGTATGAGTGGATATTATATTATTAGGTCATATTAAATATTAACCAATGGTTCATATAGGCATCATAAGAAACCTTTGTTATTTGATGGTCTCACCAAGCATATTTACCTTAATAATAGGCTTTAAGTTCCAAGTTAAAGATATATAAGACATATGACTACAACCTATAGGTTTGAACCCTTATATCAAAGCTTAAGTAATGAGAGTTAGAAATTTGTTTGCATATAATGATGAAAATACATTAAGACTATAAGAAAAAGACATATCTAGGTGTAAGTCTTATTGGTAAAGTATGATGGACACATACAAGAAGACAACTCAGAACTAGCCTTCAAAGGTTTTCAAGACCATCATATACATATGAGTCTCAAAATTTAGATAAGGGCATAATATTTTAGATAAGGTTATCTTAATGGAGTATGATTTAGATTCAAGGAATGCCACTAGGGTCTTAAGCATGACATGGAAACACTACTCTTACTTAGGAGCCTACTTAAAAACCCTTGACAATCAACATATCTAAACCACTACTCAGAGATGTAGGCAATCCATCCCCAACCTTAAACATAAAATGTTATATAAACATAAGGGAAGAACTCAAAATAATATGGTGGTAAGATCCTAGAAACCATGTTTCCAAGGATAAAGAGTTTGGAGAGATGACTAAGTAAAATGGCTCAAGCATGTACAATGAGTTACATTTACTTAGTCAGTCTAGAGTGTATGACTAGAGTAAATGGCAATTTAAATAACATGTAAAAGTTAATATCAAAGTGATTATGATATATGTATCCCTTAGGATCTCATTTTATGTGATACTAGTCTAAGGTGACTATTTAGTCTTAGTTAGATATCCAAAACACATAGTCTCCAATTAATGGCTATATGAGTGGCTTCAATAGTAGAGTTGAGAAGGACCTTTCCCATAGGCTATGGTCAGATATAAGAACATGCTACATAATATCCCAACTCCATCAACATTTTAGATGGAGAGAATCCAATACTTAATCTTAGGACCCTAACATAACTGACTCTAGACCAATAGGTTGGTGAATGGCATTCATGATAGACCTGAGAGGGAGAATATCTAGGATGGTACTTAGGGTGTCTGAGGACAAGTGAAAAGGGTGGATACTAGACTAAAGAGGATGTCATAATAATATTGAGGAAAAAAATGTACCTATAGGTGGATTGAGGTCCTAAAACCCAATCTTAGCCTATAAGGCTTAAAACCACCATGAACCCTCAAGACCCCATCCTCACCTTAGTGGAAAATATAGACCACCACAAGAAAATTTATGTCATAAGAAGGTATATGATGTTGACATGGATGTTGAAGGAGGAATTTGGAGTAGAGGAATACAAATAAATGGTCTAATTTGGTCTTAACAACATCCTAAGATCCATTGTCCTAGAGTAGCTATGTCAAGTTGACAACTCAGGTACTCATATCTCACATGGCATGAACACTCAGATACAATGATCTTATAGGGACTTGGGGACCCTTATCCACTCAGGACCCATGTAAGAAAGAGTTTTATTTAGGAGCCCAACTCTATGAGCAACCATTAAGACATTCAACCCACCTAGAAAGCCTACAAAGAGCTCAAAGGCCACCAAATTTCACTCATATTTCATGGGACTAGAAGATATTCAAGATATTTAAAGGTTTATACATGATATGCTTTCATGGAAAAATGTTTTTTTTTATAGGTCTATACTCTATGAACCATCATTAAGATGGTATACTTCTAAAACCCTCTCTAAACCTTGATTCAAACTTGATGAAGAAATTTCACCTTCAATTGCATCCAAATGTAGTAGTTAGGCTATGAGATAGTCTTAATGGTCTCCCCAAGTCACCTAAAAACCCAAATCATATACTATTTGTAATGTGCAAGATGTGTAGTGTATGGATCAGGCCTAAAGGAGATACTCTAACCATATATACAAGAAATTGAAATAAATCTACACATATTATGTGTTTTTGATGAGGGAGAGGGATATAAGGGTTTCAAAAAGTTGTATATTGTCCATGTATAGGGGCATCCATGTATGATAGTCACTTTTAATACAACTACCTATTTAGAGGACTATGAAATCATAAAGAAGAGTCAAGTGGCTTAGTCAAGAAAACATAAGTGATATAGGGGCCCTAAGAGGTGGATTTCATATCATAAAGGGTGGTAAAGTTCTTCATGGCTCTATTTTGGGGTAAAAACATAGAAAAGTATGCCTTTGGGCTTGTTGGTCTAACACCTCTCTCAAATCATGACTACTTAAAGACTAGAATAAAGGGGGAAAATAGGATTATATAACACCTTAGACCATCATGGATATAATTTTCATGATGTTTTAGGTGTGTAAGCAATAATTTTTTATAAAAGAAGGTTCAAAATTGGTCACTGTAACTCAAAATTTCCTTGTGCGTACACAAAATTCTCAACTCTCACTCAAGGAGAAACTTGATGAGCTCATAACTATACAAAATAGTTGCATAGGGTGATAAGAATTTTAGGAGAGTTAGGGGGTATTTTAGATAAGATATAAATGGCATTAGTTTATAGGTTAGGGTCCTAACCTTTATGAACCATTACAAAGAACCCAAACCCCCTTAAACCTCCCTAAAACCTTGATAATGACCCAATGGAGAATATATTAGAGAATTTGCATCAAAATGCATTGTGATGTCTTAGTAAAAACTTGAAGCTCATGGTATATGTAGAGGATATCCCATCCATGGTATTGGTTTCTATAGACACTTGTATAGACCCATATGAAACACTCTTTTTGCATGGTTTAATGATATATCCAAGGTGAAAAGTTTAGTAGAAAGTTAAAAATCATTAAAGAGGGTATTTAAAGATATGTTTCACCTTCTCAAACCATGAAAACTTATGATTATTCTTGGAAACACTCCTACAAGTCTATGCCAAACAGATAGTCTAGATGTGTTAAAGGGAGTTTACCTAGTCACCTACATAAGGTAGAGTTGTATGTCTTAGATGATTAAAAAGCCTAAGTATTTGTATATTATGTTGGTTTAAATTTGAAAAAATCTCACTTAGTCATGTTTAAGGTTTCATTCAATCCTCATAACCATATAAACACTAAACAATCAAGAGATGAGGCTACTTGTATAATACACCTACCTAATCAGCAAAAGAGGATTTTAATGGGTGTAGAAATATTATATGGATTCAATTAATGATAATTAAAATTTTTTAACTACTTCATAAGGTGAGAAGACACATTTCTTGTCCACCATTAAGGGTGTGGCAGTTTTCCAACTCATGTTGACATGCAAAAAAGAAGTGGCTACTAAATACTTCATGGAAGAGGCCTTAATGAACCACTTAAATTCTTTGTAACTATCATGAGGAGACGTAAATAACTATTATTATTCTTCACATACTCCTAATGAGGTCAAACATGACCAAAAATAGACTTCTATGCTAATATATGCTCATTTAAGACACCAATCAGCCTAAGTAACACATGGAGAAGGAATGGAGGGTTGCTTGTAACTACTAGTTAGATTAATGGTGACCATTATAACCTATTAATACCAAATATATCTTAATATATTTTTATTCTCTATCTTACTCATGTCTTATAAAACTAGGCTTGAAAACTATTGTATCTTTCCCTTGGTTAGGTATGGTAAGACTCTGCCAAAATTGTATCTTGAAAACCTCTTTAAATTAATAAATAATAATTGTTTAATGTTTCTTTGGTAGCATTATTGTGTACATGTTTTTTTATTTTTATAAGTGTGAATTTAAATATTCCTTTTTAGGACCTTTCTTTCACCTAGTTACTAGAATGTTATCCTATGTAGGTCACATGATGTGCCAAGGTGTTGGTAGTTGTGTTGAAGAGTAAGCTTGTTAATAGTGAATTAAATAAACCTATTTTACATTACCTTCAATTTGAAAAAATACACATTGTCATTCTCAAGATCATCTTTGAGTGACTTATCCATTACCATGGCTGACTAAACCATAAGAAGTATATTTTTAGGGTCTTATTAGCAAAGCTCCTTAGATTTATTATCTCCCTTTGTAGAATCAAATTCAATCCCACAAAGTTCAAAACAATCCTCAATATGCTCCCTCTAGTCAACCTTAACAACTTCTATAGTTTACAGGGGAAGCTTTAATCCATTCATCACTTTATCTTCTATCTTTTAGAATGATTCCAACCCTTCCACCACCTTCTAAAGAAATATGTTTCTTTTAAGTGGAATAGAGACTATAAAAAGGCCTTTGATTCACTCAAAAAGTACCTTATATCCCCACCTATCCTCACCCCTCCCAACGATGACCAACCTTTCTACCTATATATCACCACCACTACCAATTCCTTAAGGGCAATGCTGGCTCACATAGATGAATAACATAAAGAGAAAGTCATATATTACATTAGCCACATGATTTTAGAATATGATACTTGGTACACCCATACCAAGAAGCTTTGCTTATATTTAGTCTTCATGGCCACCAAACTTTTCCACTACCTTTTTAACCATAAAACCTATGTCATAACCAACACTAACCTAGTCAATTAGATATACTTCAAACCATACCAAAACTAGCATATGGAAAAATGGCTCATGATTTTAGTAGAGTTTGACCTTGAGTTACTTCAATAAAAGTCAATTAAAGGGAAATTCATTACTAACCGATTGGCTAAGGCACGATTAGTAGATAACTAACATCCTCCTCTTATGTTCCTCAATGAGTCCATCATGATCCTCTCTCAAGTGGACTTTACCTATCAAGTTACCATGTTCTTTGATGGGTCAAAATGTCAATGTGGTGGTGGAGCTAGTATCATCCTTATCCCCTTTGATAGTGTGCCTCCTATTTTTTCCTTCGATATTGATTATGATTGTACCAATAATATGGTTGAGTATGAAACCCTAGTCATAGGCCTTCAAACTAACTTAGCCCTAGGAGTCAAAAAAATCAACATCTTTAGTGACTCCCAACTTGTGGTCAATCAATTCAATAACTCTTACCAGTGTAAGAATGATGTCCTACAATAGTACAAATATCTAGTTAATGAACCCTTAGCATCATTTGAATGCTACCTCATCCAATCAACCTTGTGATATAATAATAAGTTTACTGACACCATGGCTTCCGTTGCCTCTCAAATACCATCTACACCTTTTGACTCTAATCTATCTATCATTATCCATAAACTCACCTAACCTTCCTATGTCAAACTAGATTATCCCTCCATTTTCAATGTGGAAGAGACTCAACCTAACCTTTGATATTAGTAGACATTTTACTACCTTAACCTTGTCATAGTTCCTTTTAGCCTTTCTAAGAGTGATCAAAGAACATTTATCTAGATTACCTCTCATTGTAACATACTAAGAGGTATCCTTTATAGACATGGCTTTGGTGGTCTCCTCTTTTACTACCTATGTAATCATAAAGCCTCTCACGGTATCAAAGAAATGTATGATGGTATTTTTTGAGAACACTTTAGTGGCTTTGCTCTAGCTAAGTGCATCCTTCACCTAGGCTATTATTGGCCTACCCTTAACTAAGACTATTGTGATTATGTGAAAAGCTGTGTCAAATGTCAACATCCTAATTTACATCATGCACCTAGCCATAGTCTTCATGTTTCTACTAATTTTTAGCCCTTTTCATAATGGGGTCTAGATATTATTGGTGAAATTCACCCCCATTCCTCATAATGACACTAGTCTATCATCACTATGACTAAATATTTTAGCAAGTGGGTATAATGTATTCCTCTAGTTTTAACCAAAGTGGAAAATATTACTGACTTTATCAACTGTCATATCATTTGTTTCTTTGATGTTACTCATAATATTATCTCCAAAAATGGTAAATATTTTAATAAAAAGCAAATCCAAGGTCTATGAGACACATTTGACAGTAAGTTAACTTTCTCTTCATTATATCACCCTCAAGTGAATGGATAAGATTAGGTCTCTAACAAAACTCCTAACAACATGCTAACTAAAATGGTTAATGCATCTAGTCAGGATTAGCATTTACACATGCCCTTTACCTTATGGTCATATTGTACTAGCATTAATACCCCTATAGGTGATACACCTTTTTCTCTCATGTTTAGATCAAAGGCCATTTTGCCTCTTGAAGTCTAAATCCCATATCTTTGTAAGAGGTTATTTCTAAGGATGATTATTATCCTCACTATTTATCTTAGCTTGAGCTACTTGATGAGTGTCATTTAGAAACCCTTACCCATCTCCATGTCTATCAAGAGTGCATCAATCATGCCTATAACAAACACTGTAGATTACAATAATTTAGCATTAGAGACCTCATCCTAAAGGAAAACTATCATGTCACCAATATGGAGAAAAATAAGTAGGGAAATTTTGATTTCAATTATCTTGGACCTTATATTATAACCCATAAGTATGGATCAAGAGATTACCAGTTGTATTATATCAAAGGCCACCTAGAACCTGAGCCCCTCAATGATTTGTATTTACATTTGTTCTTTTGTTAATAAGGATAAAATTCACCTTTTTTTTAACTTAAGCTCATCCCTTACTTTCAACCACATTCCATATTAATATTTTAGGGTCAATCAATTAAAACTGAATCATGTGATTAGCTGTCATAGTCATAATCTCTTATTGAATAGTGGGTACCATGGTTCTACCCATGGCATGGTTTTTATGGTACTTTTTAGCCCTTCACAAGATGGATCCCCATGATCATTGTCACGTAAACCTCTTTAAACCTACTCAAATTTCTTGTTCTTTTAGTTTTACCTTTATAAAGGTGAACCCTTAAGCCTATATAACCAAGTCTATGTAAAATAAAATAAAAGAAATAAAATTAAAAACTCCTTATCCTTGGCAATCATGGGTGATTCCTAGCATTCACAAATTACTCCCTCAAAGGACAAATGTATAAGCATATCTAAAAATTGAAAAAATCTAAGGTAGACTATTCCCTCAAATGATATATTTCATAAACCCTTAAACAAAGATTATAAACTTAGACCACTCCCTTGAAATTTTATACCACTCCCTTGAAGGATGGATAAGTAAAGCATTTGTCAAAATCATAGAAATTTCTTGGAAAATTTCCACGCCAATCAACTTCCCATATACAATAACCAAGATAAAGACCTATTATAAAAATCATAAAAAAAAAAAAAATTAATCTTGAAAATTGTAATCATATCTCAAACAACATAATAAGGTGGAAGATGCAATCAACTTTCATATGTAGACTTCTCACATTGATCAGTCTACATAGTTTGGCATAGACTAGTTTATACTGACTCTTTAGACACCTATATAAGAGGCATGCTAGTCTGAAAAGAAGGTTCCATTTTTTACCCATCTCCCCTTTACACACTATAAGAAAGGAATTTTGAGCTTACTTAACATTATGTGGCCAAGACACCTTTTTAACTAACTAATAAATGTTAATGTGAAGCATTCAAAGGGCTTATCTTTATTTAGCCAA
The DNA here is from genome assembly GCA_037957365.1 of Torreya grandis. Taxonomy (NCBI): domain Eukaryota; kingdom Viridiplantae; phylum Streptophyta; class Pinopsida; order Cupressales; family Taxaceae; genus Torreya; species Torreya grandis. The sequence goes on from JARHVA010003716.1 coordinate 459,820, forward strand.
TCTAACTTTGGTTTATTGTTTAAGTCCTTGTTAAATAAGAAGCATTATTCCCTCCTCTTTTCCTATCATGACTAGTTGATATTTTCATTAAGGCACGTGTCTTTTAATTATATTCTTTGTTCTCTTATCTAGTGTTTTTAGTTATCTTACCTCATGTGTTTTACCTTACGAAAGATAGCAAAAACCATAATCATAATAGATATATCCATGTGTGTCATAAGTAACATCATAATCATAATCACAACCATAACAAGTATAAAATCATGACATCCATAATCACTTTAAAAAACCAACTATTTTCCACCACATGTCTACATCTAATTAATGCAACATATACTCATTAAGATTTAGCATGTTCTAATCAGCCAGGAAGCATAACCATATATAAAAACCATCTCATGCATAGATAATCCTATATTAGTCTCTAGCATCCATGAACATAAGTATAATCCATAAGAAATATAACATCAAATCATAATCACTAAACATCAACATAAAGAATAAACCATGAACATGAACATAAACAAAGATCATATATATATATATATATATATATATATCTTATGAGTCAAATAGCATTATGTGTACAAATAACAGATAAACATGTCTCTCTCTCAAAATGTACATCTCATCACATTGGCTCATAGCCCAAAATAAAAATGGTATATAATAATATATGAATTCTATGAGTTATGTCATGCCTCAGGGGAACCACTCTCTCTTATAGCACTATTAGATCCTAGTGCCTACCCACTTACTGTACTTGTTGATCTCCTAGATGTACCTATCTATCTAGCTATAGATGTTTCCCATTGACCTGGTGTTACTACACTGACACCTCCTACTAAGTTGGCTCTATACTCACCCCATTAGGGATCCTATGGATACTACATCAAAACTATGGCCTCATAATACTAGAGCTCCTCCACTATAGCTAGGTATCATGCCATGGGGATGGTGCCTAGTGTCCCTATCTATGCTACAACTACTCCTCTCACTCTCTACCTTAAATAGTCCCTCTCTTATGTAACCAAGGTGAGCAAAGACCATGCTTAGTCCTTGTCACTTCTGAGAGTAGAAACCTAGCCCTATAAGGTAACAAATTCACCCTGTAAGGTGGCCACCTTCCCCTATAGTACTTGTACTTATGCCTATGTAGTGGCTACCACCATTCTTACCTTTCTATTAGGGTTGACCCCTTGTGTCTATACTCTATATCCCCTTCTCTTATCTAGATCCACATCTATCATCCTCATACATGCATCAGTGTCACACCTTCATCACCCCCACCAATATCTATAGCCAAATATTATGGCCAAGTTCCATGCCATGTACCCATCTACAAATCTGATGACATCTACTAGAGGCTTGGCTGGTAATTATTTGTAATCTAGTAAAGTAAGCACAAGATGTGGCTCTAGTAATAAGATCTCTAAATATTCATGCCTATACTTGGGTAATAGACCTAGAATGCCTTATACTAGACCAAAATACCTCCTCGCCATCTCAAATAGGATGAGCTCCACCTCCCCATCCCACTTGTTGAGTATTCATCTATAGAAAGACCATATTGGTAACTAGACATATGGTCTCCAAGTGATGTCTCATATAACTAGTGTATCCAGTGCAACCCTAAACCTTTCCACATTATGTGCACCACCTATTACACCAAATTCAACAAAATCCCCTTTCCACCACATAAAGCTAACTAGGAACTTAATCTATGTGTACCCCACCCATGACAACCCCACTAGCCTTAACACCTAGATGTATTCATAAGCCTAGTAATATAAAACCAAGTTGACACTGATACCTTACCTCCTATGGGACCTAAACCCATATAACTCCTTATATATCTATACTAGGAGAATAGGCACCTAACTAAATATATTTTGACCTAGTAATAGCTTGACCAACACCCCTAACATCAAGTATGGGAACATTATACTACTCTAGTTAAGAAGGATAATACATGAAACAACAATTATAAGCATGGTCATGAGTCTCCTCTCACTTAGATCCCTGTGATATATATAACTATACTTAAACCCCTTAGCATGCAATCTAACCTAGTCATTATCACCTCCATACAGAAGCTCAATTAGCTCCTCTCATTCATTATGCTCTATATGGTAGATTGAATGACCTCAAAGAAGTTAGGTGATCTTATAAACATCCTTCGATAAGATAGTCATCTCATTATTCAATAATATAAATATGTTCATATTGGGATCCCAATTATCAATGAGCATTATGACCATGGATGCATCTCGAGGAACATGTTGATAATGCCTCATCACCCCCAACCCAACCTCCTCTATGTGGGCCCAATTGGCTGGTGTCATTTGCCGCTATATCTTTGTGAAGATAGTGCCATGCATCTATATCTTCTCTTTGGCCTACACTAATTTATAAACACAACTTAGTCACCTAAACCTTTGTTTACCTACACCTACCATGCCTCACCTTTCAACTTTACATAAGCAACCTATCTTTACCCTCTTACCTATTCATACCCTCTAGCTTCCTAGGCATGTCTGTACCTAGAAAATACCTTCTTTTTCCTTAGATTTTTAAAAAATTCTTTCCAAACCTACCTTTTACCATAGTCTACCACTGACGGTCATGGTGACTACCAAAAATTAGACATCCATGTTCTCAAGGATATTGCTCATTGATAACTACTATGGGTGTTCCAAATATGGAACACCTAAACCCTATCTACCTTAAAAACTACCCAAATAGAAAACCAAATAAGCATAATTTTATAACCTCATCCATAACCACCCCAACCTACCTATCCACCCTATCAATTTCTAATTTTACCTACCAATTTACTTGAAACTTACAAAAACCCTACTTGAGACTTAATGACCCCAACCTACCTACCCACCCTATCAATTTTTGATTTTACACACCAAATTACCCAAAACCCATAAAAACCCTACCTAGGGCTTAATCCAAACATCTAATCACATATCCTTAACCCTAATTCCCCTACAAATTTAAGATAAGCTACCAAATTAAGGGCACCCCCTACCTAATTTTGTGAATAATACCATGAATTCAACCACAAACCAACTTATACTAGTCTATGCCCACATGCTCCTTGCATCTTGACTAGTCCTCTAGGTCTACCATCTAGCTTAGCTTATAGTCAACCTCCACCTCAAAAGAATACCCTCAATAATCACTTTCACCATAAAGCACCAAAATCACTAAATCTTAAAGACAATAAAATAAAAATTCAAAATGAGTTGAAAGTAATTCTATTTTTACTTTTGACTACCAAGCTTTTAGGGTTTGTACTCTAACTGTCAATGATCAAGGTGATCATTGATGGTCTCCCTTAAGCACCATGACCATCAATAGTCAGGATGCTCACCTTATTACTTTCACCTAAGCAAACACTTCTTTATCCAAAACTACCCATTTTTACACACCCTTTAAGACCACCTTCTCCACTCAATTCAACCACCTCATCACCTCACTGTCAATCCATTTTAGCCCAACTAGTGTGCATTTTATGATACTTTTTGCCTTGTCCTTTAACCATAATCACAATATTTCCATGTTGACACTTTGTAAAATTGCACCACCTCATGCTTACCTAACCCACTTGTGTCTTTTTGGGAGCACTTCTTATGTCAGATATTCATAACACTTGCTTGGTTTGTGTTTTCATTGGGAGCACTTCATGCCTTAGATACCCACCAAAACATAGACATTAATTTGGACAATTGTAAGTGTACCTAGCCACCACACCTAAATGTAGTCACATGGTCCACTTTTCCATTATCCTCCTAACATCAACCTTTATTGTTATCAACTATTGTAACCTATTTTATGCATGTGTTTTATTATTTTTGGAATAATGGAGTTTTATTCTTAATTAAATAAATGGGTCTAAACAAAGTAAATCAATAAATAATGTGAAATAATTAAGCTACTAATTTGTGTAAATATATTTGTATTTTTACCTTTTCTAATATAGTAATAAATAAGATAAATCTAACTTAGCTTATTCTAAATGATCGAGATTGAGATAGGGTCTGATACTGGAGGAGAAAGACTAGGAAACTATCAAAAACTAGATCCTGAGGTTCATTTCTAGATTGGATAGGAGTAACAAAAGTGGGACACCTTGCTATATAGTATTGTAGTCATTTTATATCACTATTGTCTAGATGGTTTGAGCTTTTTAGGTTCTATTCAATAGACCTATGTTACCCTATGAATGAAATATCAAATCCTAGAAGTCTATGGATTTCACTGTGCATCTATTTTTAATCTTAAAAGCCCTAAGATCTATTTTTGATTAAACTTGAATAGAAACTTAGAAAAGATAGAGAATGGGTTAGTGTGTAACGGATACATTAGATGCACTTCATATCCCATGTCTGGGTACACTACCTACATACCAATACTCTAAGGAGGGAACAATCTAATGTATTTCTTCCATTAAAGTGCTCAATGTAATTATGTATGGTAAATGTAGTTAGAAACAAACTTGGATGTACTTTAGATGGTTAGGTACTAGTGCAAAGGTTTTAATAGTCTTGAAATGATCTTGGAAGGTTGTATACAAAGAATAGGGAAGAGTGCTTGAGTGTACTTTCTTGTATTCTTGATTATTTTTTGTAAATGAGTGCCAACCCTTCTAAATGGACTTTTATAGGGAAATTAATGATCATGGGTTAAATGAATTCACATTAGGCTGACAAAAAAAAGGATAAGGATCTAAAAGAATCTGATTTTTAGGATGAGTTTTGCATTTGGACAACAACACCAAAATTAGGACACCTTGGGTTTTAGTGCTCCTATTTAAGTTGGATATTATTGTCTAGAGGGAATGAGACCTAGGGGGATGGATCTAGGACTAAAATATATACCTATGTATATAAGGGTTAATTTTAGAAGGATTTGGATTACTAAGAATTAGTGAAATAATAGCTTAGAAGGGTTGGGTAAGCAAGTAAGAAGACCTATGGATTGGGTGTTAATAGTCATGCTTAAGTCAACCAATTTTGCTTTTTATATGACTAAATTTGACCCCCCCTTTATTCTAGTGATGAAAAAATTGAAATAATAGGATAAAGGAAAGTAAAAAGTATACCTAAACTTACCTATAAGGGAAAATCTCATGAAGCTATGTGATGCTGGATGTGTATAGAGAGAGCATGCTGTGAAGTGTGAATCTGTTGTGATGTTGGATTTTGTTGGATGATGCTAGGTATGTATGGTGAATCAAAAGTAATATGATAAATAGATTTGAGTGCTCAATTCCATAGAAGGTGGCTTAAGAATAAAAATGTTAGCCCTTTAGCTCCATCATCACCAACTAAGTGAAATTAATGAATCATGTGTATGATAATCAATGTTTGGACTATGTGTCTAGTCCCTCTAAATAGGTGGATAAAGAATACAAAGGCTATCCCTTTATCTCCATAATTACCTTATAAATTGAAGCTATGAAGTGATACTTATATAGAATAGATGGCATATGAGATGGCTCATGAAGCCCATAGATACTTTGAAAATCTGACAATGTGGTGTGGATAGAAGAATGTATGCTAGAAACTATGCCACTCTTGGCCATTTTGAAAGATGAAAGTTAGGATTGTATGAAATACGATACAAAACTAATGTAATAGGCTTATATGAAAGCCAACTTGGGAAATCAGGTACTCAAAAATTTAAACTTATATGAAAGTTTAACTTGAAAGTGATGCCAACCACCTGTAGATGGAGTAAGGCATACAAATACTGAGAATGCCTAGATAATAAATTGAACTTGAAAATAAAATAAGACCAATGTGTCATACACATTTCCCCAAATCATTGGTTTCTATAACATATATTCTAATCTAGAAGTTATGTCATTTGCCTAATCTAAAACTAAAAGTGGGAATCATCATGCTACACATGATAACCCCTATATCTAGATTCTCTAAGAAAACTATACTAAACTACTGATTATGATTGGTCTAAATGTGTAAAAACTATATCTAAACTAAAAAACTTTATTGTTTCTAGAAAACCTAAGTGTTTTTTTCTTGGATAGGAGCATCAAAATGAGGACACCCCAATGTTTGGTGTTACTATCCATTTTTAGTGCTATTGTCCTCTACTGAAACTAGTTGTTGATCTAGAACTATCACTATTTTTTTGCTCTATTCTAATTGGTTTAAACTCTATATTCTAAACTAGGTTATCTAAATTCTAATATTTTGAATATTAGGAAATTTAATCTCTATGACAAAACCCCTATTTTTTCTCCCTCTTCTAAGGGTAGGAATGATGAATGTGCAATGATTGCCCTCAGAGGAAAGAGTCTTGCAAGCATGTTAAGTTGTATAGATATATGATATAGTAGTGATATTTGATAAGATATTTTTAGATATAGAAATATTTGTATTGATATATTATTAGATCAATAGGTGTATGCTTATATAGATATAACAATGTAAAATCATGTGTAAAGTACTAAATTAGAATTGGAAATGTTAGTTGTTAGTTGTTAGTTGGAGGGATGGAGCATGATGTACATCATGGTATGTAAGAAAGTAAAGTAAATGCATGATTTAGATCATGGCATTATAAAAATTGAGAAACAAATAATCAATCAAGTTCAAATACCACATACACATACAAGTGAAACAATCAAAGTTAGCATAGGGGCCACAAGCATAAGGAAGAGTACAAGCAAAGGACATTGGAAAATGTCCTAAGGCACAAATAAGAGACAAGCATGAAATATAAATGTAATCACATAATATACACTAAGAGGATAGAGAATGTAGTGATTGGAAACATTGAATCACATCTAACTAATCAAAGAAAATGTGAAAGTATGTAAAACATGTGTAGTACAAGACTAGTCATATGCAAAGAAATACACAAGCGATAGATACTAGTGGAATGTTGATATAGTAATCTATGTAATCTAGAAAGGAATGTACATTAACATGATAAATTAGAGTGTGTATTGTAGGACTAATATAATCTAGATTATGTAGTTATGTAGAATATGCCCCTAGTGGGTGGGTATATCGATGTGTGTCTCGAATGTAGAAGTAGGAATGCCCCCTCAATGGGTAAAGTGAAGTAATCAAGTAGCAAGATGTCATTGAACACACTCAAATAAGATCAAGTGAAGCATGGTAATGTAGAAAAATTGACATACAATAGAATGAAATAGAAAATATAAGTCCTAACATGATATTAGTAATGAAAAACATGGATGATGCATACAGTCAAAATGTTTTTGGTATTTTTGACATATTTGAATGTTTTTGTATTTTGAGTTTTTTATATTATTTTTGTATTTTGAGTTTTTTGTATTGTTTTTGTATTTTGATATAATATATGTATAGGTAAAATTAATAATAAATGATATGAACTAATGAGTCTCAGATGAGACTCCTTGTCATGGTGTCTTGTATCAAACAACTAAATCATGCATGATTATGAGGCACAATTGAATGTCTAAGATTGTGAAGCTGAAATTTGTGTACATTTTAACTGCTCTAAAATCTCTAAAGTGGAAACTGAATATGGGGTCCCCTTGTAACTCTAAGAAGTAGATGTAATTATAGGGCTCTTAGGGACCCATCTAGAAGTAGAAGAAGATCTCTAAATAGGTGTTCTCTATGTAATTACATGAGATGTTAATGTTACTACTCTAGGTGTGAATATTGTAGCTAAAAGTTATCTAGAATCCTAAAACTATGGAGGTGTGTGAAATCTCTATACTAGTGATGGATGCCACAACTATGGTTGGATCTAAAGTGGAAGCAAAAATAAAATTGGAGGAGAAACCAAAATAGGTGGACGAACTTGAGCTAGTGTTTGTAAGCTAGTAGATGGATCTAAAATGGGGAGTGGTGACTCATAAGGAACTCCATCGACTATAATAACTTGATTAGTGTGAATGAATTTCATGCATATTTAAACTATAGAGGGTATTGCCTTGATTTTTTGAATCCATGTTTGACCAAGTAATATGTTAAAAACTCCAACATTGGGAACTAGAGTGAATAGTGTCACCAAATATGTAGGACCAACCTATAGGGGAAGTAATATCTCATGTAATGAGCTCTGTATATGCCTACTAAAACCATTGATAATTATTTCTATCAGAGTGATATCCTACTCTGAATAACCTAAATGTTATAATAGTGTTAATATGAACATGTTAAGGCTAGAACCATTGTCAATAAGCACACTATGAATAGGTTTATTATGTATATGTAATATGATAGAAAGTTCATTATAACCTATATTATACTCCATAATATCTTGATCTAAAAAAGATATCAAAGGTTTGGCTAGAACTCTAGACTCAAACACACCTATCATACCTCTCATAGGATTGCCTCAACTGAAGGTGCCTGGTATGTAGTTGGTGGAGGATGTGCATGGTATTTATGGTGAACACCTAAGGTGTCCTCTTTTTCTTATTTATAATGTTGTGTAAATGGATATAAGAATATTTTTTAATCTTTATCTTGTGTTGGATTTTATTTTGGAGGCTCAACTAAAGTGCCCTAATAAAATATATTATCATCTATCAAGTCCTATATCTTATGTCTCAAAATGATGCATCTATTTGTAGTGTGGCCTAGTTCCCTTTAAAAATTACAAAATGCATGTTGATCATATCCCCATGGAAGATTTTTCATTGGGTTAGCTTTTCAGATAGGAGAGAGAGTCATGATGTTACAATCCAATAACTACTATAAAACCATGGCTAGAGAAATTGGTTGATTGGTAAATGCATGATGAGGTGTTGATAAAACCACATGCTGAGGGGGCTCTAAAGCTATATTGATTATTAGTTGATTCTAATTCTTATTGTCATTGATTTTGACCTTGTATGAGATTTCTCTATTACTCTTATTTGTTGTGTCTGAGATACTTGAGTACTTAAGTTTTCCCATTGAAATTAGCTTAACTTATCTTTCCTTGAGTGTATGACACAATTAAATGAAGGAAGAGAATATTTTAAACATAATAGATTCATGCAATGCTGGTAGAAGGCTCTATTTAAAGATGTCTTATAACTCTTGATCAACCATGGGGTTAGTTAGCTTAGCCAAAATAGTCTTGTATCTAAGAACATAATCCATAACGGGCTCATTTGACCTTTGTTTTTACTAAGTAATTTGTGTATAAGAAACCTTATCACCAATTTTGATACTAGAATGTGAGGAACATGTTAGCTAAAGGATTTAATGCCATGACCGACTAATTTAGTAAACTATAAAACCATTATAAATCACAATCCTTTAAACTTCATGGAAATATCTTGGTAATTATCCAATCATTGGGCACATGATCCAAACATGCTATGTGAAAAACTCTCAAATGTATCTCTAGATCACCCTCACCATCATATAGAGTGAGCTTGGGTTGAATAAAAACTTATGGCAAGGGTGTAAAAGTAAGGTGATGTGACAATGGTGTATGTAATAAAGCAAAAGAATCCAATGCCTATGTAGGTTTAGAGATACCTTGATCAAGGTGTTTCACCTTGGATTGAAGAGATCTTATCTCTTGCATAATGGCTACCACATCAAGAGATAGGGATGTATTAGATATAAATGGTGGCATAGAATAAGGTTGGGTTGTTATAGGGGGTTGTTGAGACATAGTTGCCCCCATAGTGTCATTTTCAATTGGCTACTCTAAATGATTGGAAGACTCAACTAGCTTAGCCATTTTGATTTCCATGATAGATTGTAAAATTAGTGTATGATCTTTAGGTTATTCCTTTAGTCTTTCTCTAAAATTTTATAAAATCAAATATTTGTTGAGGGTAATTTCATTATCAATAATAGGTGGAATTGGATTAGTAGTCCATTGTGGTGGAGTATGAGCATCAATGTGTACATCATCATTGTTATTTTAATATTTCTTATTATCAGGGTTATCCTCATGAAAATTTGTGTAATCTAGATGTGTAGAATCTATCAAAAGAGTCTAATATGGTTGTTTATCCATGGTATATGGTCAAGTAGATAGAATGTAAGTGAACTCAAGAGGATTTCCACTAAGTATTGCATTTCATCTTGAGGGAAGAGATGCAAGGAACTTAGGTGGCATAAGGAAAACAACTTGGATAATAGTAGAAAAGATTAAACTGATATAATCTAAACAAGGAACTAGAATATACATAGAAAATATACGGAGCTCCCAAACATGTAAGGTGATACCACAAAAAGAAAATAGGTCATAGTATATGCAACTAAATATTTTTCAAAAATATTTGTGAAAAATACAACGAATTTTTTATTTTCAAATTGATTTTTTGAGTTTGATATGCAACTAAAAATTTAGAAAATTATTTGAAAGGTATTGAAAAGTAACTAGGAGTTTAGTTGATGCAATCTAGGTATTTTAAATGAATTTTTAAAATTAGTGTGATAATTTTAAAATTTTAATATGAATTTATATAATTTTTCTTGGAAAATTTAGGAAAAATTAGAGAATATTTATATAATTAGCTATATATTTTTTCTAGTGTTTGAAATGTGTTTGTATGCAAGGAGGACCTAATATGTGCAACCTAGGGTTTTAATAAAATATGTGATATTTTTTCAATTAAAATATAGATTTATGATTTTTAAATGTAGGAAAAATCAAGAAATTATGGGAAAAAATCAAAAATAATTATCCCTATGGTTTTTAGGGTTTTTATGTGAAATTTAAAGTAAGTCAGGATCACCAAATATTTTATTATTTTTAGAATAATGGATTTTTATTCCTAATTAAATAAATGGGTCTATGAAAACTAAATTAGTAAATAATGTGCAATAATTAAGCTAATGATTTGTGTAAATATATTTGTATTTTTGTCTTTTCTAAATATAGTAATAAATAAGATAAATCTAACTTAGCTTATTTTGAATGATCCAAACTGAGATAGGGTCTGATATTGGAGGAACAAGACTGAGAAACTATTGCAAACTAAATATTGAGGTTCATTTATATATTGGATAGGAGTACCTAAAGTAGGAAACCTGATTGTCTGATGCTTTAATCTTTTTTTGGTGTTGTTGTCTAGGTGGTCTGAGATTTCTAAGTTTCATTCGATAGGCATGTGTTACCCTGTTAGTGAAATATCAAAGCATAGAAAACTATGGAGCTCATTGTGCATCTATTTTTAATATTCAAAACCCTATGAGCTCTTTGTGCTTGAACTTGAATATAAAATTGGAAAAGAGAGAGAAGGGGTTAGTGTGTAAAGGATACATTAGATGTAGGTTACACCTTGTGTGTGGGCACGCTACCTAAATACCAATACTCTAAGGAGAAATCAAGCTAATGTAGTTCTATTGAAGTGATTGGTGTAATTATGTATGATAAATGTAACTATATGTGAAACTAGATGTACTTTGAATGCCTAGGTACTAGTAGAAAGGTTTGAATAAGCTTGAAATGATCTTGGAAAGATGTATGAAAAAAATAAGGAAGAGTGTTTGAGTGGTCTTGCTTCTTTTTTGTAAATAAGTGTCAACCCTTATAAATAGACTTTGAATGACCTTTTATAGGGAAATTAATGATCATGGGTTAAATGAATTCACATTAGGTTGATAAGAAAAAAGATAAAGATCTAAAAGAATGTAATTATTAGGATCAGTTTTGTACTTGGACAATAACACAAAAATCAAGACACCTTAGGTTTCATCACTCCTATCCAAGTTTGGTGCTATTTTCTAGAGGGAATGAGACCTAGGGGATGGATTTGGGCTAGAAAGAAATACCTCAATCTATAAGGGTTAAGTTTAGAAGGCTATGGATGACTAGGAATTAGTAAAAGAATAGCCTAGAAGGGTTGGGTAAGCATGTAGGAAGACCTATGGATTAGGTGTCATTATCCATGCTTAAGTCATCTAATTTCACATTCAAATACAGTGTGATCTTGGATATTCCATCTTTTTGTAAAACTTTATGCACTTGTTTGTGCTTTAGTACCTAGCCTATTACCCACTGTCATGATGTACACCTTCATCATAACCTTTACCCACCTTATCAAACTTGCACTCAATTTCATTTGACTTAATTAAATCCAAATTTAATGGGAAACACTTCTTCCCATACTTAGGGAAATTAATATACCTTTGACTAGTAATCCATTTTTGTTTTACAGCTTGTTGATTCAAAAATGCATAACAAAAGCAACAAAAATTAGACACCAAAAATCTATACACTATGATCCCAAGTGTCAAAATACTCCTATACCACCTAAGAACCCCCTTTAGACCAATTTAGCCTTATGACCTCTATCAAAACCTAACCCAATTTAATTTTATTAAGCTTTCTTAAACCAACCTTTTACCTATTTCTATGCTTCACCCTCAACTATTAATGGTCAAGTTAATTATCAATGATCACCCTAATCATTGATGGTTAGAGTGTACCTCTTTAACCACTAACATGCAAGCCCATATAGATTAATTTTATAAAAGTAACTCATCTAAATCTAGTTATGAGCCATTACATGTGTGAATTAAAATTTGGTTGCCTAGTTCATGTCTTATTATAACTCTCCTACCTTGCCTATAAGAGGAGAGGAGTAAGGAGGTGAAATCCATCTACCATTGTTATCAATATCATGTGCATCTATAATTCTCTTTTTTTAGGTCATTCATTATCAACAACCCAATGGAGAGCTCCATGTTAGAGATTCAACTTACCACCATAGCTCTACCAAAGAAATAAGTACCATTACTCTATTGGAATCACAACAAACTCTACCAATAAGTCAACCACCTCAATCAATCACCCAATCAACTTTCTAAAAGATAAGTACTTGATATTTAGCATTTAATTACTTTATTTTATTTTTGCATTTAGCCTAAAAATAACCCATCTCCTAGAATCTCACTTTGTGATTGTATCAACTAGCCATTTGTCAACCCAAATTTACACATAGTAACCATCGATGGTTGTCTCAACTACCGATGGTCTATCCAACCACTGATGGTCACCCTGACCATTGACAGTCACTTCAACCATCGATGGTCAGCCCAACCACTAATGGTCACTATGGGTGTAAATTATAGCAAGCTATTTCCATCTACCTTACCCCAATCAAATCTAATTTTATATATCCCTACTTGTTCACAGACCCCTATCTAATTTTCTAAAGTAGACCCTTACCACCTAGCACTAGTATTAATTAGCTTATCATTATTTTAATTATTTATACTCCTTTTATTAGTAAAAATCCCTTGTGTTCAATTTTATTACCTTTTCATTATTGATGCAAGTACTTTCTATTCAAGTTTAAAAACTTTATTGTTTAAAACATGTTGATTGATAGCCCCTAAAGAAGCTATTGCTTTGAGGATCTAGCTATCATTAGACAATCCACTCAACTATCTATCTAACAATTAAATTTATTTTAATTCTTTCCTATATATAGGTTATCCTCCCAAGCTAAAGAGGAACTATTCATAATCATTTGATTTTATGTGTGTATAATAAAATATATTTTTTAACCATACCTTTACTTAGTTTCTTCTTTTCCCTTTCTAAAATATAAGCATAAATTCACTAGAATAGTGGGTGTAGTCTTAACCAATACTAATTAGCCTCATGAGTCTAAAGCACCAAGGTAATCAAACCCCATCCTTTCTATATCTCTATCATTGTAGTGATTCCCTAGTACATAACTATATGATATATAGATGGTCTATTACTTTTTTCATGCTAGATAAGTTGGGGCTAAAGTATGAATCTATTGTTAATGGGATCTTACAATTAGATGGGTCTCCTAATAAGACTATTGGTGTCCTTAAGGATATAAAATTTTTATTGGATACTTATCCTAATTACACTATATCTCAAGATGTGGTAGTAGTTAATCTACCTCCTTACTTTGCCTTATGCTTGTCTAGGGATTTCACAACTAAGATAGGAGGCTATGTTTCTTCAAACTATTATTTTATGGTTTTTAGGACTAGATATTCAACAAATATCACCATAAGGTCAAAACCTATTTATAATTTGCATTTAGATAATTGAATGCCTAACTTGTCAAATGTCAATTACACTATCATAGTGAGGATGAACATTCCAATGACCAAGAGCCCATGGAGACATTTGAAGGGATATCAAATTTTATCCTTGATGCACGGGTAATAGATAACCATGGATATGATCCATAAAAGATAATTAAAGAGAAAATTTTGGGTGTATATTGTATACATGAAGAATGAGCTATCATACCAAGTCTCACTAGCCAAAGCTGAGACCATGAATGAGTATGGAATTTATTCTTTGGTGGATATATATCCAAGAATGTATGTGGGGAAGGTGTCATGATTTTTTACCCTTCCAAACAAAATTAATTTTATACCTTGAGGTTCAAATTTAGTTTTACATCAAACAAAGTATAGTATGAAACACTCATATATGGGCTACAATGGTCAAGAAATATAGGCATAAAGATTTTACAATCCATGGGAGATAGTGAATTAGTAGTGCATCAGGTAAGGGGGTAGAATATATTTAAGAATCCACTATTTAAGGCATATAAAAAAATGGTTTGGGACATATTATAAGTATTTAAAGCCTTTGAAATTCACCCCTTTCCTTGAGAGGCCAATCAATGTGTAGACCAGTTGGTAACCATAGGAGCACAATATGATATTCCAAGTGGGGCCAAGGACATCAAGGATCAGTCTAAAATTAAGTTGGTATGTATTAATTTATTACCTAATAATGAGGTCAATTAGAAGTTGTTTGAAAATGATAATAATATGACATGTTTTATTGAAGAGGCAAAATTTTACTCAAGGAACCAAGGCAGATTAAAATATTAGTATGGGGACCAGATTATCTAATTGACGATAGAAAACTTACCTAAGGGATTGGTAACCTTGGAAAATATATTAAATGAATATTATAAACTAATTAAATATAAGGTTATCATATTCACAAAGGAAGAGCACTATGAGAAATTCATCATTTTCAAAGACATGATAATCAAACTAGGAAAAGTGAACACTAAGGAAGAAAGTGAAACCTTCATAATTTTATGTCAATATTTTTCAAACATATTTTCTTGTGAGTATCATGACTTGAGGGGGTATGATGATATTTTGGCTTAGCATACCATATAGTTAGAATCAATTACTAAACCTGTGAAACAAAACTGAAGACTGGTCAACCCCAAGATTGGTATCCTCATGAAGAGAGAGCTAAACAAGTTCATTAAATTCATAAGGCAACTCAAGGCTGCAATGCAACTTAGGGAGTTAACCATAAAACACTCTTCATGGGTGGCTAATAATTTTATTATGAGGAAGAATAATGGATAGATAAGTTTATGTGTAGACATCAGAGATCTCAATAAGGTGTCACTAAGAGATCACTACCCCATAGCATCCATGGATTAGACTCTTAAAAGGGTTGTAGGTTCACAAAGGTTATCCTTGATTGATGGATACTTAAGGTAAAATTAGGTGTTAGTGAGGGAGGAGGATCAACACAATACTTCCCTCATAACCAAGTGGGGCACTTATGCTTACAATAAGATGCCCTTTTGACTCTCTAATAGAAGATCTACCTTCCAAAGGGTAATGGATGTAGCCTTCCAAGGACTCATAAATGATATGGTTCTCATATACCTTGATGAAATCACATTATTATCCAAGGACCCCAAAGATTATTTGACACATTTGAGGCTAGTGTTTGAAATATGAAGGTATTATGGGGTCTCCTTGGACCCCCAAAATTTATTTTTGAAGTCCATGAGGGTAGACTTATAGGGCATGTTGTGTCAAAATAAGGCCTCTCTATAGACCCTAAGAGGATAAGCGCCATCACTTTCTTGTAAATTCCCAAAAAAAAGAAAGAATTGTAGAGTTTTTTGGGAAAAATCAACTTTATTAGAAGGTTCAAAGAAAGATTTGAAAAATTGGTAAGGAATTTAACCCAGATACTCAAGAAACACAGAGTTTTCATGGATCAATCAAAGGAAAATAATATTTAAAGCCATCAAGAAGGATATTTCTCAATATCCCACCCTCTTCAACCCTAATTTTTCAATGGAATTATTCCTATATGCATTATCTACAAATAACACCATTTCTACTATGTTTATTTAGTAAAACAGTGAAGGCCTTAAGAAACCAATAACCTTATTTAGGCAATCATTGAAAGGGTATGAAGAGAAATATACTCTTGTTGAAAAACACATACTTTTATTCATTATAGGTCTCAATAATTTCAAAAATGTGGTATTTAAAAACAAAATATTTGTCATGGTGGTTCACCATAGCATCAAAGACTTCATCCTCAATAGAAAATTGAGTGATAAGAGAGTTGGTTAGGTGACAAAATGCATGGAATGTGGCATATAAGTGAGGTCAAAAACTTATTTATGGGTAGAGGACTATTTGAATACCTTTTATTAGATGTGAAATAGGATAAATAAATTTTTTGGTTAGTCCAAGATGACTAATAAATAGTTGTGCTTACATCTCCTTCTAACCAGACCCAAGACATGGTGAGGTTACTACAAATGGGATAATGTCCTATAGGAATAAAAAGGACTAGGAAGAGATAATTCATAATTTAATACATTACTTATGACTTTATTGATGGGGTTATTTTAAAAAAATACCTTGATGGCATGCTCTTGATGTGTGTAGAAACTAGCCAAGTTGACAAGCTCATAGGATAGTTTCATGATGGGCCTACAAGAGGACACTTTGTAGCCAAGACAAAAATAATAAGGATAATAATATTAGGAAATTTTTGACCAAGTGTTTTACATGAATCTCATGCTTGGGTTATAAGGTGCCAAAAATTTACCATGTTCATAAGAAATCAAAGACTAACTAGCTTACCTCTCATGCCTTTTCAAGTGGATCAACCCTTTATGTAGTGGGGCCTATAATTTGAAGGTATTATTCATCCCATATATAGTGTAATACATAATTTATTTTTGAATACTATTAATTAATTTAATAAGTTGGTAGAGGTAGTTGTACTTAAGGAAACAAATGAGAACTCAATGTTTGAGTTCTATGATAGTCTAATGACTAGATTTGGGGTCCCCTTCACCATCATATCATAGAATGCACTAGCCTTCAGTAGTGTAAAGGTGAGTGAGTGGTATCTTGGAAATTTTATCTACTTTATTTCATCATTTGTTTACTATCCAAAAGGAAGTGGATTTGCAAAGTCCACCAACAAAAATCTAATTAGGATCATAAGAAGAACAATGGAGGACAACCAAAAGGAGTTGTATACCAAGATAAGGACAACCTTATGGGAAGATATGATTACTCCCAAGTGGTATACTAGCCTTTCACATGTCTATGGAAAAGAGACAAGGATGCCCATAACATTTGAGCTACCAATATTGGAACTTACACACCAACTTGAACTCATGGATAGTGATGCAATGGAGGTAAGGATGAATGAATTAAGGAAGGTAGAGGAGACAAGGGATGATTTTATGCATTCCATGTGGTCCAAACAAGATCAGCTCAAGAGATCATTTTACAAGATATCCTCTTCAAGGACCTTCCAATAAGGTGATATTATACTCAAGTGGGATGAAGACCATGCCAAGCTAGGTAAGCATTAAAAGTTTGATAGTCTTTAGAGTGGACCATATGTTATTACCAAATGCAAATAAAATTAATGCCTTATAGTTTTCTAAGATAAGTAGTGAATAAATTCCTATTCCTATCAATGGGGTGTTCTTTAAGTATTGTTATTAGGAGTCATAAAATAATCTTTTACATATTAGTTAGGATTATTTATTCTAAGTTCTATAGAAAATGATTTGATTATAGCTTGTTTGGTCATTATTTTCTATTGAGTGTCTTTGTTTTGTTTCCATTGTGCATTTTTATGTGTCTTATAGGTCTTGTTAGAGTTCTAGAGGTTTGAAAGGTATTAGTCATAACGTGATAGTTTAGTTACAGATTATTTCAAATAGAACATGATGAATATGTAAGAGATCATGGGTCCTTTAGACTAGCAAGTAGGTCAAGCCTTTAGAATCACTAGTAATTTTGACTACTTTCTTCCCTTAGGCCTAGAAAGGATTCAACCTATGCATGAGAACCCAAGTTCACAAGTGGCCACCCTTGTCACATACCTTAAGTGTATAGGTTGTAGGTTCACATGTTTTGTCATGTCAAGGAATAGCATAGTGTTTGTCTTATACAGCCTATTGATCTTGTGCCAAATGCTCTCCTTGTGATTAGTCATGTATAAGGGTCTATACAACCCTTGGATTGGTTCTAATGATCCAAATTTACTCATAATGAAGATGACCAAATGTTGTAGCTTATACCCTATTATGAATCTATATAATATGATGAGAGCCTAAAAAATGTGGTAAGATAAAATGGATTGAAGGGTGTTATTATAAGTATGTGGTAACCTTATTTATGTCCTTAGCATGTTTTAGGTTCTTTAATTAGTATTAAGGTCACTTCTTTCTTGAACTTCAATTGAGATCATATAAATTAAATAAGAGTGGGGTGTTTAAGGATAATAATATGTTTTTTTACCCTAAAATACCTCTAATACCATAAATAATGCCTTAAAAATACCTCCATCACTACCATAATTCCATGATCAAACCATTTCATATGCAAAATTATTGTCTTTTCACAAGTCAAAAGATTTTATTTGCCAGTAGAGGGGGCCCACATGTGGGAATCAATGTTTATTAAAATTTCCAACCCATAATTCATGGTTTTAATTCATTTTTACCTATATTTCCCTCTTACTACCCACCAATGGAATTTCAAGGTCTGAAACTTGACAAAATGCAAGAAAGTTACAAGTAGTAGGTGTTTTCAAGTAAGTATAGATCTATATGGTATGGACATGGGTAGAGAGAGTTAGGTATATTTATAATATAGTTATACTATAAACTAGGTGAGATAATACAATTATTTTAATCTAATAATATCTAAAAAATGATCCATATCTTCCATTGACCTCTTTAGCAGCCTTGGACAACCAATTAGGTTTTTGCTCAGTATGGATAAGAAAGAATATCATAAATTTAGATCTTGGCCAAAATAAGGTGGTCTAATGGACTTAAAAAATTTATAATTGATTTATATATTAATCCCATATTATTTATGAACAAACATTAATAACTTTAGGAAACCAGACTAACCTTTTACATCCACACAAGGTAAAAAAAGGAATAGTTTTAGTGCATTTTTATCTTGTTTAATGAAACCAATGACTATACATGTATTTTATATTTCCTTAGGATAATTAAATTTAATTATACACCATTTATTCACATGTGTGTTCCTATGTTATCTATAAACATTCAATTTATCAAAGGTTGCAGACCATAGGCCATGTTTCCTTGATGAGGAAGAGCATTCAATGCACACATCTAAGAATGAACTATGTTTTAAGGTTTAACATAGGTTTTTTGAATTTTTTCATATATTATTATTATTTAAATTGTAGTGGTCAAATTTACTTTCATCTCTCCCAAAATGATTCCTTAGATGAATATGACTAGTGGTTAGTCTTCACTATAAACATGGACTAAGTGTTGCATAGTAATGTCTTAGATGTCACTAGAACACAATGGAATGAGAAATAGTGTTATATTAAAGATGAAAATTCATTAATTTATGATTATAAGACTTAATTTTAACTCTAATAATAAATAAATCATGAACTATCCCTCCAACACCTTCATACACTAATTTTGAAGAGTTTAAGGTTCATTAATAAAAGTTAAGATTTTCATAGAATCTTAGGTTTCCATTTCTCACTTCATATGCCTGATTCATGAAATACAAATGTTTTTACCTATTTATTAAGTGAGTATGAGTTCCTAGTGTCTTCATAAGTTATATAAATCATGAACCATGGTCCATATAGACCTCTCAACTAACCTCTACTATTTGATGGTCTCACTAAGCATATTTACCTTCATAATAGGCTTTGAGTTCCAAGTCAAATATCTATAAGCCCTATGAATACCACCTATAGGTTTCAAACCGTATAAAAAAGTTTAATTAATGATATTTAGGATAAATTCTGTATATAATAATAAAAATTCATTAATACTATGATAAAAAAACATATCTAGGTGTATGTCCTATTAAGAAAGTATGATGGCCACCTATAGGAAGATAACTCAGAACTAGCCTTCAAAGGTTTTCAAGTCCATCATATGTATTTAAGTCTAAAAATGTAGAGAAGGTCCATATATTTTAAATAATTATATCTTAAGGGAGTATTATTTTTATTGAAGTAAACCACTAGGGTCTTAAACATGACATGGAAGTATTCCTCTTGCTTTAAAACCCTTAGTAGTCAACATATCTAAATCAATACTCAAAGTTGTGGGAAGTTTATCCTTAACCTTGAAAATTAAATTGTATATGAACATAAATGGATAAATTATAATAATATTGTGTTCAAATCATATAAATAACTTTTCTAAGGACAATGATTTTGGAGAGATGACTAAGCAGAATGGCACTAGGATGTATAGTGAGTTAGGTTTACTTAGTCAATCTAGAGTGCATGACTATAGTAAAAAGAAATGATAAGAGAATGTATAATGTAATCATTGTATGATGATGATATATTTATCCTTAAATATCTCATGTGATAGTGATACCAATCTAATGTGATTATCTAGTTTGATTTGGACATCCAAAACACACAATCTCTAAAGAATGACTATATGAAAGGATTTAATAGCAGAGTCAAGGAGGATAAATCCCATAAGCTATGGATAGATATAATAAAATGTTACATAATATCAAAAATACGTAAAATATATAAAGGTAGAGAAACTAATACTTAATACTAGGCCCCTAACATAGTTGGCTCTAGACTAATAGATTGGTCAATGACATTCAAGGTAGATCTAAGAGGGATAATACCTAGGATGGTGCTTAGGATAAATGAGGACAAGTTCAGAAGTTGGAGACTATATTTAATAGTATTATATGATAATATTTAGTATACAAAATTACTTATATATGGCTTAAGGTCATAAAACCCAGTTTGAGCCTATAAGGCCTAAAGCCACCATGAACCCTTAAGAACACATCCTCACCTTAGTGGTAGATACAAACCACCCCAAGTATATTTAATTAATAATAAGGTGTATGGTGTTGAAATGTATCCTAAAGGAGGTATTTGAAGTATATGAACACAAATAAATGGTTAAATTTATTCTTAACACCCTCCCAATCTCCACTATCCTAATAATCCATGTTGAGTTTCCAACTCAGGCACTCATATCTCACATGGAATGAACACTCAAACCCAATGCGATTATGTAAATTTTGGGAACAATATAAACTCATGATATATAGAGGAAAGAGTGGGATTAGGATTAAAACTCTATGAACAATCATTAAGACTATCAACCGATCCAAAAATCATGAAAAAAGCTCGAAGGCCACCAACTTTCAATTATTTCTCACCTTATATTTTTCATTGGAGTAGGAGCTATTTAGGATATTTAATGAGTATATAGTATAGATATTAATGGGAAAATGTTTTGTTTTAAATTTTTGTACTCTATGAACCATCTTTAAGATGGTAGACATCCAAAACCCTCTCTAAACCTTTATTTAGACCTGATGAGGAATTTGTAACTTAAAAGGCATCCAAATGAGGTATTTGGGATATTAAATAGTCTTAATGGTATTTTTAGGTCACCTAATCACCCAAATGATCTATTTTTTGGCATGTGTAAGATGTGTAGTGTACTAATTAGGCCTAAAAGTGTGATTATATTCCTATATGTAATAAATTAAAATAATTATACATATCATATGTGTTTTTGAGAAGGTAGATAGATTTAGAGGTCTCCAAAAATTGCATATAAGCCACCCACATGGGCGTCCACTTGTTATAGTCACTTTTAGATGTGTATAAGGACCTAGTTAGAGGATTATACATTCATAAATAAGAGATAAGTGGCCCACTCAAGCTAGCACAAAGTGATATAGGGTCCTTAAGGGGTGGATTTAATATTAGAAAGGGTGGATAAGTGCTTCATGGATCCATCTTAGGGTCAAAAATAAAAAACCTTTAGCTTTAGGCTTATTGGTCTAACAACTCTCTTAAATAATGATTTCTTGAAGTTTATAATAAAAGACAAAATAGGATTAGATTAAAACTCAAATAATTATGGAGATATTTTTAAAGAAGTTTTAGGTGTGTGACCAATAGTGGTTTACAAAATAAGGGTCAACATTGGTCAGTGCGACTCAAAATTTCTATGTGGGTGCACAAAATCCATAATTATCACCCAAAGAACAACTTGATGAGATCATAATTTTATATAATAGTTTCATGGGGAGATGAGAACATTAGGAAAGTTGGGGAGCCTTGTTTATAAGATATTAGTTTCATTGGTTCATAGGTTAGGGTCCTAACCTTTATCAACCATTGATAATAACCCAAACCCTTTAAAACTCCCTAAAACTCTAATAGTGACTTGATGGAGAATATATAGTATAATTTTCATGAAAATTCATTATAATGTCCTAGTAAACACTTGAATCTTATGTTACACTCAGAGGAGATCCCATCCATAGTATTAGTCTCTATGAACACTTATATGGACCCATAAAAAACACTCCTTTTACATGGTTTAATGATATTTCCAAGGTGAAGAGTTTAGTTAAAAGTTTAAAATAATTAAATAGGTTACTAAAAGTTATGTTTAACCTTATTAAATAATTAAACACTCAAAATTATGCATATAAATACTCCTACAATTTTGTGCCACATAGGTAGTCTAGATGTGTTAAAGGAAGGTAACCTAGTCACCTAAAAAAGTTAGAGTTACAGGTGTGAGGTGCTGGGGTAGCCTAAGTCTTGGTATATTATTTTATTTTATATGTGGAAAAATATCACTCAATCATCTTGAAGGTTTCATTCAATCCTCATAACCCTCCAAATAGTGAATAGTTAAGAGACTAGGCTACTATTTAATATGCCTACTTAATCAATAAAGGAGGATGTGTATAGATGTAGAAGGTTTATATGGATTAAATTAATGATCATAAAACTTATTTAACTACCTCATGACATGATAATACCTATTTATTATCCACCATGAAGGTTGTGGTAGTTTTTCAAGTTATGTTGAGATGTAAGAAAGAAGTGGCTACTAAATGCTTCATGGAAGAGTCTTAAGTGAACCACTTTAATGATTTTTAACTATCATTAGGAGAGTTAATTAACAAGTATTATCATTCACATACTTTTCATGAGGTAAACCTTACCAAAAAATAGAATTTAATATCCAAAGATGCTCATTAAAGACCTAGGCAACACATAGAGAAGGAATGGAGGGTTGCTTGTAACTATTGGTTGAATGTGTAGATGCTAGAATTTAGTAACATTAAATTATTATACCATATTTTGGGATATATATTTAATAATTAAATGTATATTCTATAAATATTCACCATAGCCTAAAACCCTGAAATAGGCTAAGTTTGAAATGTGGTGGAAACCTATAAAAATCTATATTTTTTTATCTTAACTCTTAGAGGTCTAAAACCACTCTCAAACATCCTGAAAGTATATAATAAAATATAACCTAAAGTATAAGTTTATTTTTAATTATGTACATTTAGTTTCTTAGAAACTAAATGTCCATAATTCAAAATCAACTTATACTTAATTGTTTATTTTATGTATATACCCCTTATTTACCCATGTTAATTAGTCCTATTAATTACTATTTACCATTCCTAACCACTCAAAATATTTTAAGCAACCAAAAATCCTAAAAACAAATAAAAACAAAATCTATCCAACCCCCTAACAACTTACCCTTGTTAAAAATCCATGCAAACAGCATAGTGTTGAATTCATTTAGTTTGGCATATGGTTCAAAACAACCTAAGCCAACTTTTAACCGAATTAGGCTGATCGACATCAATCCTCTATGATCACCATCAATCCTCTAAAATTTATTTTGATCCTCTATGATTGATGTTGATTCTCCCAGATTGACATTGATCCATATATATAGTGAACCTCCATGGCTCAGGACTATAATTTTAGACATTGAAATGCTAATATAATTTCTCTAAGAGACTCATAGGTGATTTTTAGACCCCTTGATAGTGAATTAATACCCAAATATAGACAAGAATACATAATATCAACCTCATTCCAAGATTGTTTTCAAGGTAAGTATTGCACTTCAATTCATTCATATTTCAAATCTATAGTCTTCTACATCTGTTTGTCACTTTTTTACATTTAGTTTTTATTATTTTATCACTAATATAAGTCATTATTGTAGTCTATTTTTAAAGTTTAGAATTTTACATAGAATCAACATCAATCCATTTTAATTGATTTCAATCCTATAGGATCAACATTGATCCCTACTAAACTTTCAAAAACCTTATTGTAATCTATTTTCATAACATTTTTAGTCTTAAAAACCTATCAAAACCTACATTCTATTATCTTGAATAATCCATAGTTATCTAATCTTTGCCCAATTATATTTTACACCATTTATATATTGTATTCTTTATATTTTCACTTTCATGTTTATTTATAAACTTGAATGTTAAATGTGGGCTGACATCCATCTAAGAAAGTGTACCACTTCTCAAGACTGGTTTGTAACTCGGCAGCCCACTCATATCTCTTTTAATCCTATTTTTGTTTAAGTGTGGTGTATATAGGTCATTACTCCTTAGTCAAAGAGGATTTCCCAAAAATATTGGTTAATGGTGTGCAACCAACCATCCATATTTCCAAGTAATCTTAAAAACCCTGCTTATACTTTGTTTTTAGTAGCTAATTACTCCACATTGAAAAAGCAAATAAAAATACTAAAATAAAATGAATGGTGATAATTATGACATATTCATTCCACTTATACACTAATATTACTATTCTCTCGTAATCATGTCATATAAAACTTGTCTTAAAATCCACTGTATTTATTCCTTCTCTAGGTATGATAATACTCTACCAAAATTATATCTTGCAAACATCTTTAAATCAATAATGAAGAATTGTTTCATGTTTTTTTACTAGAATTAGTGTGTAAATGTTTGTTGATTTGTATAAGTGTGAAGTTAAATCCTATTTTACAATTCCTCTCCTTCACCTAATTATTATAAATCTATCCTATGGAGGTCATGTGATGTGCCAAAGTGTTGGTAGTTGTGTTGAAGAGTAAGCTGGTCGATAATATCTAAAAAATACATCTTGTCCATTACATTCAACTTGAATACATCCACCATAACCTTGACATGAAATATTTATGCTTGGTCCATTAATTATAAATCTTTTTTTATCATTAATCTTTACTTGATTCATAAAGTGTTGATTGAAGATCAATGAGAATGGGTAGATCAATATTGGTGCATCACCTCATTAGGTTGGGTTTTTTTCATTTATTTATCTATCTCTTTTCATTCAAGTAAATCAATAGGTATTAAGAAGTGATCTTAAATTGATTAACCATAGGAGATAGCCCCATAAACTAGAGGTTTGGTCTTTTTATAAGTCACCAATAGCCTTTGGACCAATCCCATGTTACCCTAAACTTAGAGGTAGGCCTGAATAACCTCCTCCTAAGGTGTATTTTAGAGTTTTAATAGTTATGGCATGCCTAGTGGGGCCAAGACTCAATTAAATTAGAGAATTCAGTTGTAGACTTGGATTAAATCAAAGAGTTTCAAGTGCTTTAGTGGCATATTTGCATTTGATTTTCATTCCAAAATTGGTCACAAGGTCTTTATCAAAAGGTAAGGAAGCTAAGTTTGTTGAGTTATCTTGGGAATTTTCTAGGATAAAGAGATACCATGGGTCCAATCCTAATCCTAAAATCCCTAATTATCATAATAATTCTTAAATAAACACTACTCTAACCCATACACCTCCAATGTCTAGGCTTAGACATCAATCATTCATTCTATTCAATGGTGGCAACCCCTTAAATCTGAACTAGTTTGATTATATACTTACTCATATACTTATAAGCCTTCCCTATTTCATAGGATAAAACTCAACCACCCCTATAAAACATATTATAGACACATCCAATCTATTATTATTTCATAATGTGACTCAAGACAATGTTGATATGAGGTTATTTTCCACTTCCTTAAAGGGTAATGCACTCTAAGGGTATAGGGGATTAAAACCTACTTCCATCAATACCTAGGATGAATTTGGGGAACACATTTACAAACACTTTGAGGATAGAAATGACCATTTATATTTATTAGATAAATTCACCATAATTAAAAGGGTTCCCTAAGAGTTTATGGTATATTTTGGTTATAGGTTTCAAAATACCTAGGATAAGATCCCCATGGTAGTCAATCCCACCCCCAATTATGCATTTTTTTAGTACTTAAGATCCCTTAATTATGATGTGGTAGTCATGATACAGTCCATGGGAGGGAACACTCTACTATAGGCCTATGAGGTGTCCATAAGGGTATGAAATTATCTAATCCAAGAAGGGAAGCTTACCCCAAGACCCTTCATGCCTTTGCTCCTAGATATACAACCCCTTATTCCTACTATTACTATGTTACCAACACCAACCAATAATGATTAGGTAGATGTCATTTAAGTAGACATAATAGGTAAGATTGAAGGGTTTTTTAAGGCACAAAACTACAAGATTGTGTCTTTATAGAAGCAACATTTTCCACCCCATAGGCTTTACCAATCACCCTATCAAAACCCATTATTAGATTTATCAATAAAACATGACTCCATATTATCCTAATCAACAACATCAAGGGAAGATCACTCATGAAATAAATATTGTATTTATAACCCCAATTATTATGTCACTTATAAAAAACTAGTTCCAATTCAAAACAACCATGCACAAGAAGGTCAATGGAATGCACAATGGAGGAAGCCTCATGAGATGTCAATAGATCCAAGTGGTTATGTTTGTGAAGAATATCTCATATAGTAGAATAAATCTCCTCAAACATATGTCACTCAGCCTCCTATACAACACAAGGAATGTCCTTTTATGTAATATGGAGACACTCCCTTCATGTCTCCAATTGAGATGCCAAATCAATAAGGAAAAAGTGGAAGTAAGGCACCATTTGAGACTACTTTTGTTAAATTATAATAAGGGGAACACTCCATTGTATTATTAGTGAAATTTATGAGGGGGTAGAATGTAGTTAATAATCCATTATTAAATTCATACAAACATAGGGTTTGGGACCTCTTTGAGTACGTTGAGGCCTCTAACATTCACTCCATTCCTATAGAGGCTAATCAACATGCAGGTTGGTTGGAAACCATAGGAGCACAATATGATATTACAAGTGGGGGGTTGAAGCACATCAAGGAGTAGTCTCAAATCAATGTGGTATGTAGACCTATAATCCTTGATAATGAAGTTAGCTAACAAGTTCTTGAAAATAACAAGCATATTGCATGTTTCTTATAGCAGGAGGCATAACTATGATCAAGGAACCAAGAAAAATTACAATAGAAGTATGAGAACCAACTTATCTAATTGAAGACAAACAAGTTACCTAAGGGATTGGTAACCTTGGAAAATATATTCAATGAATATTATAATATAAGGAAAGACAATATTAACATATCCAAAAAATAAGGGCACTATGATAAAGTTATCATTTTCAAAGATAGGATTCTTAAACTAGGAAAAGTGAACATCAAGGAAGATATAAAAACCTTCATAGAATTATGTTAAGATTTTACAAACATAATTTATTTAGAGTATCATGATCTGAGGGGGTTTGAACCTAGTTTGGCTCAACATAGAATAGAGTTGGAAGTAAGTGTTAAACTTATGAGACAAAAAAGAAAATGGTTAACCCCAAGATTGAGATCCTCATGAATGTATATTTGACCAACCTCATTGAATACAAAATTATCTTTCCCATCAAACACTCTTAATAGGTGGCTAATCATGTGCCTATGAGGATGAAAATTTGGGAGATAAGTTTATGTGTAGACTTCAGAGATCTCTATAAGGTGTGACTAAGATATCACTACCCCTACCATCCATGGATCATATTATTCAAAAGGTTGTGGGTTCACAAAGGTTATCCTTGGTTTATGGATACTCAAGGTACAATCAAGTGTTAGTGAGGGAGGAGGATTAACACAAGACTACCTTCACAACCAAGTGGATCACTTATACTTACAAGGACATGCCCTCCAGACTATCCAAAGTAGGAGATACCTTTCAAAGGTAAATAAATGTAGCCTTACAAAGACTCATCAATGATATGGTGCTCATATACCTTAATGCAATCATATTATTCACCAAGGACCCCAAATATCATTTGACACATCTAAGTCTAGTGTTTGATAGGTGCATGTAATATGGGGTCTATTTGAACCCCAAAAAATGTATTTTTGTAATCCATGAGGGAAGAGTTATAGGGCATGTTATGTCAAAATAAGGCCTCTCTATAGACACTGAGAGGATAACTACCATCCTTTCCTTATAACTTCCCAAACATAAGAAAGGATTGTGGGGTTTCTTCTATAAAATAAACTTTATTAGAAGGTTCATAGCCATATTTGCAGAATTGGTAAGGCCTTTAACACACATGCTCAGGAAACACAAAGAGTTTTTATGGAATAAGGAAGGTAAATGAAGCTTTGAACCCATAAATCATGCCATTTCACAATATTCCACCCTTTTGAACCCCTTTTTTCAAGGGAGTTCTTCTTTTATGCATTCTCTACCAATGACACAATTTTTTCCATGCTTATGAAACAAAAAAATGAATGCCTTGAGCAACCCAAAACCTTATTTATCCAATCATTAAATAGGTATGAAGAGATGTATACTTGTGTTAAAGAATATGTACTTTAAGTCATGATAATAATCAATAAGTTTAGACACATGATGTCTAACAACAAAATAGTTGTCATGGTGGTTAACCCTAACATCAAAGATGTCATCCTCAATAGAGATCAATGAAAAGAGAGTTAGTTGGGTGACCAAATGCATGGAATATGAAATATAAGTGAGGGTCACCAAGTTTGTTAGGGGTAGAGTAATATGTGAACACATTGTAGTAGATGTGAAAGAGGATAAGGAAATGGTTTGTGTAGTCCAAGATGACCAACAAGTAGTTACACCTACATCTCCTTCTAGTTGGACCCAAGAAATGATGAGGTTCCTCCTAAGAGGAGAATGTCTTATAATAATAAATAATACAAGGAGGAGTTACGTAAAACTTAAATACATTCCTTATGTCTTTATTTATGAGGTTCTCTTAAAAAACTACCTTTATGGCATGTTATTGAGGTGGGTAAAGACTAGCCAAGTTGGCAAGCTCCTAGGATAGTGTCATGATGGGACTACAAGAGGACACTTTGCATCCAAGACAAAAATAGCAAGGATGATAAAAGTATATTATTTTTGTCTAATATTATTCAATTACTCTTATGATTTGGTTATAAGGTGCCAAAAATGTGTTATGTTCATAAGAAAGCAAAGACTAGATGCCTTACCTCTCAAGCCTATTCAAGTGGAGCAACCCTTTATGTAGTGGGGCCTAGACTTTATAGGTGTGATTATTAATCCATATAGTTTAGGACATAATTGGATTTTTAGTAAATTTACTAGGTTGTTGGAGGTATTTTCACTTAAGGAAGTAATTGATAACATAGTCTTGGATTTCTATGATAGTCTAGTGACTAGATTTGGGGTCCCCTCCACCATCATATCAGACAATGCACTAGCCTTTAGTAGTGTAAGGGTGAGTGAGTGGGACATTAACCACGGTCTATACCTTAGTTTATCATCTAATTACTATCCATATGGAAATGGACTTGTAGAGTCTACCAACAATAATCCAATTAAGATCATAAGTAGAATAATATAGGACAACCAAAGGGAGTGGCATACCAAGCTAAGGATAACCTTATGGGAAGATGGGAATACTCCCAAGAGGTCTACTATCCTTTCACCATATCTTATTGTCTATGGAAAAGAGTTAAATCTTCTCATATCACTTTAGCTACTAGCATTGGAACTTACACACCAACTTAAACTCATGGAGTGTTATGTAATGTAGGTAGGAATGAATGAATTGAGGAAGCTAGAGGATACAAAGGATGATGTTATGCATGCCATGTGGTCCAACCAATATCAGATCAAGAGATCCTCTTTAAGGACCTTTTAACAAGGTGACATTGTAATCAAGTGAGATTAAGACCATGCCAAGCCAAGTAATAACTCAAAGTTTTATAGTCTTTGGAGTGGACCATATGTTATTATCAGCTATAATTAGAACAATTCCTTATATTTGTCTAAGTTGAGTGATGAGGAAATCCCTATCCTTGTAAATGGTGTGTTACTTAAGTATTGTTACTAGGAGTCATAAAACCATCTTGTATATAGTAGTTAGGATTCCTTCTTATAAGTGTTGTAGCAAGTGTTTTGCTTGTTGCTTATGTGGTTGTTATTTTATATTGAGTGTATTTTTATGTTTCTTTTTTACCTTTTTATGTGCCTTGTAGGGCTTGTCACAGTCTTAGAGGTTTGTAAGATATTAGTCATGAGGTGATAGTTCAATCAAAGATTATTTTATATAGAACATGAGTGATATGAAAACTATCTTTGGTCCTTTTGACCAATAGGTAGGTCAAGACTTCAAAGTCACCAATAATGTGGAATAATTTTTGTCCCTAGGCCTAGAAAGGAGTCAACCTATGTATGAAAATCCAAGTTCACAAGTGGTCACCCTTATCATATCCTATAAATGTCTAATTAGAAAGTTTAATTATTTTGTCATGTCAAAGACTACCATGGTGGTTTTCTTATACACCTTGTCGAGCTTGTGTGAAATGCTCTTCATATGATTAGTCATGTATAAGGGTCTATATAGGCCTTGTAATTATCCTAATGGTCCAAATTTACTCATAGTGAAGATGACCAAATGTTGAAGCTTATACCCTATCATGAATCCATCTAGTGTGTTGAGAGCTTGTATAATGTTGTAATAATATAGGGTTTTAAGTGTAATATAAGTAGTATTTGGTAACTTTATTTATCTATATAACATGTTTTAGGTTCTTTAATTGGTATTAAGGTCACCTATTTTTGAACATTCAATTGAGATCATGTATATTGCATAAAATGGGGGTGTCTGACCATAAGAAATTTTTATTTTGACTCAAAAACACATATAAAACCATGAATCAAACCTTAAAATACCTCCATGACTACCATAATTCCATGATCAAATCGTTTCATATGAAAAAATGATGTCTTTTTACAAGTCAAAGGCTTTTATTTTCCACTAGAGGGGGGTCCACACATGGGAAATAATGGATCTTAAACTTCCCCTCCCATAATTCATGGTTTTAAATTAATTTTTACCTTTATTTTCCTTACTCCTACCCACAAATGGAATTTTAAGGTCTAAAACTTGAGAAAATATATGAAAGTTACATGTTGAAGGTGTTTTCAAGCAAGTTCAAATATGTGTAATATGGATATGGTTAGAGAGAGTCATGGATATGCATGAGAGAGTAATTATATACATAAAGTTGTATAATATAGGTGTTTTAATCCAATAAGAGAAAAAATCCAATCCATCTCTTCCATCAATCTCTTTGGTATCCCTAAACAATAAGTTAGGTTATTGCTTAGTAAAGACAAGAGAGTGAAGATGGTGAATTCAAATCTTGGCCAAGATAAGGGGATATAATGGCATTCAAAAATTTGGAATTGGTTTATATATTTAACCCTTATGATTTATTAACAAACATTAATAATGTTAGGTAAATAGACTATCCTTCTACATCCACATAGGGTCAAAAAATGAAATGGTTTTAGTGTATTGTTAGCCTATTTGATGAAACCAATGACTATAAATATATTATATAGTTTCTTGGTATCCTTTTATTTCATTATCCATACCTAGTTCACATGTGTGATCCTATGGGATCAAGAAACATCTAAATTATCATAGGTTACAGAATATAGGTCATGTTTCCTTGATGAGGAAGAACATTCAATGCACATGTTCAAGAGTGAATAATGTTTTGAGGTTTAATGATGGTTTATTACATTTTGTTAGATCTTATTGCTTAAATTTGGGTGGTAAAATTGAATTTAATCTCTCTCATAATGATGCCTTCAAATGAATATGACTGATAAATAACCATCAATATAGACATGGATGTAGTGTTACATGGTAATGTATTAAAGGTCATTAAAACATAATG
The DNA here is from genome assembly GCA_037957365.1 of Torreya grandis. NCBI lineage: Eukaryota > Viridiplantae > Streptophyta > Pinopsida > Cupressales > Taxaceae > Torreya > Torreya grandis. Next base: position 492,061 of record JARHVA010003716.1, read on the forward strand.
AAATGAGGAGTGTTGTAGTCATATTTAAAATTAATTCCTTTAGGATGACATAAAAATAATATATCCATCACAAGTAAGAAACCATGGACATTCCCTATAACACATTCATACACTTTTTTAGTAGAGTTTAAGGCTTATTAACAAAAGTTAAGGTTTTCATAAAATCCTAGGGTTCCATTTCTCACTACATATGTTTGATTTATAAAATCTAAATGTTATATCCTATTTATTATGTAAGTAGGAGCTCTTAGGGTCTTAATATGTCATCTAAATCAAAACCAATGGTCCATATAAGCCTCTCAATAAAACTCTGCTATCTAATAGTCTCATCAATAATATCCACCTTCATAATAGGCTGTGAATTCCAAGTCAAAGCTCCATAAGCCCTATGACTAGGACTTGAATTTTTTAATCCTTATACTTAGGTTTAATTAATGAGAGTTATGATAAATGTTGTATATAGTCATACAAATCAATTAATAATATGATAAAAAGTCATATCTAGGTGTGAGTCCTATTGAGAAAGTATGATGGCCACCTACATGAAGACAACTCAGAACTAGCCTTCAAAAGTTTTCAATACCATCATATGAAGCTAAGTCTCAAAATTTAGAGAAGGGACATATATTATATATAATTATATATTAAGGGAGTATAATTTATATTCAAGGAAGGCCACTAGGTTCTCATGTATGACATGGAAGCATTCTTCTTCCTCATGAGCTTGCTTAAAAACCTTTGATAATCAACATAACTAAATCACTACTTAGAGATGTAAGCAATCTATCCCTAAAATTTAATATGAAATGGTACATGTACATAAGGGGATAAATAAAAAAATATGCTCTTCAGATCACATAAATCATGTTGCCAAGGACAAGGAGTTTAGAAAGATGATTAAGTAGAATGGCTCAAGCATGTATAATGAGTTAGGTTTACTTAGTCAATCTAGAGTCCATGACTAGAGTAAATAGAAATGTCAAGAGAATGTAAAAGGTAATACAAAGGTTATGATGATATATGTATCCATTAGTATCTCATGTGATGGTGACATTATTCTAAGGCTATTTTCTTGTTTAACTTGGACATCTAGAACACACAATCTCCAATGAATGATTGCATAAGTAGATTTAATAAAAGATTTTATGAGGCCATATCATAGATACTATGGTTATAATTAAGAAAATTTTACCTAAGATCCAAAATAAATCAACATATAAGAGGTAGAGAGTCTAATACTTAATCATAAGCCCCTAACACAACTGACTCTAGACCAATAAGCTTGTCAATGACATTCAGGGTAGACCTAAGAGGGAAAAGACATAGAATGGTGCTTAGGGTAGCTAAAGACAAGTAAAAAAGGTGGATAATAGATTGAAAAGGATTATATGATAACATCGAGGCTAAAAATTCACTTAGAGGTGGATTAAGGTCCTAATACCTAGTCTAAGCATATAAGGCCTAAAGCCACCATGAACCCTCAAGACCCCTTCCTCACTTTAGTGGTAGATATAAACCACCCCAATGATATTTGAGTCAAAAATAGGTGTATGATTCTTACATGGATCCTTAATGAGTTATTTAGAGAATATAAATATGAATAAATGGTCTAATTTGGTCTTAACACCCTCTTGAGCTCCACTATTTTAACTAGCCATGTCAAGTTACCAACTCATACACTCATATCTCACATGGAATGAACACTTAGACTTAATGATATTATGTGGAGTTGGGGACCCCTATTAAATAAATATCCATGTATTGAAGAGTGGGATTCAACATCCAAAATCTATGAACAATCATTAATATTGTCAACCCACCTAGAAAGCTTGCAAAGAGCTCAAAGGCAACCAACTTTCACTCATATCTCATTATATAGTTTTCATAGGATTAGGAGATATTAAGGAGATTTTAAGGGATATATGGACTATATATTTATGTAATAAGGTTTTGGTTTATATTTTTATACTATATGAACCATCATTAAGATGGTAGACCTATAAAACCCTCTCTAAACCTTTAGTCAGACTTGATGGTGAAATTTTACCTTCAAATACATCCAAATGAGGTAGTTAGGCTATGAAATATATTTAATGGTCCCCCCAAGTCACCTAGTCACCAAAATGGTCTAATAGTTGGCAAGTGTAAGATGTGTAGTGTATAAATCAAGCCTAAAAGATCTAATCTAAACATATATGCAATAAATTGAAAGAATTTTGCACATCCTTTTTTTTTAGGAGGGAGAGGGATCAAAATGTCTCATTAGTTTCATATTGGTCACCTATAGGGGCCTTCATGTCTGATAGCCACTTGTAGACATATCTAAATACTTAGTTAGAGGACTATGCATTCATAAAAAAGAGGTAAGTGGATCACTCAAGTCAAAATAGGTGATTTAAGGGCCCTAAGGGGTGGATTTCATATTATCAAGGGTGGATAAGTGCTTCATTGATCAATTTTTTGGTAAAAACTCAAAAAACTCTACCTTTAAGCCTATTGGTCTTACACCTCTCTCAAAGAATCATTGATTGAAGGATGGAACAAATGATAAAAGAGGACAAAATAACACATTAGACCATTCTAGATATGATTTTAAATAATTTTTATGAGTTTGAGTAATAGTGGTTTGTAGAAGGGTCAAAATTAGTCATTGTGACTCAAAATTTCCTTGTGGGTACATAAAATGCACTACTTTCACTCGAGGAACAACTTAATGAGCTCTTAATTATGTGGAATAATTACATGGGGAGATAATAACTTTGGGAGAATTTGAGGGGGGGGGGTTCTATAAGTGATTAGTGTCATTGGTTCATATGTTAGGGTCCTAACCTTTATCAAAAATTGATAAGAACCCAAACCCACTTAAACCTCCCTAAAACCTTAATAATGACCTAATGGAAAAGATATAAAAAAAATTTCATAAAAATGGATCGGGATGGCCTAGTAAACACTTAGATCACATGGTACACTGATAAGATATCCCATCTATGGTATTGGTCCATATGGAAACTTATACAAACCCATTGAAGATACTTATTTTGCATGGTTTTATGATATTTCTAAGGTGCAATATTTATTAAAAAGTTTAAAATCATTGAAGAGGGTACTTCAAGGTATGTTTCAACTTATAAGACCATGAAAAACTTATAATTATAATTGGAAATACTCATACATGTATGAGCCAAATAGATAGTCTATATGTGCTAAAAGGAGGTGACCTAATCACCTAAGTAAGGTAGATTTGCAATTGTGATATTTTTTTTAAGACTAAGTCTTGGTATAGTATGTTGGTTCAAATGTTAAATAAGATCAATTAGTAATATTGAAGGCTTAATTAAATCCTCATAACCATACAAATAATGAATAGTCAAGAGTTTAGGCTACCTATCTAGTAGGCCTACTTAATCAACAAAGGAGGATGATCATGGGAGTATAATGATGATATAGATTAAATTCATGATCATGGAACATAAATAACTACCTCATGAGGTCATAATACCCATTTCCTATCCACCATGAAGATTGTGGTAGTTTAACAAATCGTGTTGGCATGAAAGAAGTGGCTACTAAATACTTCATGGAAGAGGCTTGATTAAACCACTTCAATGATTTTTAACTTTAATGAAGAGAGGGAATTGAATATTATTGGAATGTACATAATATTTATGAGGTTAATATTTCCAAAAAAAATACTTTAATGCCTAAAGATGTTCACTAAAGACACCAATCAGCGTAGGTAATGCATGGAGAAGGAATGGAGGGTTACTTGTAACTATTGGTTGAATGAATGATGACCATTATGACCTCTTCATGATACTTATATGAAAATATTATTATTATTTCTCTTGATCATGTGATCTAAAACTAGGTTTGAAATTCATTGTATATATCCCTTGGGTGGGTATCATAGAACTCTACCAAAATTGTATCTTGAAAACCTTTTTGAATAAATAAAAAAGAATTGTGTTAGGTTTATTTACTAGAATTAGTGTTTAAATGCTTATTTATTTTTAGAAGCATAAAGTGACATCTTCCTTTGTAGGTCATTTCCTTCACCTAGTTACTAGAATGCTATCCTATGCATGTCATATGGTGTGCCAAGGTGTTAGTAGTTATGTTGAAGACTAAGCTAGTTGATAATGCCTTAAATAGACCTATTGTCCATCACCTTCAAGTTTTATACATCCACCATAGCCTTCACATGAAATATTTATCCTTATGAATTCATTAGAAAGCTTGTTTTAGTCATTAGTATTTACATAATTCATAAAGTGTTGATTAAAGATCAGTTAGAGTGGATAGATGAATATTGGTATATCAACTCATTAGGTTAGGGTTATTTCATGCATTTATCTATCTATTTTAACCCCAAAAAATTATTATATGTTAGGAAGTGACCTCAAATTGATGCACCAAGGGAGATAGACCAATAAACTAGAGGTTTGGTCTTCTTATAGATCACCCACAACCTTTGGACTAATCCTGTGTTACCCCAAAATTGGAGGTAGGCCTGAACAATTTCCTCATAGGGTGAATTTTGGAGTGCTAACACAAATATTATTATCTATCACAATGTTGTTAAGTATTTTTTTGAATTTTTATTGGTATTTTTTCCTTTTTTGGTTTAGCTTGCGATTAATTAAGTATAATCAATTAATTTTTATAGGTTCACTTATGATTTTGGATATGGAATAATGTGGATGCCTCATAAATACCCAATGTACTAGCTAAATTATTATATGTAAATATGGATATTCTAATTAGTTTCATGTTTAGGGGTACTATGTATGTGTTAGAATCAACTAGATATAGATATCTTGATAAAGTTTATGGACCCTAGAGATATAAATTGACACATTTTGGTGGGTGGTATATGGGGGTAATGTGGAGGTATATATCATCTTGTAAAATTTCAATTTATACTAGGGCTAACCATCGAGTGTAAACTAATGATCTGTGACATCTAATATATTGATAAATAACATGATTATTGTCTTAATGGGACACATGGGATAAATAATACAAACCACATTATATTTAACCCTACAAAAATTCTAGATTGGGTTATCTAGGGTTAAAGGAGATTTGTATAACCTAAGGTACAAGGTTGATAAACTATCTATATAGCATGACAATTATATCCTAAACTCAGATATGACATATGTTGAATTCATTAAACTAAGATAGGATAAAAATAGTAAGTAAAACTATGCTAGATATGGGAATGACAAAGAATTAATGAACTTATCTAGTTTTTATTTTAATGTAGTTATGGATATGGAACATGTAGGAGTCAAATTAGAAGATGATTCTATAATAATCATCAGATTCTATATTGAGTGCCTCTAGATCCACAGACACTAGCATAAGCCTTGGATAATTGCATTGAATCTATTATCTAAACTTAACATAGGTGTCCTATATGAAATATCTACTAATAATTATGAAACCAAATGACTTATTATGGGTTTATCTTTGACTTGAATCAATTGGATTTAAATCTAAGTCATGGATAATCACTCATGAAATTATAAAACCCTAGTTCTTCATCTTCATAGTGACCATGGGGGAAATGGTTTAGTGGGAACATGGTGTTGAGCTAACCCCAAATACCCCTATATGAATTAGTTCTACCTACATAACCAATAATCTGAAGAGGGACTCATATTTATGTAGTTATCCCCTACATGTTGTCATATGTGTGAATCATGCAATATATGATAAGGAAGTACAAAAATGACCTAGCTTGTAACATGGAAAATTTTATCTCTTGGGATACTCATTTAGTACTCTAGAGTTATATATGTAAATATAAGAAAATAGGGAAAATTTTCTCAATTTAATATTTTCTCTATTAAATGATTAATTGAATACTTTGATAGCTTGCCTTGGTCTCTTTTGGTATTTTCTAGGTGAGGAATGAATTAGGGTTGATATTGTATTTATATAAATCCTTTGGATAAGTAAATTTCATTAAATAACTTAGGTTGACCATTAGGATATGTTTCATTTGTAAATTAAATGACTTTATGGAACTTGACACTTGCATTAGAGAAGGACACTTGTGTCAATACAGGGGTCTATCCTAAACACTAATTTCTAGGGAACAAGAAAGTAGGTACAAACTCAAAACTTCTAGGTGATTAATACAAGGATATTTTAAGAATTTTGGGAAATATAGAAGGTTTAGGTCATCAATATAAGATTGTTTATAAAAATAGATAGGTAAAGGGGCAAAAGATAAAGCAGATGTGAGACTTTTGAAAGTGGGAAAGGTTGATAACTAAGAGGGGTAACCAAGATCTGAGTTTAAAAAGTGTATAAGATTGAGGTGTTATTTGATTCAAAAAGAATGTCTACACATTCATACATTTTGTGGTTTATGGATGTATTATAAACATTAATTATCAATATATGGAATTTTATGATTTGCCTTAGGGTGACACAAGTTCTATATAAAAAATTAGAACATGATGTTATGTTATTTTGTATGGCGATATGAAAAATGATATTAGAGTAAGGAATGGTTTAGAATATAGGAGTTTTAATTTAGGTGTAGCTAATTCACATTTTTTTATAGAATCATATAATGATATGTCCTAGTTATTGGGGCAATGATAATAATTTTAGTGTGTGAATACATAATATTTTTAAAACTTTACCCTTTATTTATGTTTTCTCTCTTGTATCAGCTTTTAAAGTTTTAAACTCTTTGAGTGAATGTATTATAAGTTTCACTATGAAATGGGTGGCAAAACTAGTGTGCTTCATGAGAGACATTATTTCTTATTTATCCTTACATATGTTATAACTTCCCCAAATTTGATCCAGTATTCTATCTCCTTCCATTTGATATCCTATAATTATGTCAATATCTATATTTTTTTATTATTTTAACTTTCTCAATGTATTTCTAACCATTATCTATTTCATCCCAACTACATTAATCATATTTATTAATCTAGGAGGATCCCCCACTGAAGTAATATTGATCTAATATCCTTCTAAGTACCTATGTTATTTTATCTCTAGGCACAATGTTCAAGGCAAAAGGGGTAAAAAATAAAAGGTATTAATTCTTTTTCAAACAATTCACACAACATAAATCTTGTTGAGATCTTGTCAATGCATTTTTTGATTTGAAAAATGGAGTCTATATGCACAAGATATGACCAGTCAAAGTTTTGGTCAAAAGTCAACAAGATAGGTCAAGGTCAGTCAACACTAGTCAAAATTGGTCAACAAGAAAGTGATGTGGACTGATGATACAAACCTCCACATGGCACCCATTTAATTACCTTTTTACATTGACAAACACACCACTTTTCAACCCCCACATGGTATGGGCCTTTAAACAAGGAGGAAAAGTTATTTATTTTATTAAATGCATTAAATATTTGATGAGTGTCATCCCAAAACCAAAGGCATGGGAAGTGGTTTTATCCCATTACATTCATTTAAACCTTTTTGATAATCCTTGGGTTCTAAACCATGAGATGGAAACAAGTATGAAAGGGCATGAGGTGTCATTTGTAATGCATCTTGGAGTTTATGAAGTGTGTTTCACTTTATATAATAGGAATTTAAACTAGAAGAGCCAAAGTAAATAATTTTTATGTGATCTTGGCTAAGTATAGGATGTTGATGCATAGGGTTTTGAGGATTAATTTTTATATTTTATGTTTTACATCAAGATATTTAATGGATTGGTCACGCTAGAGTAGACCCAGGGACATAGACAATTATCGAACCCCATAAACAAACTTATGTTATTATTATCTATTGATTTTGTTCATTTTTTCCTATTTATAAGAAAAAATCCATTCAATTATAAATAGTTAAAAACATTTTTTTAAATAAATTTATTTACCAAATTATTTAAGATCATTATTTGATAATGTTAATAGATCAGTTGGTATTAGAGATGGTGATATGTGCCAGATAATGGTATTTTTTGATTGTAAGTGGATTTTTTATGTTAACCAGTTTAAGATCAAGACAAGGTGAAGGTGAATTGTAAGATTACAATCCTAACATAGGTACATGACATATAAGTCAAGAGACACCAATGGAAGGGGAATAAGATTAAGAACAAGACTTTCATCAATCTTCTGAGAAAATGAAAAGCATGAGAGAAGAGCTCTATCATGAAAGGTAATGTTGAGTTGAGAAAGAAAATAAAGGTAAAGATGAACAGGAAATTTCTTGGTCTCCTCAAACTCCCAATATAGGTGATGATAAACCATTAAAAATATTTGAGTCTCTTCCCTCTTTAAATATTGATATTAAGTTTGAGTTGCATGTATATAATGGAGAATTGAAAGCAAACAAATTGGATAATTAGATCAAGAAAATTGATGTATACTACATGATTATAAATATTTCATATGAAATAGAAATAATTTAGATAGTTATGCTTTAGATGGGTGGTATATCACTTATCTAGTGGGAAAGTAAGTGACAAGAGTATTTGGTCAAACAAGGTAATGTGACTTCTTCTTGGAATTAATTCATTTTTGAGTTATGCAAGAAATTTTATCCTTTGGGATACACGCAACAAGACATGATGGACTAGAAAACACTTATGAAAGATAAGGTCTAAAGTGTACAAGATTATACATAGGATTTTATGATGCAAGCTTTGTGTTTAAATATTGCCTTACACACATAGGAGACTTTGATGTAGTATAGTGATGGGTTACATAGTTATCTACAACATATGATACTGGTTTTAAATCTTAGTAATCTAGATTCTATTTGCATACAAGATACTCACTTTGAAGTTAGGAGGAAATGCCTAAAGAGACTTTTCTTAAGAAAAAACCCAAGAAATTTGAAAGCAAGGACAAAGATCCAAAAGGAAAAGTTAAGAAAAAAATGACTTTTACAATTAAAAAGGAAGATTAAAATCCATTTTGTAATCATTACAAGAAAAATCATGATGAATCTAAGTGTTATAAATTACATCCAAAATTGAAACCTAAATGGTTAAATAATAAGAAAGGAAAAGAGAACAAAACTAATACTATGGTGCATGATCTTAGATCTAATTCCATTGATGATACCAAGATCACAGCCATGAGTTTTCAATGTTTTAATTCTTCCTCTTCTTCTAGCACTAGTTCATATAAGGTTGCATCTTCCTCTAAACAACAATCTATACATGATGAGAAGAAAAGAAATGAGAATTTCCACCTTGGAATTATTTCTAAACATACTAAAATAGACACTCTATTTGATAGTGGATCTCAAACTAATCTAATTTTAGAGGAGGTTGTGAAGAAATTGGGACTCCAAACCAAAACCCATCCTAAGCCTTATCCTTTGGGTTGGGTTTATGATGATGCAAAATTATAGGTAACAAGAACTTGTAGACTCATATTTTCCATTACTAAAAAGTTCATTGGTGAAGTTGATTTCGATGTTGTTCTATTAGATATTAGTGGTGTGGTTTTGGGAATTTATTATATTTATAATCATAAAGAAATATTCTATATGGAAGAGAATAAATACTTGTTAAAGATGGGATTAAATATATTGTTAGAGCTCATCATGTGAAAAAAAATATTTCTTTGGTTACTATAGGTCAGACGAAAAGGCTTGTAAATTTAAGCAAGAATTTTGTAATCATGGTGGTAAAATCCAAAATGAAAGATCATGAAAAGGATTTTGAGAATTGTGCTCCTAAACATTGTAATGAATTGGCTTAAATTGTTTCTAACTATGATTATGTTTTTTTAGGATCCACAGGGTCTACCTCTTAAAAGAGGGGTTCAACATGAGATATAATTATTACATGATGCACCTATTCCTATAATTGGTATGTATATACTATTCATGGTTGAAAATGAGGAAATAATGAAGCAAGTGATGGAACTATTGGCATAATTAATTATCTACCCAAGTGTATCCCCTTAAGGTTCACCTATAATTTTGGTGCCTAATAAAGATGGCACATGGTAGATGTGTGTTTATTTTCATGCCTTGAATAAAATCATGATGGAAAATTATTAACTTCTTCCTTGCATTGATGATTTATTAGATCAGTTGAAAAATGATATTTATTTCACTAAGTTAGACTTAATAAGTGGTTAGCATCAGGTGAGAATTAATGAAGGTGATATTTAGAAAACTAATTTTAAAATAAAATAGGGTTTCTTTGAATGGCTTATTATGCCTTTTCAATTATTTAATGCACCGACTACATTCATGCATGTGATGAATGATGATTTTAGTCTATTCATTGATGATTTTCTGATAGTCTACTTAGATGATATTCTAATTTTTAGTCAATCATGGGATGATCATGTCATTCATATTTAGAAATTCTTAGATGATTTGAGAAAAAAGGATATACATCTAAATATGTATATATGTGAATTTGGAAAAAACATCTTTGGTTTATTTGGGTTATGTTGTGTGACATGGCCAATTTAAAATTGATCCTAAAAAATTTGATGTAATTGTTAACTAGCCTAAGCCCAATAATGTAACATAGGTTAGGATCTTTATTGTTAATGTTTAGTACTGGAGAAAATTTATTGTTAACTTCTCATTTATTGCATCTCCTTTACATTCTTTGACAAGCATTAAGAAGGTATTTCAATGGGGAGGTAAACATCAAAGAGATTTTTATTACTAAAAGAGAAAATAATCACCTCTCCTATATTAGCACTTCCATATCTATAATAGCCATTTTAAATTGAGATAAATGTAAGTGACTATGTTATAGGGGTAGTTTTGATGCAGAAAAGGAAAATAGTTTGTTACCATTCAGAAACCTTCACAAGTGTGGTAAGAAACTATCATATTTATGATAAATAATTGTATGATTTGGTGCAGAGTGTAAATAAATGGAAGAACTATTTGATTGGTAAAGAGAATGTGATTCACATTTATCATTAGCAACTACAATATCTTCAATCACAAAAAAAGATACAACAATCAAGACATTTTTAGTGGATAGGATTTTTGCAATAGTTTCACCTTGTGATAAGGTATAAGAAAGGTAAAAAATAAGGTTTCTAACATGATTTATATACATCCTAATGTTGCATTAGTTATTTTATAGAATATTTATTTAATGTATGAATGTTATAAAGAACAATATATTAATGATGCTTACTTTAAAGAAGTATATGAAGATTTGAAGAGTGGTAAACATGTGGGAGAAGTTGAATATCATGTGCATGAGGGACTCTTATATCATCTTGTTAAAATTTGATTTGAATAAGATGAGGGAGTGCATATAGTTAGATAATCTCACACTTCTCTTGTTTCAATTCACTTTTGTGTTGGTATAGTAGTTACATAATTATAGAGGTATTATTATTGGCCTCATATGTAGCAATTTGTTACACAATATATAAAGAGTTATATTTTTTGTGCTAAAATTAATCCTAGTAATAGGAAATTGGGTTTATATACACCTATCCCTATTTATAATAGACCTTGGGAAAGTATCTCTATGGATTTTATAGGAGGTATACCTATGACACTAAGGAAGCATGATAATTTATATGTCATTGTGGATAGATTTAGTAAAATTTGTGTATTAGTTCCTTGTACTAAACATATTATTGGTGAAATGGTAACACACTTATTTCTTAGTATGTTTGGGCTCATTTTGGATTGCCCACATCTATTTTCTCTGATCAAGATTCTCAATTTATTAGAGAGTTTTGGTCAACTTTGTGGGACTTGATGGATACTAAGTTGAAGAAAAGTACTGCATTTCATCCATAAACTGATGGACAAATAGAGGTGGTCAATCATATAGTAGTATTTATACTTTGAGGTTATTTTTAGATAACATCATAAATTATGGGATGAACATCTATGTTATGTGCAATATGCTTATAATCAAACACTACATTCTTCCACATAAAAGTTTCCTTTCGATACTTATTTTGGTTATCTTCCTAAGTCACCATTGGAATTCAAATTTGAGAAGCAATCAGTTACATATGGATAATTTGATGTTGAGAAGGCCAAAAAGTTCATTCATAAGATATAATTGGTTCAACTAACTATAAAGGAATATTTAGAGCAAAGTCAAGAAAAATGCAAGGTTAGGCATAATAAACATTGAATTTATCATCATTTTCAAGTTTGTGATCAAGTATGGCTTCATATTAGTAAGGAACGGCTTAAAAGTGAAGGTAAAAAGCTTAAACCAATTCGATATGGTCTATTTAAAATTTTGGAAAAGATTGGTAATAATGCTTTTCAATTAGATTTACCACCATACATGTAGATTTATTCAATTGTGAATGTTGAAAATCTAAAGTTGTATGAGCTTCCTATGATTCTAGATTATGATGAAAGTGTTTTTATACCTTCTATTGAAGATTTTTCTCTAGAGTATTTGAATTAATTGTAGGAAGATACCATTGTTGACAAGAAAATGATAACTTCATGAAGAGGTGATGTTAAATATCTTCATGTGGGTCTAAAAGGGGACACATCTAAGGATGGCTAAGTGAGGGATAAATACCACCACCTTATTCCAAAATAAATCACTTTTAGGGGTCTAAAATTTCCTTTGTGGGGAGGAGTGATCTAGGAGGATCCCCCATTGAAATAATACTGATCCAATATCCTTCTAAGTACCTATATTATTTAGTCTCTAGGCATGAAGTTTGAGGCAAAAGGGGTAAAAAAACAAAAAAATATAAATTATTATTCAAACCATTCACATAGTGTAGAGCTCATCGAGAGATTTTTTATGCATTTTTTATTTGAAAAATAGAGTTTGTATGCACAAGATATGATCTATCAAAGTTTTGGTCAAAAGTAATAGGATAGGTCAACATCAGTCAATGTTATTCAAACCTAGTTAACAATCAAGTGATGTGGAAGATCTATAACTAGACCAATGATACAAACCTCCACATGGCACCCATCAAATTAACTATTTACATTGACAAACACACCACTTTTCAAACCCCATGTGGTATGGGCCTTTAAACATGGAGGAAAAAGTTATTTATTTTAAGAAATGCATTAAGTATGAGATGAGTGTCATCCCACAACCAAATGCATGAGAAGGGATTTTATCCCCTTACCTTTATTTAAACCTTTTTGATAATCTTTTATTTCTAAACCATGGGAGGAAAACAAGTTTAAAAGGGCATGGCATCTCATTTTTAATTCATCTTGGAGTTTATGGAGTGTGTTTCACTTCATATAATAGGAATTTAAGCTAGAAGAACCAAAATACATAGTTTTTATGTGATCTTGGATAAGTAGAGGATGTTGATGCATATGTTTTTGAGGATTTATTTTTATATGCTTTGATATTTTAAGTTTTACATCAAGATATTTAATGGATAGATCATGTTGGAGTAGACCCAGGGATGTAAACAATTGTCAAACCCCTTGTCATGTCCCCTTTTTCCTGGACATTGACAGTCTTGACGATTAGCCTATTATGCGACCTTCGTAGGCTAATATGATGGATAGAGGGTCATAATGGAGCTTGGCTTGACTTTGATTCATAGGATTTCTACATTTGGTTTTCATTCGGGCTCTTTCAAACACCATTGGTCTGAGCTCCTACTTTCTAGGGATATTGTATATGCAGTGGAGCACCTTTATTTTGGTATGGTCATGTGCGGAATCACTCCCGAATTCACTAGCTTCGATCGGTTTGAGGATCCGACATGTATTGAGGGAGATATTAATATTTGATTGATTTAATCAAATATTAATTATTTAGCCTAATTTTAATTAGAAACCCTAATTCTAATTTAAGAAACCCTAATTAGGGCAAGCATATCTTTTTGAGGGTATAAGGGTTTCTCATGGAGGCCATTGTTCAGGAGGTATGCATAGATTATTGATTATTGAAAATTGAATAAATTCTTTTGTGAAGACTGAGCCAAGGGTTCCAAGATTCCATTGCAGTGAAGAACGTTCCCTCTTCATTGTGTGTGATTTAGAGGCTATGAGATATCAGCTGATTTATTGCCAAATTGAGAGATAGCTTCATCTAGAAGTTATCACAGAGATACAGATCTAAGAGATAGCTTCATCCAAAAGTTATCACAGAATTCCAGGGTTGAGAGATAACTTCACTCAGAAGTTATCACAGTATTACAGGTATTTTATTATTTAGTTTTGATCCAATAAGTTATACAGAGATAGATTTTGGTGTTAGAATCTATATTCATGAGATTATTAGGTTCAGCTATCAGGGGTTAAGAACAGACAGGTTGGCGGCCATACCAAGTCCGTACAGGTTCGTACAGATCCGCATTAGGAACCGACATCGGTAGAGAAAGCTTTCGGTGACCGACATCGGTCGACTGAAGACCGATGTTGGCAGAAAGCCAACCGATAGAGACCGACGTCGGCGAGATATCGACCGACGACAGCGTCTGTGTGTCGACACAGAAAGGCTGAGACCCTTCAGATTCAGATTTCACTCCCAGATTTGCAAACCTAGGGTTTTCAATACTGTATTTCATGTTTTATATGCATAAGAGAGGATTATAATTGTAATAGTTTAGAAGGACATCTTTTGTAATCATCTGACATGAATGATAAGATTTGTGATTTGTTTATGCATACTTTAATCTATTCTGTAGTTGTATCTGTGATCAGAGCTTTATGAGTTTATATATTCCCTATTTGAAAGGGGATATTACAGTTGCTCAGAGCTTTTGTAGGAGCAAAAAGAGCCCCTAAGTAAGGGACATCACAGTGGTATCAGAACTTTTGTGCAGATAAAAGGAGCCCCTAAGTAAGGGACATCATAGTGGTATCAGAGCTTTGGTCTTTGGTATCATAGTTTTGTGTCTTTCATATATCCCTATTTGAAGGGGATATCACAATGGTATTAGAGCTAATGTCTTGCCATCCTGTTGGGTAGTTTGGGTAAGTTGAATAAGCGAAGTATCATAATGACTTCATATACTCAGAGTCGGTGGGACTATGATAGGCGGAAGTTGGAACTCAGTTTGAAGAGGTTGAATGTATCTCTTTCATATCCTTCATTCAAAAACAAGCCCACGTGGTATATGACAGCGAATGATGAGTGGGACTTATTACCTCCTCATGTTCAAGAGAGGATGACCTTTGATCGTTTTGTCAAGCTGATTAGAGAGCACTACAGATCACTTAGATGAGAGAGCAGCATGTCCCATAATTATTATGATTATGAGATAGGATATAGTGAAGATGAGGATGAGTTAGATGCTTGCACTCAGAGTGTATAGGTGGGCTCAGATGTTAGTGCACTGAGGTTTGATGATCTCTCAGTTATGACAGAGATTGTAGAAGAGTCCCAAGATCCTATTATTACAGATGACACTCAAGAGAATGCAGTGGACAGTTTTGAGGACTTAGTTTCACCAGTTGTTTCTCTCTGTATGGAAGAGTTAGACAGTGATGCTACAGTTGTTGATACTCCATCTATTGATATGAGCTTTGGCATTGATTTACAGAGTATGGATGATCATTTGTATATTGAGGTGGTTGGTGATGAGTACATGCCTGCAGTTGTTGCTGAGGAGCATGTTGCTGATGCTGATACACATGTTCAAAATTTGGGAGTACCTGATTTTGATGAGTTTGAGATACTAGTGGAGTCGAGTCTCTAGATTGATTACTCTCACATGGGTGATAGTGTGGTACAGTTGGTTGTGCCACCTTTACAGAGAGATCAGTTGGGGTGTGTGGGGGAGTATGTTGATGCTTCCACATATAATTTCTACTGCACTGAACCATTCATGGAGTATTTGTTGGATAGTGCAGGTGTTCATCTGGACTCACATAAGATGATAGAAGGTGTTCTTATCTGAGGTTCTAGTGCTATTAGCAGATTGGGTGAGGAGATTTTATGAACCCTTTCTACTATGTTACCTTACAGGGATGTTGAGGTATTGTTTGTTGAGCCGAGATTGGAGCCATCCATTGAGTCCCAGTTTGGCAATAGTGTGCCAGTAGCAGAGTTTGGGGGTTCTTACCAGCATCTTACGGTGAGGTATGCTCCTTATTTTTCTTTGCATTTAGAGATTAGTTTTAGTGTCCGTGACTCAAGGACCCATGATTGTCATATACACGGTCCAATTGGATGTGAGTATTAGTTAGATAGGGACTCGAATTTTGACAGAGTTCATATTTTAGTTGGCTTGAGTCCCTTAGAGTGGTTTCTTCTACCGCCATCTACAGTTGGTCTTCAGATAGTTGTTTGGGTGTCGAGTGCAGTTTTTCAGTTGCTGATTTTGATACTGTTGATGTTGATGATTTACTCACATGGGTTGATTTGTGACATGATGGATGTTACACAATTTTTTCCTTGGGATCCAGGTGGATTGAGTAGTTCATTATTTCAAGGTTTCTTGGGGTCAAGCAATTTTTGGAGGGGCAGATTGTCATGTCCCCTTTTTCCTGGACATTGACAGTCTTGACGATTAGCCTATTATGCGACCTTCGTAGGCTAATATGATGGATAGAGGGTCATAATGGAGCTTGGCTTGACTTTGATTCATAGGATTTCTACATTTGGTTTTCATTCGGGCTCTTTCGAACACCATTAGTCTGAGCTCCTACTTTTTAGGGATATCGTATATGCAGCGGAGCGCCTTTATTTTGGTATGGTCATGTGCGGAATCACTCCCAGATTCACTAGCTTCGATCGGTTCGAGGATCTGACATGTATTGAGGGAGATATTAATATTTGATTGATTTAATCAAATATTAATTATTTAGCCTAATTTTAATTAGAAACCCTAATTAGGGCAAGCATATCTTTTTGAGGGTATAAGGGTTTCTCATGGAGGCCATTGTTCAGGAGGTATGCATAGATTATTGATTATTGAAAATTGAAGAAATTCTTCTGTGAAGATTGAGCTTAGGGTTCTAGGATTCCATTGCAGTGAAGAACGTTCCCTCTTCATTGTGTGTGATTTAGAGGCTGTGAGATATCAGTTGATTTATTGCCAAATTGAGAGATAGCTTCATCCAGAAGTTATCACAGAGATACAGATCTGAGAGATAGCTTCATCCAAAAGTTATCACAGAATTCTAGGGTTGAGAGATAACTTCACTCAGAAGCTATCACAGTATTATAGGTATTTTGTTATTTAGTTTTGATCCAATAAGTTATACAGAGATAGATTTTGGTGTTAGAATCTATATTCATGAGATTATTAGGTTCAGCTATCAGGGGTTAAGAACAGATAGGTTGGCAGCCGTACCAAGTCCGTACAGGTCCGTATAGATCCGCATTAGGAACCGACATCGATAGAGAAAGCTTCTGGTGACCGACATCGGTTGACTGAAGACCGATGTCAGTAGAAAGCCGACCGACAGAGACCGACGTCGGTGAGATATTGACCGATGATGGCGTCTGTGTGTCGACACAGAAAGGCTGAGACCCTTCAAATTCAGATTTCACTCCCAGATTTGCAAACCCAAGGTTTTCAATACTGTATTTCATGTTTTATATGCATAAGAGAGGATTATAATTGTAATAGTTTAGAAGGACATCTTTTGTAATCATCTGACATGAATGATAAGATCTGTGATTTGTTTATGCATACTTGAATCTATTCTACAGTTGGATCTGTGATCAAAGCTTTATGAGTTTATATATTCCCTGTTTGAAAGGGGATATTACAGTTGTTCAAAGCTTTTGGAGGAGCAAAAAGAGCCCCTAAGTAAGGGACATCACAGTGGTATCAGAACTTTTGTGCAGATAAAAGGAGCCCCTAAGTAAGGGACATCACAGTGGTATTAGAGCTTTGGTCTTTGGTATCATAGTTTTGTGTCTTTCATATATCCCTATTTGAAGGGGATATCACAGTGGTATCAGAGCTAATGTCTTGCCATCCTATTGGGTAGTTTGGGTAAGTTGAATCAGCGAAGTATCATAATGACTTCATATACTCAGAGTCGGTGGGACTATGATAGGCGAAAGTTGGAACTCAGTTTAAAGAGGTTGAATGAATCTCTTTCATATCCTTCATCCAAAAATAAGCCCACGTGGTATATGACAGCGAATGATGAGTGGGACTTATTACCTCCTCATGTTCAAGAGAGGACGACCTTTGATCATTTTGTCAAGCTGAGGAGACAGCACTACAGATCACTTAGACGAGAGAGCAGCATGTCCCATAATTATTATGATTATGAGATAGGATATAGTGAAGATGAGGATGAGTTAGACGATTGCACTCAGAGTGTATAGGTGGGCTCAGATGTTAGTGCACTGAGGGTTGATGATCTCTCAGTTATGACAGAGATTATAGAAGAGTCCTAGGATCCTATTATTATAGATGACACTCAGGAGAATGCAGTGGACAGTTTTGAGGACTTAGTTTCACCGGTTGTTTCTCTCCGTATGGAAGAGTTAGACAGTGATGCTACAGTTGTTGATACTCCATCTATTGATATGAGCTTTGGCATTGATTTACAGAGTATGGATGATCATATGTATATTGAGGTGGTTGGTGATGAGTACATGCCTGCAGTTGTTGCTGAGGAGCATGTTGCTAATGTTGATACACATGTTCAGAATTTGGGAGTAGCTGATTCTGATGAGTTCGAGATACCAATGGAGTTGAGTCTCCAGATTGATTATTCTCACACGGATGATAGTGTGGTACAGTTGGTTGTGCCACCTTTACAGAGAGATCAGTTGGGGTGTGTGGGGGAGTATGTTGATGCTTCCACATATAATTTCTACTGCACTAAACCATTCATGGAGTATTTGCTGGATAGTGTAGGTGTTCGTTTGGACTCACATAAGATGACAGAAGGTGTTCTTGTCTGAGGTTCTAGTGCTATTAGCAGATTGGGTGAGGAGATTTTATGAACCCTTTCTACTATTTTACCTTACAGGGATGTTGAGGTATTGTTTGTTGAGCCAAGATTGGAGCCATCCATTGAGTCCCAGTTTGGCAATAGTGTGCCAGTAGCAGAGTTTGGGGGTTCTTACCAGCATCTTACGGTGAGGTATGCTCCTTATTTTTCTTTGCATTTAGAGATTAGTTTTGGTGTCAGTGACTCAGGGACCCATGGTTGTCATATACACGGTCCAGTTGGATGTGAGTATTAGTTAGATAGGGACTTGAATTTTGATAGAGTTCATATTTTAGTTGGCTTGAGTCCCTTAGAGTGGTTTCTTCTACCGGCATCTATAGTTGGACTTCAGATAGTTGTTTGGGTGTCGAGTGCAATTTTTCAGTTGCTGATTTTGATACTGTTGATGCTATTGATGTTGATGATTTACTCACATGGGTTGATTTGTGACATGATGGATGTTACACAATTTTTTCCTTGGGATCCAGGTGGATTGAGTAGTTCATTGTTCCGAGGTTGCTTGGGGTCAAGCAATTTTCAGAGGGGTGGATTGTCATGTCCCATTTTTCCTAGACATTGACAGTCTTGACGATTAGCCTATTATACGACCTTCGTAGGCTAATATGATGGATAGAGGGTCATAATGGAGCTTGGCTTGACTTTGATTCACAGGATTTCTACATTTGGTTTTCATTTGGGCTCTTTTGGACACCATTGGTTTGAGCTCCTACTTTTTAGGGATATTGTATATGCAGCAGAGCACCTTTATTTTGGTATGGTCATGTGCAGAATCACTCCCAGATTCACTAGCTTTGATCGGTTCGAGGATCCGACATGTATTGAGGGAGATATTAATATTTGATTGATTTAATCAAATATTAATTATTTAGCCTAATTTTAATTAGAAACCCTAATTATAATTTAAGAAACCCTAATTAGGGCAAGCATATCTTTTTGAGGGTATAAGGGTTTCTCATGGAGGCCATTGTTCAGGAGGTATGCATAGATTATTGATTATTGAAAATTGAAGAAATTCTTCTGTGAAGACTGAGCCAAGGGTTCCAAGATTCCATTGCAGTGAAGAACGTTCCCTCTTCATTGTGTGTGATTTAGAGGCTATGAGATATCAGCTGATTTATTGCCAAATTGAGAGATAGCTTCATCCAGAAGTTATCACAGAGATACAGATCTAAGAGATAGCTTCATCCAGAAGTTATCACAGAATTCCAGGGTTGAGAGATAACTTCACTCAGAAGTTATCACAGTATTACAGGTATTTTTTTATTTAGTTTTGATCCAATAAGTTATACAGAGATGGATTTTGGTGGTAGAATCTATATTCATGAGATTATTAGGTTCAGCTATCAGGGGTTAAGAACAGACAGGTTGGCGGCCATACCAAGTCCGTATAGGTTCGTACAGATCCGCATTAGGAATCGACATTGATAGAGAAAGCTTTCAGTGACCGACATTGATCGACTGAAGACCGATGTCGGTAGAAAGCCGACCGACAGAGACCGACGTCGGTAAGATATCGACCGATGACGGTGTCTGTGTGTCGACACAGAAAGGCTGAGACCCTTCAGATTCAGATTTCACTCCCAGATTTGCAAACCCAGGGTTTTCAATACTATATTTCATGTTTTATATGCATAAGAGAGGATTATAATTGTAATAGTTTAGGACATCTTTTGTAATCATCTAACATGAATGATAAGATCTGTGATTTGTTTATGCATACTTGAATCTATTCTGCAGTTGTATCTGTGATCAGAGCTTTATGAGTTTATATATTCCCTATTTGAAAGGGGATATTACAGTTGTTCAGAGCTTTTGTAGGAGCAAAAAGAGCCCCTAAGTAAGGGACATCACAGTGGTATCAGAACTTTTGTGCAGATAAAAGGAGCCCCTAAGTAAGGGACATCACAGTGGTATCAGAGCTTTGGTCTTTGGTATCATAGTTTTGTGTCTTTCATATATCCCTATTTGAAGGGGATATCACACCCCTAAACAAAATTATGTTGTTATTATCTATTACTTTTGTTTAGTTTTTCCTATTTATAAGAAAAAATACATTCAATTATAAATAGTTAAAAAATACATTTTTAAAGAATGTTATTTATCAAATTATTTAAGATAATTATTTGGTAATGTTAACAGATCATTGATGTAGTTATGGAATATGCTTTGCAACTAGGATGGCAAGACCATCATAGTTTGAGGTTAGTCATCATGCTTTAGACTAAATTAATTTGGTCGATAGAATCATATAAATATGTGTGATGGATTAAGTTCATTCACCACTATAAATAAAATTCAACATTTCAATCCAATAGATAATAATATTAATTATCAATTTTTATTGCTTGCACTTATGCCCTCAGTCTACATTTGGAGGAGTCATTTCTTAGATCTTGTCTTAAATGAAAAAGTTTGTATTTTGGATTATTAGATGAAATAGGAGGATTAATTTTATCCCACATCTTGATTTTTCTATTAATATCCTTAAAACCATAACTATCTCTTATAAATCATAATTGGCCAAGAGGGATATTTGAGCCTATTGGTAGGTCTTGTTCAAGGTAAGTGTATTCTAACCCTAGCTCTCTCCTTTTGATATATAGAAGTTGCATAGTTTATTAGTTAATAAATGTGTATCTCATTTTCTTAATTCTTTATATACTTACACTTAATATGGATATAAGATTAATCAAATGTTCCATTTATAATTTTAGGTAGCTTAAGCCCTGATTTGCCTACCATGGCTCTTTTCCCATTTTTATACATTTATAATTCTTCCTCTTATTTACAATAATTGATTTTGATATTTGATTACTTATTAAACAAACACCTAGTTATGGATATTACATTATGTTGATTTCCTAGATTATTTATAACCCTTTCTCTTCACATTGTGTTGTAGGTCATCCCCTTTATACATTTTATGGATCTATTGATCATATCCTAATTTCATTAAGTATCAATGGTATCTAATTGATTTACCTTATCCAAGTTTGAATCTTTAGATAGGATAGTTGTAGGTAAATTCTAACTCATTACATAAATTATGGTGAACTTGATGTGAAATAACCATTACGTTTACTTTTTAAACCAATTATATTGGGCATAATTATTCAATTCTATCTCTATATTTCTTTTAACAAATTATGTTTGTTGTTACAATACACATTTATCTCTAGATATATTTCTAGCATATTCTATGGATCAAGTAAATATATTTGTTTCCTATAATTTTGATAAATTTCCCTCTAGTCAATTATATAAAATAGATTGATATAATTTCATTCAGATGATTTTCTAAGAAATTATTTTGATAGTTGTGACACCATTTTACCCCAAATCTAAATTTTTAGCTAGGACACTATATCGTAAAACTTAATATAAATCCTATCAAACTTCTCTTCTAGTAAACTATATAGATATAATTTATATAGTTCTATTTTTCAATTTCTTATTTTATTATTGTCAATTATATCTATCTACGTAATAAAATTATGCTTTTACTTTTTTACATTTTGTACTTATTATTGGGAAACTATATTGATCAACTCCATTTAGTTATATATTTAAATTAATTTTATAAAAATATATAAACTTGTTTGACTTACTAATATATATTTGTTTAATAATATGTTTTACATGCACTACATTGATCTACATTATATAATTATGTATTGTATGTATAATAACATTAGCCAACATAGAAAATATTATAGAATCTTATATTATCTTGAGTGTAAAAAATATTATATTATATTATATTGTATTGTATTATATTATCTATATGGGGTGCACCCCCTCTTTATATATTATGGTCCCATGGATATATAATATAGATGGGGGTGGTGTTGTTGATACAATTTTGTTTGCTTTACCTTTCTAAGAATAGGAAAGGCAAATTAAATGTTTGTTTTATAATCTAAACACACATTTAATATCAAGTTGGCTTCCTATTTGTTTCAATTTAATGAAAGCTAAAAAATGGTTTTCAATATTAATTTTTGAATTTTATTTTATCTTTATTTGGATTTACTTACAAACTATGTTTTGATAGTTTTCCAACTATTTAGGTATTGTCACAAATGGATACATGGTTTTGTTTTCTCAATCATACTTTATTATTTATATACATCATACAATGAGGGTATTGCACTAACAATCATATCCATAATAAAAAGATAAACATGAATTTTAGTTTCTATGTACCTCATGATATATTATAAATGACTAGGATTCCTTCTTAATTTAACATTAGGAAGGCCATCCATTCATTTGATTTTTTAGACCAAAATTTAAAATTTAGAACCAAGAAATTTATCTCAGTATACCTTTAAAAGCAATTTTAGTGGGATATGGGCATGGTACTTCCTCCATAGTCAATTCTCTAAAACATAAGGTGAAAACTATCCAATGGATGAGTCAATATCTATGAGAGCCTAAAAATTAGTCAAATCCTTTTAGTACATATACATGATCCTCCTTTCAGAAAAATATTTATTAAAATAATTAGATTTTAATTTATTACTTGTTATTGTATTCAATATTATATAACCTTTTTTATAATCTTTTATTACTAAACCATGGGAGGAAAACAAGTATAAAAGGGCACGGGGTGTCATTTGTAATGC
Organism: Torreya grandis; assembly: GCA_037957365.1. Classification (NCBI taxonomy): domain Eukaryota; kingdom Viridiplantae; phylum Streptophyta; class Pinopsida; order Cupressales; family Taxaceae; genus Torreya; species Torreya grandis. The sequence continues at coordinate 515,520 of JARHVA010003716.1, forward strand.
ATCTTGGAGTTTATGGAGTGTCTTTCACTTCATATAATAGGAATTTAAGTTGGAATAATTAAAGTACATAGTTTTTATGTCATCTTAAATAAGTAAAGGATGTTGACGCATAGGGTTTTGAGGATTTATTTTGATGTACTTTGATATTTTAAGTTTTGCATCAATATATTTAATGGATCGATCATGTTGGCATGGACCCAGGGATGTAGACAATTATTAGACCCCTAAACAAACTTATGTTGTTATTATCTATTTATTTTGTTCAGTTTTCCTTGTTTATAAGAAAAAATCCATTCAATTATAAATAGTAAAAAACTACATTTTTAAATAATGTTATTTATCAAATTATTTAAGATCATTATTTGATAATGTTATTAGATCATTGATGTAGTTATGGAACCTACTTTACAACTTGGATGGCAAGGCCATCATAGTTTGAGGTTAGTCACCATGCCTCAGACTAAATCAATTTGGTTAATAGCATCATCTAAATGTGTGTGATGGATTAGGTTCATTCACCACTATAAATAAAATTCAACATTTCAATCTAATAGATAATAATATCAATTATCAATTTCTATTGCTCGCACTTCTACCCTAAGTCTACATTTTGAAGAGTCATTTCTTAGATCTTGTCTTAGAAGGAAAATTTTGTATTTTGAGTATTAGATGCATAGGAGGATTCATTTTATCCTAGATCTTGATTTATCCATTGAGATCCTTACAACCATAACTATCTCTTATAAATCACAATTCGCCAAGAGGGATATTGAGCCTATTGGTAGGTCTTGTTTAATGTAACTGTATTCTAACCCTAGCTCTCTCCTTTTGATACAAAAGGTTGAATAGTTTCTTAGTTAATGAATGTGTATCTCATTTTCTTAATTCTCTCTACACTTACACTTAATATGGATATAAGATTAATCAAATTTTCCATCTATAATTTTTAGGTAGCTTAAGCCCTGATTTGCTTACCATGGCTCTTTTCCCATTTTAATACATTTATAATTCTTCCTCTTAATTACAATAATTGATTTTTATATTTGATTACTTATTAAACAAATACCTAGTTATGGCTATTACATTATGTTGATTTCCTAGATTATTTATAACCCTTTTTCTTCACATTGGGTTGTAGGTCATCCAATTTATACATTTTATGGATCTATTGATCATATCCTAATTTCATTAAGTATCAATGGTATCTAATTGATTTACCTTATCCAAGTTTGAATCTTTGGATAGGATAGTTGTAGGTAAATCCTAACTTATTACATAAATTATGGTGAACCTGATGTGAAATAACCATTACCTTTATTTTTTAAACAACCAATTATATTGGGCATATCGATTCAATTGTATCTATATATTTCTTTCAACAAATTGTGTTTGGTGGTAAAATACACATTTATCTCTAGATCTATTTCTAGCCTATTCTATCAATCAAGCCTATGTAGTTGGCTCCTATAATTTTGATAAATTTCCCTCTAGTTAATTATATAAAATAGATTGATATAGTTTCATTCAGATGATTTTCTAAGAAATTATTTTGATAGTTGTGACACCATTTTACCCCAAATCTAAATTTTTAACTATGATGCTATATCATACACCTCAATATAAATCCTATGAAACCTCTCTTCTAGTAAACTATATAAATATAATTTATATAGTTGTATTTTTTAATTTCTTATTTTATTATTGTCAATTATATCTATATACTTAATAAAATTATGTTTCTACATTTTTACATTTTGTATTCATTATTGGGAAACTATATTGATTAACTCCATTTAGTTATATATTTCAATTAATTTTATAAAAATATATAAATATGCTGGAGTTACTAATATATATGTGTTTAATAATATGTTTTACATGCACTACATTGATCTACATTATATAATTATGTATTGTATGTATAATAAAATTAGCCAATGTAGCTAATATTATAGAATCTTATATTATCTTAACTATAAAAAAAATTTATATTATATTATATGGGGTGCCACCCCCTCTTTATATAATATGGTCCCATGGATATATAATATAGATGGGGGTGGTGTTGTTGATACAATTTTGTTTGCTTTAGAATAGGCAAAGAAAATTAAATTTTTGTTTTATAATATAAACACACATTTAATTTCAAGTTAGCTTCATATTTGTTTCAATTCAATGAAAGCTAAGAATTTGTTTTCATTATTAATTTTTGAATTTTATTTTATATTTGTTTAGATTTACCTAGAAACTATGTTCTGATAGTTTTCCAACTTTTAGCTATTGACTCAAATGGATACATGGTTTTATTTTCTCAATCACAATTTATTATTTGTAGGAATCATATAATGAGGGTATTTCACTAATAATCATATTCATAATGAAAAGATAAACATGAATTTTAGTTTCTATGTGCCTCATGGTATATTATAAATGACTAGGATTCCTTCTTAATTTAACATTAGGAAGGCCATCCATTCATTTGATTTTTTAGACCACAACTTAAAATTTAGAACCAAGAAATTTATCTCAGTATACCTTTAAAAGAAATTTTAGTGGGATATGGGCATGGTACTTCCTCCATAGTCAATGCTCTAAAACATAAGGTGAACACTATCCAATGGATGAGTCAATATCTATGAGATCCTACAACTTAGACAAATTGTTTTATTACATCTACATGATCCTCTTTTTAGAAAAATATTTATTGAAACAGTTAGATTTTAATTTATTACTTGTTATTGTATTCAATATTATATAATGCATCAACCAACATTGATGCAGGTTTATGTTATATGTTGTAATTACATTAGTCAATGTTACTACAATTATTTATGTGTGAAGACCACATCAACCAACTTGATCTAGTCTCTTATGTTTATTATAGTGACAACATTGAACAAATGAATAAAGTTTATTTTATATTATCCTCACTTCTCTATAATATTAATTTAAACAACTTCGTATGATTAGTTTATCAGCTACCAATATTATAAACTACATTGAATAACTAAATATGGTCTATTTATTTTTAATTTTAATTTCCCTTGACCTAAGTCAATTGATTGTCTTAATAAATTGTTTATTATTGTAATTCATAATTGAATACATTGACTATATTGATCTAACCTGGTCTATGTAACTGTAAATAGTGCAACATTTTTAGCTAAACTATATCATGTTCTATATAGTTCTTGTTTACCAAAAAAATAAATAATTGAATTGTATTGGTCATTAGTATTTTTTTCATAAAAAATAACATTTTCTTATTATATTTTAAATCCAATCAGCCATCATGAGGTCACTTATTAATATTTTTATTGATAGCATCAACCCATTTAGGTTTTTTATGGGTTTCTTTTTCCTACCTATCTTACCCACAACCAAACTTTAAACTTCATGGTGAAACTATTCTCGAAATCCATCAAGATCCACTTCAGGTAACATGGATAAATTCACTCAAAATGATGCTATAAATAATTTTGGCATATTTATAAATCTTTATTAAAATACCATTTATACTCTTAATAAAAATGATAATTTATCTAAATGTCCTTGCATCATAATGGGAGAGATTGATACCCATATTGGGAATCCTCCTCATAATACTAATAATGGGAATCCTCCTCCTAATACCAAAAATGGTAATCCTCCTTCTACTACTTATAATCAAAATCCTCCTATTAATACCACTCAAATTCTTACACAAATGGTTCAATAAATGTACACTATGAGAACAACTAATAATTTCCAAATACTTCAAATGAAAAATCACATCTTGTAAATTGGTATCTAACCTATAGTCATCATTTCTTAAAAAATCATAATTTTGTTCTCCTCATCTTAGATATTCCAATGGTAATATCATCCCTCAATCTCTCATGGATAGTAAAATGATATGCATACAAATTAACCTATAATTTACTTTACTGTGTCCATAAAAATGGGAAACATTTATCCAACTATCTCGTATGATGGGACTAAAGATCCTACTATTTTCCGTATATATTTTGATAATATTTATAAAGAATGGGTCCAAACCAATACATTTTAAACTATTTAATTTCTCATTAAAACCTTCATAGGAGATGTGTTATAATAGTATAATCAGATCCATTGATATCCCATTCTTCAACTAGAGGATTAAGTAAATTTTCTAGTCAAGGATTTTCACCATAATGATCTTCCTAACAATAGTTTTAGCCATTTCATTAGTGCTAATAAAATTTATAAAAAATATTATCACACTTTTATTAAATGATATAAGTATTTAACACATAAATAATACCATAATATGATTGATGATAATATTTTAAAACTCTTAATTACTATTTTTAAATCCTCTCTTCAATACAAGGTTAGGATTATTTCTCCCCAAACCTTAGAATAGTTCTTTGATTAGGGAAAAAACAAATAATTACTTATTAATCATTTTGAACCTTCACATAATATCATAAAATAATATGAAAATTTTAACTAATATAATAACTATTAACATTTATCAACTCGAGCATCCTCAAACCAAAATAGGATCCACCAACTAAAATACTAAAAATGAGGATGTTGTTATCTCCATATAAACATTTAATTTTTATTTTTACTACTCTTCCATCATGGTATGATCCTATATTTTTTTCTTTAGTTACATGTTGAATTTGGCTATTCTCATAAGACATGTTTTATTCAAAAATTTATGGTTTTCATCATATTGGGTTAAGATTTTGATCATGATGCTATGATAAAGGTTCACCATCATGAACATATTAAATCTTGTCGAAAGTGAACCTTTTCCAAATCTAAAAATTAAAATCTTTAAAAATATTCTTTAGATCTTAACACATAACATACCAAAGAAAATATTTATGCTATTGATGACAACTATGACCAATATTACACTAACTCTAAATATGTGAATGCAAAAAATGCTAATTACCATCATAATTCCACTCATAAAGACCCTATGACTTAACTTAATAATCCCTCTACCAAGGAACAACTTCTTAAAGATACTAAAACTAATGTTATTTCCTATTTATAATAACGCACAGTCAAATCATTTGACATAAAAATTAGAGTCTTAACCTAGTTCTTCCATCCCTTATAAAAACATAATCTCTAATTAATTGAATCCTCATGATAATTTTCCATCCAAATCACATTGAAATTTTCTAAATGAACTTAATTGTATGCCTTGAAAAATTCCACTCATGGAATTAGTAAGAACTTCTCCTTATCATTGTAAATTACTTATTCAAAAGTTGAAATACATAAAACAATCCCTATCTAATGATAATGATAATGAAATACCTACTTCCATCTCTAAAGATCCCACATCCACATAGGTTCATGACATTTAAACCATTTATCCACTTTTTTCTATGAAACACACTACATAGTTTCCTAAAATAGACATGATTAATGTTGAAATTATTTTTTGAGATGATGATCCAAATATCTTTATTAAGATTGAAATAAATAATAATTTAATAATGATATATTTAGTGGATGAAGGTTCATGATTTTATGTTACCTCTCTCTAATTACTAAAATAAATTATATACTCTAAATAAAAATTTAATCCAACTCAGCTCACCTTCATGGATTCTATGAAACCAATAAAAATCCTCTTGTTTGAGTTTGGATCCCTCTCACTATTAGACAAAATTATATGCACTAAGTTCATGTTTTTTTATGTTACACTTTATTAAAACATTATCTTAGGCCATCCATGGACTCATTAGATGATAGATATTAAATTTTCTAGTAGCCAATGCATCAAATTTATCTATAATGGAAAATGTTATAAGCATGGGGTAGATCACATCACTTGGAGCATCTAACTTCCAAATCCAAAATCTAAATATTACATTCCCACTGATACTCATATTATTATTCCACCACATCTTTAGTTCAACAACATTTATATTGACCTCTATCCATGTTACTCTCATGGAATCCAATAATGATGAACCTAAAACATTTGCAATACTACTAGATTACCTCTTTATATATCAGAATGTCTCTGTTGATACCTAAATTTGTATCACTAGGTAAACATATAGTTTTTAAGAAACACTTCTCATTTATGGATCCAAAGAATCCATGGCATGAGTTATTGGTTATAATCTTTCTAAGATCTATGGTAGAGTAGCGGCCAAGCTAAATGACTATTTCACAAAATGAACATATAAATGGTTGTTGGGAGAAATTATGGTCCTAAATCTTTGTGAAGATGAAAATAATCTAAACTAATTCCAATGAATGATTCCCAAAACCTAAAGTTTAAACCCTAATCTAACATGGATATTTATAGTGATAAGTTAAACTAAAGTAATTTGGCCAAAAAAAGAGCAAAAGCAAAGGTAGGGTAGAAATAAGGTGTTTTTAATCTTCAATCCAGACATTATGATAGATCTTAAATTTCATCAAGACATGCACTAAACCAATATATATCATGAAATTTCAGAGCCACAAATCCTACTATATATTAGGAAAATGTGTGAGGAAAGATAATGCAAATAAGAACAAGATTTACTTTATGAATTTTACCCTTACAAGTAAATAGCATTAGCCTAGATGCAAGAAGCAAAAAGAAAGTGAAGTAATCATAAAAACTTTCAATCAACCTAGCATAAGCCCAAATTGACAACTCTGCATTAACATGTGCACATGTAAGATCCATAAAAATAATTCAAATCTAAATATAAAACCAAATAATTGAGGAAACAACCATGATAGTAAATACACAGATAAATATTAGACAAACTTTGTATAATTTCTTGATTCTATTTCTTTCTTCAAGTTTACAAAGTAATCTTGGCTCTAAGAACTCCCCCTTTTTATAATTAACAATACCTCCTTTTGTAGGATGTGAGAAAAACTTATGAGATATTTGGGTCGACCATTTTCCAATAGAACTAAGACATGTGTCTAGGATAAATATCTCTTTACCAATGTCCTAAAACCAATGACATCATTTAACTATGACTAACCTAAAAGCTATAAATGTTCCATATTACTCTCATTTTCATATAATAGAATATTACCTTTGAATTATTTATAGGGTTTTTCTCATAATATACTATGTCAACTTAATTAACTTTGAGACACTTTGCAATTTCAGCATTTTTCTTTTTTCCTTGATCTTCATAGCCTTGTTTTAATTTTTTGATCTTTTCTACTCCAAAAAAAATATAATTCAAGTGATTTTGGGTTCATAGGACCTTGCAATCCAATGTGTCATGTCTATGTGATAATGTCCATGCTAAGATATCTACCTATGTGGCATTGTTGTGGAATATTACTCAAAAATACTTGAAATATGACCATTTTCCTTTATACCCATGTCACTCTTTTATTTTATCAGGGCCCTTTAAAAATTCCACCTTTTCCTCACATTGTTGATCTAGATTTGGTAAGTAAAATGTTATTGGTTGATATTTATACCTGGCATCTGAGATCATACCACTTGGTAGTTCCATGGGCTTTCTACACTCTATAAAGTTAGTCTCTGTTGGGATAGTTCCTTTTTTCCACATGACGGCTTCCTATTTGGCCTTAGTTCTTTGAGAAATTAACTTTCCTTTTTCACTATTCAATCTTGGCTACATGGATAAACATGATCCATTGATCTATGCATAGCATTCAATATTTAACATTGGGTTATGGTTATGATATGCATCATCTTCATGCTTGATCACAGACTTATTGACTTATGGAAGGGCCCATGAACCATTGATCTACTACCCAAACACCTAAGATGGTGCCACTTATCATTCTTAGATCCCTTTGTAGGTCTGTTAACAAGTTGACTTTGTCACGTGTCATTATATCTTTAGATTTACCATTTATATGATGACATATTTCACCCTTACATTTATCTTATTACCTTTTTACATTTCAATATTGCTCATGCACTATTTAATCATCTCTACCTGAGCAAACATACATTATTGAATTTTGATCTGTTAGGTTGGGTGTGATTGGTTCCTGTGGAAAATGAAGATAATTAAGTCAAAGCTCAGGAAATATATTAAAATTAAGCTAAAGTCTTAGACTAAGGTTTTTTATTCTTATTAATAAATATGAATAAAGTCTTAGGCAAAATTATTTAAGATATGTTTTAAGACATAATTAAAAGTGACCCTTTAATTAATAAAATCAAGTTAGCCTAATTTTTGTTGTATTAACAAATACAATTTAAAACTTGGTATAAATTTTAAGCTAATCTTAGAATATAATAAAATATCCCCTATGATCTATAATACATAAAGGAATTATTATAAAGTTTTAGACTAAGGTTAGAGTTGTATTAATAAATATGTATAGGACCTAAGCTAAAGTTTAAACAAAGTCTATAACAAAATGCTTTCAATGAAAATTTATATAAAATGATCTACATAAATTTGAGTCCCATTTTAAAAGACCTAGGATAAAACATTTTTAGACTAAGGTTTTACATGATTTAGACATAGATTAATTAATTAAAGACCAAGGGTTATTCAAAGTAAAGATTCAAATTAGCATGAAATCATGAAGATCAAATGTTATCCATTCTAGATGAACTCCATTAAAATTGCCTTTTAAAACACAAGGATCCAATGTTATCAAATAATATCAAAGTAAAACTAAGACTATGTGCTAACATACCCATATCAACTAGATCAACACAAGATATTTAATGTCAATTCCTCATTAAGTATAATTTATAACATAAATTTACATGATTTTAAACAAGGGTCCCCATTTTCATAAATGGAGGTATGTTGACCTCAATAAATGGTGACTTCTAGGGGAAACATATAAATATGTTAGAATTTAGATACTTTGGTTTAGACTAGTAACTAAGCTACCTATTACACATGAATAGATACTAATATTAAGATCAATTCATAATGAAAATGATTCTTACAAATGTAGAATTAGGCTCAAACAAAAAAACTTAGTCATGTTGTGTGTGTGATTTGATTCCACTTACTATTTACCATGGGATTTATGGAACAACTTCCATATTTTTAACCTTGATCATTAACACTGACTTATAGCATATTTAGATGTCCATTAAGAACCATGATTTATATAGGGAAGGATTGGGTATTGATCTACTTCTAGTTAGGCATCCATAGCCGTGATAAAGATTCCTTTGGCTCCACTCAAGGCCTTGATCCACCACCAACTCCACTCAAGGCCTTGATCCACTACCAACTAGGCATCCATATCCCTAGTGGAGTTTATGATAATCACCTTTGCTTACAAATCTCTTGAGTTTTGCAATAAAGTTTTTATTTTTTGTTTTTCTCAAGTTATTTTGACTTTCTACCAGATTTAGGGAATTAGGTTAGCTAGGTTTTGGTATATGGTTAAGTGTTTGACATTTATACAATCATCCTTGGTTGCAAACTTTGTCCTAAGCAATAATGTTTATTAAATGCAAACATGACTGTGTTTCAATAATTTAAAATTTTACCCAACACATGCAATCCTTAATAAAATAAAATTTATATTAGAAAAAGGATTAAAATATCAAGGAAAAATTAACCTATCCATTAGTCTTTACCAATTTCTCCAAATCACAACATCAACCTCGTATTTCAGAAGTCCATGATCAACCAATGTTAATAATCCATATCTACATTCCCAAAATGTGAAGTTCATAAGAAATTATGTGAAATATGAGATGAGGGATATCCAAAAAGACTTTTTGAAAGCAAGGAACAAATCACAAAAGTAAACACACCAAACAAAAAAATAAAAATCAAATAAATATTTACAAACACTACTTACAAACTAGGGACAAGAAGAAAAGAAATAGGAAAAAAAATAGACTAAGCCCTACACGAACTTCCCAAAGAACCTACCCCCAAGATCAAATTAAAAGTTATTTATCCTACCATAAAACCTTGAAACATAATTTATTTCATTCAATTATCTCCTCTCATGGATAGGATCACTTGTATTCTTATGTCTTCTGTATCATGTATCTTGGCTTCCCACCTCCATTATCAAATCCATAGATTAAAGATATGGATCCAAGATCCAATCAAATTCTTCTCAAATTATTAATTCTTTCTCATCTTGATGTGGGATCTCTATAATATCATTTCTTTCTTGAATAATATCAACAATATTACTTTCTATAATACATTCCTCAATCTCCACATGAAGTGGGAATGAGTTATCAATCCTTGCATAAAAACTCTCCAAGTCTTTCCAAAAGGTATCTTCATCATGATCACTAGAAAGTATATGAGATTAATTTGGAATCTTACCATTTAAAACATGTTTATGACATATTTCTGAGCTTTTGATGGATTCATATGAAATTTATTGATCTATTACATTTACCTCATCTTGTTTATGTGTAAGTGTTTCCATGACATTTTTAGGAACTCCATTCATATTAGCTGCATCTTCTTCTATTGTTTTAGAAAGGATAGGGTCTTCCTCCATGATTGGTGTAGTAGGCCCCTCTTTTAAAGTATCTTCAAATTCATCTTCATCTTGAAATGGAAAATTATAGGTCTCAACTACAAGAATTGTTTCAAAAGATGTAGATATCTAAGAAGAACCAGATGACCTTCCAACATTATTATGAACCCTACAATAATTATACAAAGGTACATCACAAGTGTTTAAGTTAGGCATGCTTATAATTCTAGATAGCTCATTATTATAGTTATCATTGCTATTTTTAGACCTATATGTGGGACTATTGAACCCCTAAATAGAATAATTTCTTTTAGAACTTTCCCCATTATTACCTAATTACTTTTGTGTCTCAATAAAACCAATGCTCAGCTTTAGGACCATTTTTTAAATGGAGTAATTTTAATTTTTAGGTGCCTCTAAATTGTGAACTTGGGGACTAATTCCAACTATTGGCATGATAGCTCTTTGATTTTGTGGATGAGATCCACTTGTAATGTTATTAAAGAATCCTAGGTTTTGATCAGGATGAGCATGACTCAAAGGTAATTGGTTTTAAATTAGAGTTTTATTTAAAGTGAGCATGATTTGATTAACATCAAGAATGACATTCAACATGGGCAAATTAGGACGGATATTTGGAATGACATATGCCATTTGACCCTAGGGTTGTATTTGGTCATTAATTACCATAGATTTAGTATAGGCTAAAGCTAATGTATTTATGACTCTAACATATCTTTTAAAAAACATAGATATTAATGGATCTAAATCATCTTTATAAATATATAAAGCTAAAACCTTAATAGGTCTATAAGGAGCTATAGTTCTATTCAACATATTTTGAAATCTAGCATTAAAATCTCTAATGGTTTCACTTGAATCCCTTTTTATAGTAATGAATTGTTGATAAAGGACATATGGACTTATGATATTTCCAAATTGATCAATGAAATGATTATTAAAATCATTCTAATTGACAATTAAATGTTTAGGAAGGTTAATAAACTAGTCATATACCTCATCTCTAAGAGTAAAAGGAAATAATCTACTAGAAACATTTTCATAAACAACATTTAGCAATCCTACGATGACTTTAAATCACTTGATACGTTCTTCAGTAGTCACAACACTAGTAGGACTAAAAGAAGGCAAAAACCTTTTAGGATTTCAAGGCAAATCATTGACTTGACAAGGAACATTGATAGAAGATTTTCCTAACCATGCCATACCTTGATGAATATCTTACTTGTGTGTTGGTCCATCTTCAAATCTTGTTCATAATGAAATATAGAAACTAAATCTTTACAAAGACAAATGGATCTTCAAATATTTGCTAAAAAAATCATATATATCTTTAAATAATAATGATCTTTGGCTAAAGAAAGACCAAATCCTGGTCTCAAAACATGAAGATCAATGATCTTTACAAAAATATGCTAAAAGAAACATAAATATGCAAATAATACGTTGATATTTGAATAGAATTCACTAAACTTAGAAAAGATACTAAAAATTCACAAATATTTAGCTCAATGCCCTCCTTATAACACCAATTTTTTAATACCTAAATGTGTATCACTAGGTAAACATATAGTGTTTAGGAAAAACTTCTCATTTCTAGATCTGAAGAATCCATTGCATGAGTTTCTAGTTTTTGATCTTCTTGAGATCTATGGTGGAGTATCGGCCAAGCTAAATGATTATTTCACAAAATGAACATACAAATGGTTGTTGGGAAAAATTGTGGCCCTAAATCTTTATGAAGATGAAAATGATCTGAATTAATTCCAATGAATGATGCCTAAAACCTAAAATCTAAACCGTAAGCTAACATGTATATTTACAGTGACAACATAAACTAAAGTGATCTAGTCAAAAAATGAGCAAAAGGAAGGATAGAGAAGAAATAATGTGTTTATGGTCTTCAATCCAAACATTATGATAGATCTTAAATTTCATCAAGACATACACTAAACCAATATATAGCATGAAATTACATAGGCACATATCCTACTGTATATCAGGCCAATATCTGAGCAAAGATAATGAAACTAAGAACATGATTTATTTTAATAATTTTACCCCTACAAGAAAATAACATTATCCCATATGTAAGAAGAGAAAAGAAAGAGAAGTAAACCTAAGAAATTTCAATCAACCTAGCATAAGCCTAAATTGACAACTCTGCATTAATATATGAACATCTAGGATCCATAAAAATAATTCAAATCTATATATCAAACTAGATAATTGAGGAAGCAATTATGATAGAAAACACACAGATAAATATTGGACAAAATTCTTAGAATTCCTCTCTTTTAATGCTTGATCCAAGTTTACAAAGTATTTTTTCTCTAAGAACTTCCCCCTTTTTACAATTGTGTGATTAGACTTTTAACATTTGTATGTTGCCTTTTATATATAATTGATTTTTGTTTAAATGATTTGGATTTTAACTTTCTTGATGGATTTTTATATTCCTCACCCATATAGATTTAGAATACCACTAATGGGTACTAAATATGACTTTCATTTGAATACATGGGATAAGGTTGCTAAGAGAGAGAAAATCAAAGAGCATGGGGTCTAAGAGTCTCATAAATCAAGGTAAAATAAATTTTTTATCTTGACTTTGACCTTGTTTTATCCAATGTGTAGTGAAAGGAAGGGGAAATCAAGAGGAGTGACACATGGAAATAATTGAATAACTTCAAATCACAAAAAAAAGTGACAAATGGAAAAAAGAAGGGATATAATGATAGTAAAGTGTGATTCCTTATCATAAGAAAGAGGGAAATGAGAGAAAAAACATGCTAACATAGATTGTTGTGTAAATTTCATCTATCAAGAAAAGTAAAAGCTAAAGTTTGAGAATGAGGATCAATAACATGAAAAGTGGTAATTATATGAGGATGGCTAGGTCTTATCCATGATATTATAAAGAAACTCACAAAAGAAAAATCCAAAGGATGCCAAAATATCATTAGCAAGTAGAAACAATGAAAGAAAAATAGATAAGAGATGGTGATTTTGTGAGGAATTTTAGGTCCTATCTATGGTCTTACAAAGCAACTCACAAAAGAAAAACCCAAAGGGTGTAAAAAACAAAAGAAAATGCAAGAAGATAAAGAATATTATGGTACATAAAGAAACCAAGGGACCAAAAAGGAGGACTAAAGGTTTTCAAAAAAGAGGTAACTATTGTAGAGGGAGAGTCCATGCTTAAGTAACCTACAAAAAAATGTTAGATATATATAGATATAAAACATGAAAAGAAGGAAAAGAATCCTACATTAACAGATATATCAAGGATGAGCACGTGAGAGATAACCTTATGTCTTAGAAGGGTTTTTTTTAAGTTGAATTAGTTTGGTAGCATGTAATGGAGACTAAGTTTGGTCATTTCAAGATTCCCCAAAGGGTAAGTGGATGTAGGTATGGGCATCACAAAATGCCCAAAGTTATAAATGATATGTGGGTGGGCATCACAAGAAACCCCAGAGGCTAGAGAAATGTGTGGATGGGCATCATAAGATGCCCCAATAGCTAAAAAGAGGAAGAAAATATAGGAAAAGATAAGAAGAAAAGAGCACCCCATATAGTGTCTAAATGGTTTCAAAGTGTCCAAGAAGAGTCTCATATGGGATATGATGCTTGAGGAAAGAAAGAGGAGGATAAATAAGAAGAATGAAAGGCAAAGACAAAGAACTAAATTAGATAGATAGAGAACTAAATTGGAAACTTGTGGAATTAAATGAATAAATATAAAAGGAAAAAAATAGTATAGGGTTGATTGGATTGACCTAGTATAGTAGACAAAGGTTAAAAAGGGTCTATAGATAGTATAGGTCAACTAGGTTGATCCTATATAATAGACTCTAGAAAAGGTCTAAAAATAGTATAAGGTTGACTATGTTGATCTTGAACAACAAACAAAGGTTAGAAAAGGATGAAACAAGACTACAGAATCGATTGGGTCAATCGAGTACTATATCTAAGTTAAGAAGCAGGCAAAAAAAAGATATAGGGTTGACTGGGTCGACCCAGTACTACAAATATATGAAAAATAATACTAAGAATAAAAAATTGAAACATGAATGTATTTAATTATAAATGCATCATGTGTATGAATTAATCCTAGATCAGATAAGATAAACCATACCTATACTTCTAATAGGGGATACACTTGTTAAGTGGGAGCATGACCAATATGGAGATCCACTAGACCTGATTAAGGGATCACTTGTCACAACACATCATGCTAGGAAGGGTTCCAAAGTGTATAGTAAAACATAATAACACAACAACCCTAATGGAGTCCTAAGGTTTAAAATGTTCACTTATACTAATAGAAATAAAGTATAATCTAATCTAGTGTGCACCAAAGCTTGTGGCACAAAGTGGGGTTTAGAAGCAATAAAACAAACATGTATAGGAAACTTCAATTAAAGTAAGTATGAGTAACACCCTAATAAATAAAATATTAAAAATAGTATTATTCAATCCAACACTTATGATACTTCTATCTACTAAAAGAGAGGAGAACAAAGTTAGAATATACTTACCTAAATGTGAACCCATCAAGACTCAATGTCTCCCTTGGCCAAAGGGGCTTTGCAAGAGGTTATTCTAGTTTTTAAGGATCACAAAGAAAGGCCAAAGCATCTAACACTTATCCACAAGACTAGATTCTCCAAATAAGAAACCTAAGCTAAGTCTTCTCAAGTAGAATGGTGGAAGAGCATATTATGAAGTACAAGTGAATAATAAATCTTTATTTCACATATGAATAATGACCAAAATGATCTTGTATATATAGGTATATCTTACCCTAAATCCTTCCAAGAATGTCAGCTATACAAGGTTGACCTAGTGTGTTTTTGAGGACAATTTACCAAGTCTGAGCTAGGTTGGCCAAAGGTCTAATAAGCTAGGAAAATAAAAAATAGCCTTAAACTATATTAGGTCGACCCAGTCAACCCAGTATAATTGATAGTCAAAAAGGAATATAAGAGGAATGAAAGAGGAAAAAATTAAAGGAATACTCAAGGGAGGAGAAGTAGCTTATATAATGGTTTTAGGATCTAGTTGGACTGATAATAATGTGTAAAAAAGGAACACCAATCCTACGAAGCACTAAAGGTCTACTCACCCCTTTCCTAGCGAACCCCTTAGGGTGTGCAATTAGAGAGATTAAGTCTCGACAAGTTCTTGTAATATGTAAATCATTAGTGTTTGATAAATGATGAAAATATTATGTATATACACATCTATATCTCACTCTTCACATGTAGTAATAGAGATGATATCCTTGCCATCAAGGTATTAAGCCTTCATACCATCATCTCTAAACTAGAGGTAATGCCCTACATTAAATTATTGTTTTATTTATTCTTAGATGTAAATATTACTAAAAAATATTAAATTTTAGACTAATTAAGACATCAATAGTTTATATCAGTGGGAATGCCTTTGATAAGTATTATAGTATTCCCATGTTGGACTTGTCATACATGCAAGACATCGTGAACTCATTGCTTTAAAACCATAACTTCATTAACAAGTTACAAGAATGGGCTTGAAATGCAAGTAACTTCATAGTTTAAGGCCCTAATTATAGCATTTAAATTACCATGGGCCTTTTGAATAACAAATATGGTGTTTCATTCTCATGAAGTACTTCACTCTCGAAGGGTGATTTACCAGGTTTTACAATTACCACCTTCCTTTGTTAAATCACTTTAGGTGCAATGTTATTATTAGTTTCCCTTTTTACCTGCTTTCCTCTTTGGAACACTCTATCCTAAGGGTGAGAGCGAAAATGTCTAAGAAGCTAGATATGAACCCTATTCCCCTACACTAGGGGCTAATTTTCTACTTATACAACTTTCACTGTGCCCTAGAGCCATCCAAGACTATCAGAGTTGATAGTGGAGACAATCCTTCCAACCCAGTGTCTGGTGATGCTATTGATGAGTCTTGTTTTTTCATTACTCCAACCAAAATAAAAGATGTATCTTTCTCCACCCCTAAAGATACCCCTGTTGATACCCCCAGCTCCTTTATGAGTAAGAAGGGTAAGAAGAGAAAAGTTGATGAAGAGGAAGAGAATATTAAAGAGACCATAGAGGGGACCCACAATAATCTGGGTAGGGCCACAGGAGGCTAAGGTGGTAAATCTCACAAGTCTTCCAAAATTTATAAGGATTCTCCTCCAGAGTGAGAAGGTTAGGGTGGATTACTGGTAAAACTATCCCAAAGGCTAGACTAATTGATTACTCAGAAAGTGCTTCAGAAGAAGCAACCTAGGAGAAAGAGTCTAAGGACCTAGAAATCCAAGAAATTTTGGAGGACAATGGAGGGAAGTAGGATACT
This sequence comes from Torreya grandis, assembly GCA_037957365.1. Lineage (NCBI taxonomy): Eukaryota > Viridiplantae > Streptophyta > Pinopsida > Cupressales > Taxaceae > Torreya > Torreya grandis. The sequence goes on from JARHVA010003716.1 coordinate 532,320, forward strand.
AGGGATTTTGAGGTTACTAAGGAGCATGGTGATGACACTATGGAAACTACTAAAAATAAGTGGAAAATTTATGTCGAGGAAACTAGCAAGGATACTGAGAATGAGACTAATTAGAAAGCTAAAATTAGGGCCCTGAAGGATCATATTCAGAGGCTGGAGTAAAATTTCATCAAAGGACTCTAGAATACAATTTTGTTGAACATGCCTATCCTGAAAGAGGTGGGTAATACTGGGCATGCTGACAATGTATAGAATATTGAGAAACTTAATGATATTTTCAAATCAATGATTATGTAAGGAGAGTCCTCTTTGACTCTGGTCTTTCCATTTCTTGTGTTTTGTTTCTATGTCTATTGTTTCTCAGCTAGTGTCATCATCTCTCTAAAGGAATTTTTTTATTGCCTTCTTTTTTTTTTATTGTAAAGGGTTTGGCCCCTATTTTTCCACTTTGCCTTATCAAAGACAAATATGGTGTTTCAAGTATCACTTAAATTAATGAGGTTTGGATCCCTTTGATGGATATGATTTTGAATTCTATCAATATTATATCCCTAGGGAAGATCATTAACTCTAACATAATTTGGAAACTCACCAATATTGGGAGATACCCTAACATAAATTTATATATGATGTCCTACGTGGTGGATGTTCTCACTGTAACTATGCATGCATCCCTTGATTAGCCTAGAAACTATCCACTAAGCACCCCAAGATAGGGTATGTGATGATTTTAGTATTCTTCATGTGCATAGATTTAAGAGGAATATGAAAGGATAAATTAGACATTTTATCCCATAGTGTATTTATATATCTATATATGGGAATAGTATGGTTATATTTTTATACACAATAAAAAAGACCATTCAAAACATAGGTGATTATTAGTTGTACCCTAAACATACAATAATCATAATTAAGGGCATAAAGGCAAACTCTTTATACCTACCAAGGATTATGTTGGATTAGGTTTATAAGTAATAAATTAATAATTAGTTAGATGATAGTATTGATATAGAGTTGAATAAATAAAATTAAGCAACCCTCCATATAACCCCTTTCAGTATTGGTAAAATCCAATACACAAGCTGGGAGCACCTGTAAATTATGGGGAAAATTAAGGCACATTACGAGTTCAATCAGGTGCTTTTCAAACATTGGGACTCCAAATGGAATTTCATTAGAGACCTTAGGAAATATGAAATAAAATAAAATAAATAATTAACTATGGCCATCATAACATATTCCTGAATGTTGAAGATGACTATGAAGTGGATATCAACATATGCAGATATAATATGTCAATTATTATCATGAAAAAGATCCAATAATACCCTTCTATAACTAGAAAATATGTCAAAAGTATTGATAAGTAGAAATGTGTTTTTGAACTCATTCATAGGCCTCCTCCTTAGGTAGAAGAAGAAATACAAGGAGTTGGTCCATTAGGGGTAGCTCATTGTCACATCCTAATTTCACCCTAAGCTAAATAACCTATTAGATCCATGGATTATTATGGTTATTATATGATTATTACTAATTCAATTTAGTTTTTTTCCATATATTGATTATGGGATAGTTAATTGTTACTTAGTTTACATGATTGACTAGCTATGTGACATATGTACTTTTATGCTCTGTATATTATGATCATGATTGTTCATATACAAAACTATTTATGGATATATATTGATATTACATACTAACTACCTTATTGTCATGAGGTTTATGTAGGATAGATACATCCCTTAGATCATGATAGATAGAGATCATCATCAAAGAGGATGGTATAAATGGAGGTATTGGGTAAAGATAAAGGAACGGCTAGAAACCTACACACACACACCATGATAATTTACATTATTTATATGAATTATTTGAATTATTTACTATAGTATGTCATTTATATTATATTCATTTAAATTATTGATCGTGTGCTTTATTTGTGATCTAGAATTATTTTAATGCTTATGTGGATCTAATTTTGTGATTACATTATGGCTATACTACATAGATTGAGTGCATAATATTTCTTTATGACCATGTTGTGTTTTTATATTCATGATTTATTAAGCTATTTATTTAATAATTAAGTAAATATATATGTTTCGTATTTACTTGCTACTACCTATAGACTAACTAGGGTGTCTTTAAAATGTCTTAATACATTAGTTGGTTATTATGATATTTGAGAAATATCATTATTTCAATTTAATGCCTTTGTGTATAAAATCTATTTAAAGATATTTGGGATAGTCTATAGAGTGGTAATGATAATAAATTGTTTTTTTATAATATCATTGTGTTTCATGTTGGTATAACAGTTGTTTGATTTGTTATTATAGTCAAAATCTTGTTAGTAACTTTACACTAGTCACTTTGTTATTCAAAGTCATGATAATGTTGATCTTGCTAAGATGATTTAATAACTACCTAATCTATCATATGAAATAACCCCAAGTTAATATTTTAATACATATACATTAGTGTTATGTTAAGAATACATGTGAGTGATAGTTATTATTAGTAATGATAACACTTGGATGATGATAAGTTGATACATGGGGTCAACAAACATGGATATTTTTGTAGGTATATATAAATTATTATTTAATTATTTTTTGGAACGTTCGAGAAGGATTAGGGTTTCTAATCTATGTTTAAATCAAGATTAAGCATATCATTTTGATCAAAATTCATTATGCGAGTTGGTAGAATATTATTTTGTTGAGTTAATCTCACCATGCATAATTCTGGTCATTATTCTCTGTCAAGGAATTGGGAGAAATTAGTGGAAAGAAAAGGCATGGAGGAGAAAGTGGCAATTGGGGCAAGATGGAAATAAATAAAAGGAAAGAGATATATGAGATTTAGGGAGAAAAATGGACAACATGAAGGAAATTAAGGAGCTTGAGTCAATTCTCATTGGAAAGAATGGAATTTTGGAAGCTCAACCAAGTTTGTAATGAATTTGAATCCATAGATGTTAAAATACAAGTATTTTTATGTGTGATTTCATAAAAAGTGTTTTAGCAGTTTATTCCTACTATAATATATAAATGGATAGATATTTGGCCCTATCGATGGCTTGGTAATCCACATAACCAAATATATATCGAAGAAAACCCTAAAACCTAATGACTAGGACTGTGAGAAGCCTATGCAATTTTGATCAAATGAAATGCATTTTTGTGTATGTAAGCTATGTGTCAAAATAAAATGAAAATTGGATTGTTAAAAATTTCAAATATGTATAAAAAAATATGCATTCATATACATGGGTATGTATATACACCCTAGAGGTCTTTATTAACCTAGAATATATATGCATATCAAATTATATATGTACATACAAATTAATTGTATATAAGAATGACAATTAAATTCAAGGTAAGGTAAAAAATGTCATTAGGGATCCAAATATATATAAAGGAAAAATGCTAAGGTATATTGTCTTGAATGTTATATACTATATTTGTATATCATTGTGGAACCATTGGTTAAGATTTAGTTAGTTTACGAGCTTATTTAAGTATGTTTTTGAGTTTGTAGAAACATTCCCTCTATTGTTTATATGGATGAGTATTGATTATATAACATATAGCTGATCATTTATATGGTTGAGTGTTGGATATATAAATGTAAGAATGAACATTAGGAGTTGGCTGAGAATGTATTAATTACCTATGCATTCATAGATCCATATAAATGAATTATAAATCAATTTTATATAGTGTGAGTTGAGTAAAATACATACAGTTTTTAGGGTATTATTACTCATGTAGAAGTCATTATGGATAATTAGTCAAATTTTTATTGGTATATAATACGATATAGATTTTCTATTTGCATTCTAAATATGGATAATGTGTGTGTGTGTGTGTGTGTGTGTGTTTGTGTGTGCGTGTGTGTGTGTGTGTGTGTGTGTGTGTGTGTGTGTGTGTGTGTGTGTGTGTGTGTGTGTGTGTGTGTGTGTGTGTGTGTGTGTGTGTGTGTGTGTGTGTGTGTGTGTGTGTGTGTGTGTGTGTGTGTGTGTGTGTGTGTGTGTGTGTGTGTGTGTGTGTGTGTGTGTGTGTGTGTGTGTGTGTGTTTGTGTGTGTGTGTATTATAAATTTTTAGAGGATGTGATTGGAAAAACTAGTAAGTTAGTATAACTTACAAATACATATATACAAAATTTATGAATATTAAAACTCTCATAAATAGTTGGTTAAGATGTATATGTCTATGAGTTATAAAGTATATATTAGGATTGTGAGTTGATAGTTTCATAAATTGTTAATAAAGTGAAAATGTATACTAAATTGGCTATGCAAATTTCATTGGATTTATGATTCTTGTTTATACAAATCATTATAATAAATTTGTTGTAGTAATATAATATATATTGGACTAGATATGTTAAAGTTATTCATTTTATTATAGTTAAGAGGCATAGTTGGTTGAAGTATGTTGTATACTATACATATATTTATTTGTTATTGAATAGGTATATACATATATAGAATACATGATTAAATGAACAATTATAAACATATCACATGTATACCATGTATCTATATACACACTCATTAGATGAACAATAAATAATTTAATAAATACATGGGAGTGTAACTAGTCATCATGACTATGATTTTAGATGTATTTGAATATTTGATGAGACAATTAAAGTGAGTATTGTTAGATACCTAGATATCACCCAATAGAGGTCATATTTATTCAAGTTTGACCAATACCTAGGTGAACATGGGAATGGTTTAAGGTTGTGGGATACTTATATCTAGACCAGACCTCTAGGATTTTTCATGAGGTTAGCTCCTCAGATTTTATAATTTACAACTTTACTTCTAAAATATAAAACTAGTTGGGGGGAAAAGAGTTAAGAGATTTGCATAATTAAAAACTTATTATAAAGGGTGGTGATGTACCATGAAGATTTTCCATCCACTCATACTTAAGCCTATAAAACACTAGGGAGATAGAAACTAATAATGAGATCTATGACTCCAAATGTTTACCATGCATCAACATTTCATGTAGATGTTCATCAAGTGAGAAAAACCTAAGGGAGGTAATGGAGAGGCCTAGTTCAAGGCACTAATCTAGTCAATATGTCCAGTTTTGGCTTCAATAAAATGACATCGAACATTAAACATAGCTTGTATAACTAGATAATCTACTAGCTAGGTGAGATTAAGACTCAGCAAAGGAAAAGGCTCTACCAATTATACAAATCAAACTAACATGAACACACTAGTCTAATATCATGAAATTTGAAAATAGTCATCTTGTTTATCTCAAGAGGTTACAAGACTTAATCTTAGTAGCGTCTAGTCATGCCCAAGAGAGGGATCCAAAATAATAACTCAAAGGCCATACTTATAAAAGGTAAAAAAACAACAAAGATGGAATTTTGGATCTCTAAAAGAGAATAAAATGATCTCAAATCCTTTTGAAAATATGTTACAATAGACTCCATAAATCAAGATCACTCAAACCCTTCTTGATTGGTCTAGGGCACTCTAGTTCATTAAATCATTACAATATCCTCTCAGTGATGCTCCATGGTGGATGTAATTGTAAGATCAAGTTGTTTACAACTAGGTTTAAGTATTACTATAGTTATAACACTCAAATATATCATTTATAATAATGTATTATTGAAAACTACTTCTAGCTTGCTATCATGGTGTGCATAGTGGAGAGAAAGGTCCCTTTCAAGTAACTAGTCTATTTGATGAACTATTGGGGTCCACTTATTTACCTTTATGACACCCTTTAAAAAGATAGCTCCTTCCATCCAAAAATGACAAACACAGTAAGAGTAAGATACATTTATGACATAAATTCATGAGGCAAAGGTCCATATTTAGCCACATGGGTAGTCACTTTGTGTTCTCCATGCTTGAATACATCATATTGACCACTCATGGAATTTTAACCAACTTCAATGGCATTGAGATGACCTCACAAAACCCTATTATCCATGACTAAAAATATTCTCTCAACCTCCATCAATAATCCTGGGCTTGCCTTTGCTCTAATTAGTTGTCAAAATATGAATCAACTCATTGATACATTGACTCATTTTACTCCGTTGATTTTGATTAGTATGAATTATTGAGAATCATCAATCCTCTACCAGTTGAATGTATCCTTGAAACTTGTCATGCCCACATTCACTCTTGAGATTCATTGACCATTTAACCTCTGCTCATCGTTAGATCTACGTGTATGATCAAATGGGGAACATTAGATCACTTGGAACCTACTTTTTGAAAGTGAATGGCTAGTTCATGATATTAAATTTGATGACATTTCTCCCATCAAATGATGTTTGCATGAGTATAATTAATGTTACATGACCATCAAATTTAAGCTCAATAGGATTTTTCTTACTCTATCTTAAAGTTGACATCCCACCGACCATCATTTGGTGCCCCATAAAATGTAATTGATGTCCCACAGATCATCAAATTTAAGCACATATGGATTTCTACCCAAGCTCTATTTTTACATTCACGCAAACATCTTATTATTTTTACCAACTTTGTAGATTTATATATTGAAGTGTGAGAATCATGGAGGCACCAAATTTTAGGATATATTATTCTGACTAAAAGTTCTTCTTACCCAAAGGGATGAACCCATTTGATCCACTGGTCCTAGAAGCTTTCTAGGTGAAGATATTAAATGTTCAAGCTATTTGGTCCATATTTGCTCCTACATGATATCCCAGTGATGGTTGAACTCATTTGGCTAAGTATGGAAAACTTAGCAAAATTTAATTGAAGAGCCAAATTTTCACATGCATAACTCCATTTACAGTTTGAAAAAGGACTTGGGACTTAGCACACACATTCTCAGCATAAATGTGAATAAACCCATATGACCATTTTCCCTTGAAACTATTGCACATGTGAGATATAGTTTTGTTAATATTCTCACTTGGCTCTATTTTAACTTATTTGAAAATGGATAATTATGGAAAAATAATAGAATTTGACTAAGAGGCCAACTTTAGATCTTTATGAATTTTGATGTAGTTTGACAAAGGACCTAAAACTTTGTGCATATGATCTAGGCACAAATGTGAATAAATCGATATAACTAATTATCTCAGATTCATACCCACATGGTAATGGTGATATTAGTAAAGTACCAAGTTAAAACTTTTGTTACTAGGCCCTAATGTCTCAAAGAACACAATGAAGAACCTAATGGATCCCATGCACTTCTAAGCCATTCCAAACATTCTTGGCATCCTATGAGGGCTATGAAAATCTATTCCATGCCTTAGAAAATGGAAATTTACACTTTAAGTGAACTCAAAGTGTTTAAAAAATACTTGTGAGCAAATTGAGACCATGGACTACTTCTTCCATTTAGAACCTTATCTATCTACTCATCCATTAACAACCTAGTCTATCTAGACATAAGCTTGGCATGTGGGCCAAAATGGCCAAAATTTTTGGTGACTTATAGGGAAGCATGCTTGGAGAACCTAGACCATGTGCCAATCTTGTTCTAACCTATTAAAATAAAATAAAGACAAAAATGAGCAAAAAAAAAATAGAAGGGGAACCTAAACTACCAACAAATTAATCACTAACCTACAGAACAATAATGAAAAAGGGAGTAGATACTGCTACATGTGCTACTCACTTATTGAAATAAGACAAACCTAGAATAACTAACATAAAGTAACAAGATTTCCTCCAAGGTCAAATGGGAATTTATTTGATGAAACATGGATCTTTTAAACATGATTGCTTCTCCTTGATGGCATCTTCTTGTAGATGGGAGTAAATAGATACTCATGTATTATTTATGATAAAAATGGGCCTCTTATCTCCATTCCCAGGTGTAGGGATTGAAGATATGGCTTTGAGACCCAATCAAATTCTTCCCAAATTTTTTTATATCATAAAAAATGTTATCTATGCCTCATTATTCAAGGGATGCAATTTATTTTGTTCCTTAGGCTTCAAGTGGCCAACTATCATAGCATCCTTGATGAGCTCTTTTTATTTGGGCTTTGGTTGATATAGTGGTGAGGCATCTAGGTTCAAGTATAAGTCCTCTAAGTCTTCCCAAAATGACATATTATCTTGGTCAATATATAAACCACAAGATCATTTTCTACTTCTATCATATACATGTAAGACATTAGGTTGATTACCCACCTCTTTTTCTTGGATAAGGTCATCATAATTTTCTTGATTAACTAAGGTTTGTTCATCCTATTAATCAATAAATAGGGGGAGATAAATTATTAGTCTACTCAAGTATAATCTCTTCTTGATTTGGCACTTCTAAAGTTACACCACTTTCCTTATCTAAAATTTTAGCCTATCATTCAATTTCATCACTCAAATCTACCACACTAAGTTGCTCAATCTCACCCAAAAATTCAAAACAAAAGTGTTTCCACTGGTATTCTAATGGATTCTTGAATTTAGTATCAATAGTATTATTATGAATGATAATATCTAATTGATATTCTAGGAAAATATTAGCTTGTGTTTCACTTACCTCAACTAGATTATTAAGACATTGTAGCTGCCCTTTATCACCCAATTTCTAGTCATGCTTACCTACTAATCTATTAGAGCGCATGGGGATCCCAATCTAAATCTCTTCTTCATAGACACTAGAGTGTCCTCTCTAAATTTCTCTTCATCAACTAAGGTTTCTCATCCTATTGATCAATAAATAGGGGGAGATAAATTATTAGTCCACTCAAGTATAAGCTCTTCTTGATTTGGCACTTCTAAAGTTACACCACTTTCCTTATCTAAAATGTTAGCCTATCATTCAATTTCATCACTAAAATATACCATACTAAGTTTCTCAATATCACCCAAAAATTCCAAACAAAAGTGTTTGTAATTGTATTCTAATGGATTCTTGAATTTGGTATCAATAGTATTATTATGAATGATAATATCTAACTGATATTCTAGGAAAATATTATCTTATGTTTCACTTACCTTAGTTGGATCATTAAGACATTTTATCTACCCTTTAGCACCCAATTTATAGTCATGATTACCTTCTAATCTATTGGAGTGCATAGGGGTCCCAATATCAATATCTTCTTCATAGACACTAGAGTGTCCTCTCCAAGGGTCTCTTGACACTCAGTTATAATTGCATCATTGTCAATCTCTTTAATGACTAGACCTTCCTCTACCAACTGGGATAATTTTTATATTATAATTGAATGATCCAATTATAATTTTTGTTTTCTTGATTTATTTTCAATATTAGAGAGGGTGGATGGGTATTAGATAACATCAGGTTGCTTGATGCTATCAAGGGTAGCTTTCCGACAAGGGATCTTGAATGATTTTTTAGAAATATCTTGGGATTGAAGAGAGATGTGAAAAGGGGGAACATGTGTTTGATTAATATTAGATGAAGGAATAATAACATATTTTACACCTACTTTTCCTTTTTTATCCTCCTTTTCAAATTTAGGCATGATGAAATTAGGATTCATGTCCCATGAAGTCTTCTTTGTGGGTATCAGCTCAGGTTCTTTAGTAAGTATAAGATCTTGAGTATAAGTGGATTGATTTAGAGAAGGAAGGTGAAGGAAATTTGAATTTTGGGTGGTTTGGGGAAGAGGTTGAACATGGAATTTATAGAGTGTCTTAGACTTTATTTTCACCTCCACACCATGTTCAAGCTTGCACACCATATGAGACAACTATTTGAATAAATACCCTCCAAACTTAGTCATGAAGTCATTACTCAAAAACAAGGAAAAATGAAGAAACAAATCTACTACAATAAGGTCTTGCAAAAATGAAAGTTTAGAGTAGGCATGGAGAGTGAGTTCAAGATCTCTAGCAATGACAAATACCTTCGTGGAAGACCCATTCCATTGAAAATCAAAGTTAGAAATAGGTTCATACCTTAGATTCAAAGTGTTTACTACTAGCTTAGGAATAATAGAGAGGATTTTATTGTCATTAAGTAAACAATTATGGACCAAGAAATATATTATGACCAAGGAGGCTAGAAATGGAGATGGTGTGACTAATTTAGCTGACTATGGCTAGTTTGTATGAGTATCTTAATGAGGGATAAGTGCTTGGTATTCTCCCCTTTTCTACTATCTAAGGATTTCTTGTGACATATCTCTTTCTTTTCTTAATCTCTCAATTTCTAAATGTAGGTAGTTAGCATTTGGTATAGGTAGATTGCAAGGGGTAGAAGGTTGATAATAAAACTAGTCATGAGGATGAGGAAGTTGAAAATCTGGTATATGGTATTGGCAATATGGATTATGTGGGTTATATGGGTAATATTAGATATGTTAAGGTAGATATGGGAGTGGAAGGTAGAAATCCTCCTCATAGAATTCCATGGTTCCTTATGCAATATGTGAATTAAATCAAAACCATGACAAAACTTTCTTACCACTACAACCATGAAACCACTTATATCTCTGAATTCGAAGTTGATTGAAAACCTACCAAATATGCTTGAATCTAATCAAGGTGTGTTGTAGATGATGTTTTTTATGTATTTGTCTTCCAAATTCCCTCTAATGTCTTTAGAGTATACTTCAAGGCACTTGAAAATGGTCCCATCAGGCATGCTAAAACTATTAACTATCTATATTTGTTTAATTTTGACCCTTACCTAAACTAACATTGGGATGGTCTAAGGCTATGGGATACCTATAACTAGACCAAACCTCTAGGATTTTTTATGAGGCTACCTCCTTAGATAATTTGGACCTATACTTATAAAACCTCAAACTAGTTGGGGTGAAAAGAGTTAAGACATTTTCATAAAGTAAAACCTATTCTAAAGGGTGGTGAAGCACCATGAAGATTATCCATCCACTCATACTTGAGCCTCTAAAACACTAGTGACATAGGAATTGATAATGTGATCTATGACCCCAAATGCCCTCCATGCATCAACATTTCATGTAGATGTTCACAAAGTGAGTAAAACCTAAGGGAGGTGATGGAGAGGCCTAGTTCAAGGCACTAATCTATTTAATATGTAAACTATTGGCTTTAATCAAATGATATAAAACACTAAACATAACCTGCATAACCAAAAAATATATGATGTAGGTGAGATCAAGACTTGGCAAGGGAGAAGGCTCTACCACTTATATAAATCAAACTGACATGAACACACTAATTTAATATCATGAAATCTAAAAATATTCATCTTAATTATCTCAAGATGTTATAAGGCTCAAAATTGGAAGAGTCTAGTCATGCCCAAGAGAGGTATCCAAAATAATAGCTCAAAGGCCATAATTATAGAAGTCAACAAGCAAGAGAGAGTGTATTTTGGGTCTCTATAGAGAATAAAATGAGCTCAAATCATTTTGGAAATCTATTACAATAGCCTCCATATTTATAGCTCACTCAAATCCTTTTTGATTGGTCTAGGGCACTCCAGTCCATTGCGTCATTAGAATATCCTCTTAATGATGCTCCATGGTAGATACAATGGTAGGATCAAGTTGTTTCTAGCTGGGTCTAGGTATCAGTGTAGTTACAACACTTGGATCTATCATTTAGAATCATGCCTTGTAGAAAAATTCTTCTAACTAGTTATTATGGCATGCATAATGGAGAGAAGGTCCTTTTCAAGTAGTTGATCTATTAGATGAACTATTGGGATCCACTTGGTTGCCTTCATGGAACCATTTGAAATTCTAGCTCCTTTCATCTAGAAATGGCAAACATAGTCAGAGTCAGATCACTTTATAATATAAACCCATGAGTTAGAGGTCCATATTTAGGCACATGGGTAGTCCCTTTATGTTTTCCATGCTTGACTACATCATATTAACTGATCATAGAGTTTGAACCAACTTGAATGGCATTAGGATGACCCTACAAAACCTTATTATCCATAGTTGAAAATAGTCTCTCAACCTCCATCAAGAATTCTAGGCTTGCCTTTGCTCTAATTGGTTATCTATATCCAACTCAAATTGTTGACACACTGACTCATTTCATTTCATTGATTTTGACTAGTATAAATGCCAGAAAACCATCAATCATTTACTAGTTGAAGATGTCCTTGACACTTGTCATGCTTGTATTTACTCTTGAGATTTACTGACCCTTTAACCTTTACTTTCCATTAGATCTAAGTGTATGATCAAAGATGGACCTTTAGATCAACTAATACCCACTATTTAAAATCCAAAGTCTAGTTAATGATCTTAAAATTGACATCCTCACTCCCATCAAATGATGTTAATGTGACCTTCATTGATGGTTTTGCAATTTTCAAATTTAATCTCAATATGATTTGTCTTACTTTGTCTTAAAGTTTAAGTCCTATCGACCATCATTTGGCATCCCATAGAATGTAATTGATGTCTCGTAGATAATCAAATTTAAGCATATATGGATTTTTTCCCAAGCTCTATTTTGAAATTTGTGTGAATGTCTTATGCTTTTTGACCAAATTTATAGATTTTTATCTTGAAGTACAAGAATCATGGAGGAACCAAACTTTTAGTATATGTTATTCTTACCAAAAGGGATGAACCCATTTTATCCACTAGTCCTAGGATCTTTCTAGGTGAATTTATTAAATGTTCAATTCAGCTAGTCCATATCTTCTCCTACATGACATCCTATGATGGTTGAGTTTATTTGGCTATGGAAAACATAGCAAAATATGACTAAGGAGCCAAATTTACACATGCATAACTCCATTTTCCCTTTTTCAGAGGACACTTGGGACTTAGCATGTATATTCTTAGTAAAAATGTGAACAAACACATATGACCACTTTCTTATACAACTATTGCACATGCAAGATATAGCTTTGTCAAGATGATCATTTAAATCTATTTGAACTTCTTTGAAAATGAAAATGGAAAACAATAGCATTTGGCTAAGAGGATAGCTTTAGATCTCCATAACTTTTGATGCTATTTAGCAAAGGACGTAAAACATGGTACATATGATCTAAGAAGAAATATGAACAAACCCATATGACCAATTCCCTCTGACTCATCCACATGTGTAAATGGTGACATAAACAAAATGCCTACTCAAAAATTTTGTTACTAGGACAAAGTGTCTCAAAGAACGCAATGAAGAACCATAAAGATCGTATGCACTTCTAAGCCATTCAAGGCATCCTTGAAATCCCTAGGGGGCTATACAAATCTAGTCCATGACTTGTAAAATGTAAATATTTTAAGTGAACTCAAAGTGTTTCAAAAAGCCTTGTGAACAAATTGAGATCCTTGACTACTTCCATTCAGAACCTTCTCTATCTACTCATCCATTAACAAACTGGTCTGTCTGGACATAAGCTTGGTATGTGGGCCAAAATGGTCAACAAGTAAAGATTCATATAGATGATATATATTTTAATAAAATATCTATGTACTCATACATGTATATGGATTATACTTGTATGAAGTAATTATGTACTAATACACATATATAACATATATTTATATGTATCAGTATGTTTATAAATATGGTGTATAGTTATGTTTGTAAAATGGGTTATATAATTTATGATGCAATATATCATGATTATATGCATACATCTCATTAAATGTATAAAAAGTTAAAATTAAAGTTTTATTATTATTATTATTTAATATGATCCTTGAAACTAATTATGATTGGTTGTAATTTGTAAAATATGTACATGGAAATGAACTGTGATAAATGTTATTTATCATATATGGTTCTATATTTAAGTAATCTTTGAGATTTAGTAACTTGTAGACTAAGTATAACTATACCTAGATGGTATGTTCTATTAAGAACAATACTTGTTTACATTTATGTAATAAATAATAATATTTGAGATCCATTGCATACATTTGAAGGATTAAATGTATGTACTTTGATTATTTCTATACTTACCATGTTTTATACCTATTGATAGCAAGTAATCTGATTGAATCTATTGTTTAATTTATAATTAATTATATCTCATATTGATGGTACTAAGTAGTGATATGTACTTCACTAGATTAGTTAGCATCATCATTTCAAAATGAGGGTAATCCAATCAAGTGGTGTGTATGAATTTGACTAATCCTTGAGCTCATTAAGTATTTGAAAACTTTGGCCAAAGTAATGTTTAGTTATAATTGTGATTTCATATATTTTATTTACATATTTGTGTGATATAATTTCATAACATATTTTATTTATGGTACACATCATGTATTAGTTATCTTATAGCACATGGGTACTAGTTTATCTATCTATATTCTCACACCATCATTATCTACCCATCTATGAAGGAGGGCCATTCACTTGTTGGGAGACTGTGTAGGGATTGATTGTCCATGTTTGTATGGAAAAGTTATTAGATGATGTTCTCCCTCCCCACAATAGTACTTCATTGGAGACTACACTTGAGATTACCATAGGATATTATAGTTTGATGTGACTCATTCTCTACGGAAGCTTGTATCTTGTATTATATTAATTATTATGACATTATCCTTGATGAAAATGTAAAAAATAATTATCTTTACATTAAAAATAGTGGATAAATTATTGTATAAGTCATGGATAAAATTATGTAATTACATTCTTGAAAAAATATAGTTTAAAATTGAGTAATTTAGCATTATGCATATTTTTCTTAATTATTATCATAGTGATTAGTAACTGAATGGATTGTTACATGTTTATTTTATGGTTAAAATACTTAGTGTGTTATATTCAGATCACTATTTATATTTCTCATGGTGAAGTCTAATGTTTGAATATATAATTTTTTTTAAATGTTATTCTAGAAATCCTAGTGGGGATGTTGCATTGTGATATTAGAGTTTCAGCTCAAACTCTAGGAATTAATGAGTACACTAACATTTTATTATCTTTATGTTTATTAGAAAGGATAATGGTGAGATTTAGATAATTTTCTATGATAATAACCCTCCATTTGATCCTAATCAATTTTCCATTGAGTAAGTAGCAAAGTTAGATCAGATTCTTACAATCATTAATGGAACTAGGGACCAAATTGCATCCTTAGAATAGGAAGTTCATTCTCATGAAGATGAATCCCATTAGGATGTACCTAAATACCATCCTATTCAGAAATAAATTACTCAAGTGTAGAGGTATGAGGAGGTGCTTAAGGATACAAGAGCTTGTTAGTTGTAGAATTGGCTAGAGATATAAAAAAGGTGAATCCACCCAAATTCGATGGAACCATTTTTGGAGATGGAGATGAAGAATGGATGATAAATGTGGATATTTATTTAAGTATTCAAAACTACTAAAAAGTTACAATTGACCATTTTTTTCATGACCAGTTTGTGTTTTCCTTTTGGCTCTTTCCATTTCTCCCTTGCTCATTTTCTGTGTTTGGTCACTTGCTTTGTTGTTTATCTATTCCCTTTGGCCTTTCCTATTTCAAGATCTTCCCCATTGTTATTTTAATTTCACATTTATTGTTTTCATTCAATATTTTATCTTAGCCTATCTTATTTTATTTTGCCTTAAAGTGCCCTTCGAAAAAGTTTTGAAAGGCCACATCCCTTCAAAGTGCCCTTCAAAATTTTCTAAAGGCACTTTTACTTTCCTTGTTCTTTCCCATGTGACACTTCTAATTTTTTTGAAGGGAAATTTTTATCTAAGTGACTATTAGGAAATTTTTTGAAGGACACTTCACCTCGTTTCTTCCTCTAAGTGACCCTTCAGAAAAAAATTTGAAGGGCACTTTTTCCACAAGTGTCCCCTAAATTTTTTTTGAAGTGTACTTTTTCCTTGGTATTTCCGAAATTCACCTTTATATTTTATTTTAAGGGACATTTTTTCTAACTTCCCTTTGATATTTTTACTTAAAGGTCACTTTTGATCATTTTCTTCAAGGTTACCCTTCAATATTTTTCCCGAAGGGCCCTTTGTTCATAGCTTGCCCTTCAAGAAAGTTATAAAGGGACATTTCATTTGTAAATGCCCCTCAAAATTTTCTAAAGGGACATTTTTCTCTTGATTGGGTATCTTTCAAAACTTTTTCAAAGGACATGTTCACCACGTATCCTTTAGGAAAAGTTCTTGAAGGAAACTAGCCATTGCTTAGAAGCCAAATTGTCTAATGGAATTACTTTAGGAAAATTTCTCAAAATAGTAATCTTGACCTAAATGGATTCCCATGATGTGCCACATAATGTAAATTTTGATGTAGCCAACTAGTTTTTGGGGTTCAAGGACATGACATGTCACATGATGTCAATTTTAGGATGGCCAACTAGCTATTGGGTTCACATTGGTGACATGCCACATGACGTCAAATTTAATGTAAGGAACCAACCATTGGTGTGCAACTTGGTGACATGCCACAAGACATCAAGTTCATTTCTAAAGTCTTTAAGTAAGAAGTGAAGTCACATGGAAAACTTGAATGAATCTACAGTGTAAATCAAGATTTGTCAAAGTCTTGACTTACAACTTTTATAATTAAGGATCCTTAAATAACCTAAATGAGTAAGCAAGGAGTAGAAGGACTCAAAAAAATTGAAAGGGTCTTAAGAAAAGTAAAATCACATTTTCAAAAGAGATTTGATTATAAAATTTTATAAGTAGAAGTAATCAAAAACCCTGAAGGAGCAAGTAGTCTTGATAGAGCAAATAAAGTTTCCCAACATGCTTGACTTATTTTTTTATAAGTAAATCCATTCAAAAAACCTAATTGGAACTATAGTGCAAAACATTGAAGCTTTTCAGAAGAATCTAAGGTTCATAGCAATGATTTAAGCCATTTATTATGGAGGGTCATCTCACCATTGATTTTGTAGCAATCTTGGTTATTTAAAGAGGCTGAATCAAAGAGAAGGAAAAAATCCAACTGAATGAGAGAGCAACTAAAATCAATTTCACCAATATGTAGATGGAAAACCATTTTGGAGGATTATATTTTGGCACCCAAGATCTCTCTCTTATCTCCCTCTTTTTTTATAAATAGGACCCTTGGGCTCTTATCTTATCATCCACATATAGTACAACAAAGCCCTACTAGAATGTTTTGCCATTTTCTTGCCTTTGAGCAAAGAAGCATAAGTCTATTTTATTTCTAGGTTTTGGACATTTTCCTAAGTATGCAAGAGACATAGAGTGATAGAAATTTATTTTTTATCCTTCTATTCTCTATCCTTCATGCTTTTCAGTAAAGAGTTGATCCAAGAAGTCATGTAGAGTGCATTCTAGCTGTATGAGATTTTGCATATGTGTAACCCTTTTTTGGACTATACAGGTTGTCTTTCTAGTTAATTACCTTGTGTGATCTAATTCATTTTGTCTCTACATTAAAATAATTATGTTTTAATCTTATAGAGATTGAAGTATAGACTCTATTTTTTTGTATTATGAATAAGTATAGGGTATACATGTGGATACCTAATTCTTGGTGTATCACCATTTTAGAGTAGAATTTTAATTTATGCAAACTTGTGACTCTTTTCATTCATACAAGCTGATTCAATAATTTTATTTCACAAAAATATCAAATAAAGAGCTAATCTTTTCAACCTAGAGGTTCATTTCCACTTATAGGAACACCCATAGACTACCCAAATCTAGAAGAGGCCTAAACAACCCTCTTCTAGGGTGAAATGTTTGGAGATAATAGTTATATCACACCTAGTGGGACTAGGTATTATTGCTAATTCAAGGTGAATTCTGGTATTGATAGGCCTAAAGTAGTATAAATACCCCTAACCTAGCATTTGGCAACTCTAAAAGGGTGTGAATCCCTGGTTCTAGACCAAGTTTTATACATTATCCTACATAGTCCTCACAAGATACTCAAGATCTTTTGACCAAGCACCTTTAGTTGAAGCTATTCCTATAGAACAATACCCTAAACCACTCTTATCCCTATTAAATACTTAGCATGGAGGTTATGGGGAAGAAGAGGAAGAGGTTAAAGAATTTTAAGGAGAGGAAGAAATAGAAGATCAAACAAAAAGAAAAGAAATGGGGGAAAGAGGAGAGATAGATAGACATAAACTCTTCCCCACTTTTAATACCCAAAACCCAATAGAGATTCCTACATATGAACCCATACATCCAAATGCTACCAAAAAATTCTTAGTTTCAATGGGAGGGTCCTATTACCCCATCTTAACATGTTAGAGACATCTCTAATTTCTATAATTTCCATAATGTTACTAAGGCCAACATAGCCATTAGGCTGCTTGATATGTCTTTAAAAGGAAAAGCACTTGACTGGTATAGAATTTTGGAGGGGGGTTATATTAAAAGTTAGAATGGATTTGGAGACTTATTGGTGACAAGATTTGAAAATAAGAGTGATCATACTTCCATAATACATTAGCTAAATATAATAAGAAGAGGTCCAAATGAATCCATGGGATATTTAAATGAGAGATTTTAAAGAACATGGTATAAGATATGACAAATCATGAGAACTCCTCCTAGCTTTGTGTTCCCAACATACCTCAAAGGGATTGGTACTGATGTTGCTATTATGTTATAGTTGATAGGAGCATTCACTCTTCCAGGTGCATCTGAGCTAGCAATTGAGGCTAAGAATATCTTAAGTCAAGATGAAATACTTCCTCCAAGAGTTTATATGCCTTTGTTGTCCCATAATTCAGTTGAAGCTCCAACCATGTCATAATTTCCCAATGCTAATGTGAATCCAAGAGCCTTTCCCAAGAAGGTGGATAATGTTGTGGATAAAGATGAAGAAATCAAATCATGGAGAACTCAGCTCAAACAAGCTTAATATTAGGAAAGTGATCTTCCTAATGCACAATACTATCCTAAACAAGGATATAAATATCTCCATTCTAATACAATTATCAAGGGAGAGGATAATAACAAGGTTAAATTAGGTATCCCAATGCATATAATTCAAATTCTACTCCTCTTGAAAAGGTTGTTGTTCTGATTCATGCAAATCTAGTGCAAGGATAAGATCATGTGGACCAATGGGGAAAGCCTCAAAGTTAGTTTACACATGATTATGGAGGAACCATCTATGATTTTAATACACAAGAGGAAGCTAATCCTTACATGATAGTATAAGAAACATATCCCAACCAAAGGGATATTCATGCATAAGGCAACAACCCAAGTGTGGGAATGATGATTTTTCAAGTAAAAGATGATTTTGTGTTGAATCAATGCATGTTTGTTACATCCAATACAAGGTCCAAGAAGATATCATTGGGAGAAGGCAAATATCCATGAATATCTCCAAATTATGCCTCTCCAAGGCAACAAAGTGCCACTCAAAGTGATGCACCTTCTATAAGCCATGTTCCTCAACAAAATCAAAAATATAAATGTAGTTGCCAAGATTGTAACATAGTAGGCTAAATCTCCTTCGTTACCATAAAAAATGTAAGATAAATTGAATTATCCATCTCCAAATATTTTGGATTCATTAAAGATCACTAAGACAAGTATATCCCTTTGGGAGGTTGTACATATACCTAGTCAAAAGGAGTTTTTGCAAGAGTAGTTAGCAAACATGTGTATGGATCCTCAATCTTCAAAGCATCATAGTGCAGCTCTCATAAATTATCCAAATCATATTTTGGATCCTTATACTAAAGCTAAAAATCCTCCACCATTCTAGCTCACACTCATTGTGGGCTATAAGTTGGTCCACAATAGTATTGTGGATAGCGGAACAAGCACTATTGTTATGCCTAAAGTAGTGGTTGATTATATGGGTTTAAACTATGAACCACATAGTAAAAGCATGTTGTAGCTAGATGAAACTCCAACCAAGATGGTATGATTGGTAAAAGGTTTGAAAGTGTTTTTACATGGCTACCCAAGCTTCCCTATCATGGAAGATATTGTGCTAGTGGACCTTCCAACACACTTTACTATATGCTTGTCAAGGGACTTTAAAAACATGATAGGAGGATACCTCTCTACTAATTGGTCCTTTCTAGATTTCTAGACAAGGTATGGAACCAAGGATACCATAAGGACTCATCCCTTAGCAAGGTTTCACATTGAGCCATACTTGGAGACAATGCCAAATGAAAATTGTCTAATCAGCAAAGAAGAAGAAATAGTTATGGATGGTGAAACATCTTCTCCTCTTGAAGGTATTTTTGACCTCTATCTTGATAAGTACAAAACTAAAACATATGGCCTTGATCCTTATACTTTCATTGAGGAAACTGGTTTGGGAGTTTACTACATGTATGAGGAGAATGTCCCAATTCCTTTACTCACCAATGAAGATCATGAGCTTGATGGCATGTGGGAAATGTTATTTGATGGTTCAAAGAGAAAATTAGGCATAGGGGCTAGAATCATGTTGGTTTCTCCATAAAATAATCATTACTACTCTTCTTATAGATTTCACCTCAGCTATACATGTATTGTGGCAAAATATGAAGGCTTAATTCATCATCTCCAATGGGCAAAGAAGAGATGAATCCTACTTTTGAAAGTCTATGGGGATAGTGAGCTAGGCATTCATCAAGTAATAAGTCAATATATATCAACTAACCCCTTTATAAAGTTTTAAAAGCATAGGGTATGGGATCTACTTGAATATTTTGATGCCTTCAACATCCAGTCCATACCAAGAGACTTGAATAAGCATGTTGATAGATTGGGTACAATAGAAGCACATTTTAACTTAGCTAATAATGTTGAACAAGAGAAGGATCAATCCCATATTCAGGTCATTGTGATACCATCCATTATGAATAGTGAGCTATCATGGTAAGTGTTTGAATGTGATGAACATATTGCATACTTCTTATAAGATGAGGAAGGTTCTCTTTAAGAAATCAAAAGAAGTTGCATGATCATTATGAAGAGAAAATTATACAGCTGAAGACAAATAAAATACCCAAGTGAATGATTAACTTTGATATTGTCTTCAATGAGTATGATCAAAATAATAACCAAAGAATCATCATGTCAACAAAAGAAGAAAACTATGAGAGAGTTTTGATTTTCAAGGACAAACTTTTAAAGATTGGAAAGGTTTGTTCTTAGCTAGAAAGGTAGTATTTTATTGCATTATGTACAGATTTTCATGACATATTTAATTGGGAGTACAAGGACTTAAAATTCTTTGATCCAAGTCTACCTCATCACACTATTGAGTTGGAACATGGAGCTAAACCGGTAAGACAAAAGCAAAGGCATATCAACCCTAAGGTAGAAGAAATCATGAAGAAAGAACTGACTAGATTGATCGAGTCTCAGATTATCTTTCCTATTAAGTAGTAAACTTGGGTATCTAACCTTATGCCAATTCAAAATAAGAATGGAGAAATCAAACTTTATGTGTATTTTCATGATCTAAATAAAGTTTCTCTCAAGGATCATTATCCACTCCCTTCCATGATTTTGTTTTTGTAAGTTGTTTTAGGTTCTTAACATTTCTCACTTATTGATGGTTATTTAGGCTATAATCAAATATTGTTAAATGAAGAGGATCAATTCAAGACAGCCTTCACCACCAAGTAGGGGACATTTTCCTATAAGAAGATGCCATTTGGTTTATCCAATAATAGATCTACATTTCAAAGGGTAATGAACATGGATTTCAAAGGTTTAATCAATAAGTTTTTGCTTGTCTACCTTGATGATATAACCATTTTTTAAAAGGATGTTACTAATCATATGGGACATATAAGGCAAGTGTTTGAGAAGTGTAGAGAGTATGGCATATCCCTTAATCCAAAGAAGTTCATCTTTGTTGTCTATGAAGGTAAGATTTTGGGTCATGCTATTTCAAAATAAGTATTTTATATTGACCCCAAAATGATTTAAGTTACTATAGGCTTTTCTTTGCCTCAACACAAGAAATTCATGCAAAGTTTCTTGGGAAAAATATTTTTTTTAAGGGGGTTTATCCAAACTTTGCAACTATGGTAAAGCTTATTATAGGCATGTTGAAAAAGAACCAAGTTTTTACTTGGATAAAAGAAGGTAAAGGTAGCTTTAGTGAAATAAAGAAAGAAATTGTAGAATCTCTCACTCTCTTAATTCCAAATTTTTATAAATATTTCATTCTTTATACTTTTGCTAACCTTGACACAATCTCAGCTATGCTTATGCAAAATAATGATGAATATGTTGATCAACCAATTGCTTTCTTCTACTAATTCTTAGAGGACTATAAAGTGAGATATTATTTTGTTGATAAGAAAGCTTTAACTATCAATAGATGATTGAAAAATTTTAGGCATATGGTTTCCAACAACAAGATCCATGTCATGGTTTCCCATCTTAGCACCAAGGATTTTCTCCTAAGAAAGGATATTAATGAGAAGAGAGCTAGATGGATCACAAAAGTGATGGAATATGACATTGATGTCAAAGTAACTATCTTGGTAAGAAGAAGAGGTTTTTGTGAGCACTTAGCATCTGAACTTAAAGAGCTAAAAGAGAAAGCCTTGGTAAATCATGTTCAAGACTAGCCAGCTGATCAAATTCAAAATCAAAGTTGGACACAAGACATCATTGGTTTTACTCAAAATGGTGAGTGTCCTAATGGATTGAACAAATTTAAAAGAATGTATTTTATGCTAAAAGATATTTATTATTATCTTATGGATGGCATTATCTTTAATAAGGATGTGAACAATGTGTTTCTAAGATGCATTAACAATGATCAATTTGATATGTTGCTAGAAAAGTTCCATAATGGTGCAGATGGTAGTCACTTATCTCTTAGAAAAATAACTAAAAAAATAATGAGAGATGGTCACTATTGGCCGAGTATTTTTAAGGACTGTTATCATTGGGCTAAGGCTTGTACTCAATGTGCTTTCTTTGTTGGAAAACAAAATCTTGTTGCTCTTCCATTGAAACCTATCCAAGTGGACCAACCTTTCATGCAATGGGGCCTTGACTTCATTGACATTATCAACCCTCCATCAAGTGCTAGACACAAATGGATATTGACTGCTACACATTACTTTACAAGATGGGTAAACACTATTTCTTTGAAGTAAGCAAATGAAAATTCCATCTTGGAGTTATATGACATCATTTTAATAAGGTTTAGGGTTCCTCATGTCATCATATTAGATAATTCACTTGCCTTCATAAGTGCTAGAACTTTTGATTGGGTAGAAAAGAGTGGAGTTCATTTGAGTACCTCATCTAACTACTACCCTCAAGGTAATGGATTGGCTAAGTCTACCAACAATAACCTCATCAAGATCATCAAGAGGATGTTGGAAACCAATCAAAGAGCATGACATAACAAGCAAAAGATAGCCTTATGGGTAGATAGAATCACTCCCAAGAAGTCAATTGGTAATTCTCCCTTTGTACTTTTCTATGGGAGAGAAGCTATGTTGTCCATATCACAAGAGCTCCCTACTTTAGAACTTACAAAACAACTAGAATTACTTGAAAACACTCCCATAGAGATCTGATTGATAGAATTAATGTAGATGTAGGAGGTAAGAGATGATGGACACAAATCTTTGGAACACCATCAAGTTCTCATGAATAAATATTTTGACAAAAGGACAAGGGGAAGAGTGTTTAAAGAAGGTGACCTGGTCTTGAAAGGGGATGAAAATAGAGAAAAACTAGGCAATCATACAAAGTTTGATACTTTGTGGAGTGGTCCTTACATCATCAAAAAGTGCAAGGAAAGAAACTCCTTTCAGCTATCCAACATGGATGGAGAAGAGCTACCTATTTTTATTAATAGGATCCATTTGAAGTCATGCTTTTGACGCTTACTGGCCATGTTTTGTATATACCTTATTTTGGTGTGTTTACATTGTTTGTGTTATTTTCCCTAAGTGATTTAGAGTAAAAGTGTTTCCATTTTAGGTGTTTTATTTACTTTTGTTGGCCATGTATGTGTCCCTATAGCTTGTGTGTTTGGCCATGGCTTATTTTTTTTACCTTACATGATTCCATGCACAATGGAAGGATTTAGGTGACTAGTCTTATGACTTAGCGAGCATGTCTCCCATAGAAATCACTAGAATGTTGACCATTTCTTACATGAATAGTTTGTATTTTCCTTTTGGCTCTTTTCATTTCTCCCTTGCTCATTTTCTATGTTTCGTTACTTACATTGTTGTTTGTATTTTCCCTTTGGCCTCTCCTGGTTTAGGCTCTTCCCCCTTGTTCTTCACCTTTCCCCTCTATTGTTTTACTTCAAGATTTTGTCTTAGACTTTCTCATTTTATTTTAACTAAAATTTCCCTTTGGAAATGTTTTGAAGGGCCACTTCCCTTTGAAGTGCCCTTCAAAAATTTGTGAAGGTACTTTTCGTTGCCTTGTTTTTGCCCATGTGACCCTTTAGATTTTCCAAAGGGAACTTTTTGTCTAAGTGACCCTTCAAATTTTTTCCAAAGGGAAATTTTTGTCTAAATGACCCTTTAGAAAAAAATTTAAGGGCACTTCACCTCATTTCTTCTTCCAAGTGACCCTTTACAAAAAATCTTGAAGAACACTTTTCATCCAAGTGACCCTTTAGAAAAATTATGAAGTGCATTTTTTTCCCAAGTTTCCCTTTAGATTTTTTTGAAGTGCACTTTTACCTTGGTCTTTCATGAATTCCCCTTTATATTTTATCTAAAGGGAGATTTTGTCCAAGTTCCCTTCAGGATTTTTCCTAAAGGGGCACTTTTGACCATTTTCTCTAAGGTTACCCTTCAAGATTTTTCTTGAAGGGCCCTTTATCTATAGTATACCCTTTAGAAAAGTTTTGAAGGGCCATTTCCTTTGGAAATGCCCTTCATAATTTTCTAAAGGGACCTTGTGCCTCTACCTAGGTGTCCTTCAAAACTATTTTGAAAGACACTTTCTCCAAGTGTCCTTCAAGAAAAGTTCCTAAAGGAAACTAGTCATTTCCTAGAAGCCAAAATGTCTAAAGGAATTCTTTTGAACAAATTATCTGAAGGAATTACTTTTGGAAAATTTTCCAAAACATTAAGCCCAACCCAAATGGATTCTTATGACATGCTATAAAATGTCAATTTTAATACATCGAAGTATTTGTTAGGGTTTAAATACATGACATGCCATAGGACATCAAATTCATGGTGGCCAACTAGCCATTTGGTTCACATTGGTGATGTGTTATAGGATGTAAAATTTAATATAAGTAACTAGCCATTGGGGTGCAACTTGGTGATGTATCACAAGATGTCAAGTTTATGCCCAAAGTCTTCAAGAAAGAATTGAAGTCACTTGGAAAACCTAAATGACTCTTTAGTGTAAATTGGGATTTGAAAAAGGCTTGACATATAATTTTTTTAAGTAAAGAGCCTTAAAGATCCCAAAAGAGTAAGGAGTAGGACTTAGAAAACCTATAAAGGTCTTAACAAAAGAAAAATTAGGTTTTTAAAATGGCTTTGATTATAAAATTTTATAAGTATAATAAATTAAAAAAACCTAAAAGAGAAAGCAACCTTGATAGTGTAAATTAGGTTTCCCAACATGTTTGACTTATAAGTTTTATAAGTAAATCCATTTAGAAAACCTGAATGGGTCTACAGTGCAAAACATGGAAGCTTTCAAGAAGAATCTAAGGTTTTCAATAACAATTCAATCCATTTATTATGGAGTTTTATCTCACCATTGGTTTTGTCATTTTCCTAGTCATTTCAAGAGGGAAAATCAAAGAGAAAGACAAAATCCAACTAAATGAGAGAGTAGCTAAAATCAGTTTCACCAGAATGGTGATGGCAAACCATTTTAGAGGATTGTATTTTGGTGCCCAAGAGATCTCTTTTATATCCCTATTTTGCTATAAATAGGACCTTTTCGCTCATATTTTGTCATCCATAGATAGTATGGTGAAGCCCTACTAGAATGTTTTTCCATTTTCTTGCCTTTGAGCAAAGAAGCATAAGTCTATTTTCTTTCTAGGTTTTGGACATTTTCCTAGGCATGAAAGAGACACAAATTGACAAAAAGTGATGTTTTATCCTTCTATTCTCTATCCTTTATGATTTTGAGAAAATATTTGATCCAATAAGTCATGTATAGTGCATTCTAGCTGTATGAGATTTTGCATACGTGTAACCATTTTATATACTATATAGGTTGTCTTTCTAGTTAATTACCTTGTGTGATATCATTCATTTTGTCTCTACATTGAAATAGTTATATTGGAATCTTCTAGATATTTACTTATAGATTATATTATATTACATTATGCATAAGTATAGGGCATACATGTGGATACTAATTCTTGGTGTATCACCATTTTAGACTAGACTTTTTATTTATGCAGACTTCTAACTCTTTTCATTCATACAAGTTGGTTCAAAAAATTTATTACATAAAAAGCTAATACAGGGAGCTACCCATTTTAACCTAGAGGTTAATTTCAACTTATAGGCACACCCATATGCCTAGAAATGTCCCAATGTTTCCCAAATTTGAAGGAGGCCTAAATATCCCTCTTCTAGGGTGCAAGATTTGGAGACAATAGTTATTAAAGTAGTTTGGGGAGATTACTAATTGGCTGGTGAAGCAACTAAGTGGTGGGCCAACAAAAAGTTGGAAATGAATATTAACTTGATCATAAACACACGGGAGTAGTTCATGACATTATTTATATCATGATGGCTTCCATAGTTTTACTTTGATCAAAATCTTATAGATTTTTAAAATCTTAAACAAGTAGACCTATTAGTGAGTGAATAATGGGAATAGTTCACTAAAGTTTTGAAGTATGTACCTTATTATTAGTAAAATTATAGGTTCATAATTAATAAGTTCATCATGGGATTAAAACCCTAGATTGATGGTGAGGTGGATGTGCATGGTCCATTTACCATGGATTAGGTCTTCGAGAAAGTAGTCAAGCAAGAACAAAAGTTGAAATCTCTTTTTTGGGTTAGGGATAAGTTTAAGAAAAAGTTTAGAAGTTATAAACCAACTTTTGAAAATATTAACTAGATGTAGAGGACTGGAGACTCTTAGAGTCAATTCAAGAGTTAGAATACTAGATTCAATAGTAGCACTTGTAATAAGAAACTTGTTAATGATTTCAAGGGAAACTAATAGTCTAAAATAAATGGACCACTTGGTGGTTAATTAATTTGTGGAGGTGACCATTTTTATCATGAATGTACCCAAGATAAGTTGAAGAATAAAGAGTTTGCTCCATAGCAAGGAACTTTGAAATAGTGGATTCATGCATCAGTTGAGAATCAACAAGTAAAATTCTAAGCTTCACCCATTGAACTATCAGGTATTTTGTTTGAAAAACTAGTTTTTATTTTGATAGATATAGGGGATAAATTATTTTTTTATTGATACTATAATTCTTAGTAAGTTATCTAAAAAAGATAGAGTTATGTAAAATGTATGGTCGATACAATATGGGAATGTGTCAAAGGTTAAAGTTGACAAATGTTTAGTCAAAGCTAAGACTAGTTTGCCAAAATTCATGAAAATAATGAATCTTTAAACAACACCACTAGTGTCATATGATGTAATACTAGGAGCCAATTAAATTTCAAATCATAAATCCAAGGTTTATTTCTACCTGAAGAAGGTTGAGTGTCAATATGATTTTGAAAATTAGAGACAAATTTAGGGTGAGAAAAGAGAGTTAAAGCTTAGGAAGATTTCTACAATGCATCTCAAAAAGGCATTAAAAAAGGGTGTCAATAATTTATTTTCAAGATAAATGAGATGGAAGAATATAAGAAACCATCCATCAAATATTATCCTTTCCTTAGGAATTTTCATGATGTGTTTCCAAAGGAATTACCATGATTACCTCCTAAACATGAGTTTCACTTCTCAATTGATATCATACCTAGATCAAAACTATTTTCTAAGGCATCGTATAGGATCAGAACCACTGAATTAGTTGAGTTTAAGGCTCAAATTTAGGAGTTATAAAAAGTTTTGATTAGACCAAGTGTGTCACCATGGGGTGCACTAATTATCTTTTTCAATAAGAAGGATGGTACTCTTCACTTTTATATTGATTATAAAATGTTGAATAAGGTGAGAATGAAGAACATATATTTGTTATCTTGTATTCATGATATTTTTAATCATATGTAAGGGGAAATGGTATTTTTAAAAATTAATCTTAGATAAGGGTATCATCAACTAAGGATAAGAGATGAGGGTATTCTAAAAACAATGTTTAGAACTTGAGATAGACACTATGATTTTATAGTGTTACTATTTGGGATGACAAATGCTCCTATATCATTTTTGAATTTCATGAACTTTATGTTTAGAGATTATCTAGATCACTTTAATTTAGTTTTTATAGATGAAATCCTCATATATTATAAGGATGAAGAAGAGCATCATCAACATATGGAAATGGTTTTGAAATGTTTGTGAAAACACAAGTTGTATGATAAGTTGTCTAAGTGTGTATTTTTCTAAAAGAAAGTGTAGTATCTAGGATATATTATCTCTAAGAAGGGTATTTTAGTAGATCCATCAAATATAAGAGCCATTATGGAGTGGCTAACACCAAATAATGTGAACAAAGTAAGAAGTTTCATGGGATTAGCAAGTTATTACAAGAAATTCACTCTAAATTTTTCTAAACTAGTTAATCTAGTTACCTCTCTATAGTGAAAGAATCAAAGTTTCATCTAGTCAAATAAGTGTGAAATAACATTTTAGGAATTGAAAAGGAAGCTTACTTCATCACTAGTTCTAATATTTCTCAATCCTAATGGTCAATTCTTAGTGATCATAGATGCATCTAGGGTTGGACTTGGAGGATTTCTTATGTAAGATGGTGTAATGGTAGTATATGAATCTAGAAAACTAAATACTTATGAGGTTAATTATTCCCCTCATGACCTAAAACTTGTAGTAATTATGTATTCTTTGTAATTTTCGAGGAATTATTTATTGGGAAAACCATTTAAGATCAATAATGATAACTTAAGATTCAAGTACATCTTCACCCAACCAAATTTGAATGCTCATCGAAGATGCTAGTTAGAGTTATTTTCTCATTATGATTTCAATATTAACTATATCAAAGGCAAAGAAAATAGAGTAGGTAATGGCCTAAGCTATAGGACGCACATAGTAGCCATGAATACTATTAGGAGTACTTTTATGGATTAAGTGATCAAATTCTTAGTAAGAGATGAATTCTATGATTAGGTTAGCAAAGCATTATCTAGGAATGCTCAAAATCCTAAGTATAAAGAATTCAAAATAGAGAATGATAGTATTTTATGGTAAAATAGAAGGATATTATACCAGTTAGAGAGAATTTAAGGATCACAATACTAGAATAATTACACAATTCCCCATATTCAGGACATGTAAGAGTAACCAAGAAAGTGGTTGATCTTAGACCACTCTATTTCTATATGGGAATTAAGAAAGATGTAGTAGATTTTGTGTCTTATTATCTAGAATATCAATGTGTGAAAGCTAAACATGTGCATACATCTAGATTATTGTATCCACATGAAATACTAGAATGGAAGTGGTAGGTGATCAATATGGACTTTGTCTAAGGTTTACCATTGTCATGAAATAGGGATGACATGATCTTGGTATTATTTGATAAACTAACCAAGGTAGCTCATATTATACCAATAAATTTGATTGATGATGCACCTACTCTTGTGAAGAGATTCATAAAGGAAGTGTATTAATTGCATGGTTTTATAGAGATGATAATTTCTAATCATGATATAAGGTTAAATTATAGGTTTTGGTTGACTTTGAATTCATCTCTGGGTATGCAACTAAACTTCAACATTGTACATAACTCATAGATCGTTAGTCAGATAGATTGAGTTAATAAAGTTTTATAAGATCTTCATATGTATTATATGGATCAAAAATAAAAGTGAGAGTCACTTCCATTGGTTGATTTTGATTACAATAACCCATACCAATCAACTTAATAAATGGATCTATTTGAAATGTTTTATGGAAGAAGTATAACACCAATCAATTGGGATAGGTTGGAAGATAATGTAGTCTTTGAACTTGAGATGATTTCAAAAATGGAAGAGAAAGTAAAGAAAATCAAGTAGAGTTTAGCCAAGGCCAATGAAAGACAAAAGAGTTATGCTAATCTGAAGAGAACAACTAGGTATTTTTCGATAGTGATAAAGTGTTTTTATGGGTTAAGCCTCATAAAATCTTGATTAAATTTGATAAATTAGTGAAACTTTCACTGATATATGTGAGACCCTTCAAGGCTTTGGAAGTGGTCAACCCTATTACATATAGGATTACATTGTCACCATCCCTAGATATTTTTCATAATGTATTCCATGTGTCTTATCTTTAAAATTATATAGTTGGTACTTCGCAAGTGTTGGATTGGAATTCTTTGTAGGTTATGGATCTTGGGTTGGTCATGGTAAAACCAATTAGAGTAATTGACACTTAAAAAAATCTATTTGCATAATAGAGAAGTGTTATAGTTCAATGTCTTGTAGGACCAATAATATAAGGATAGTTCCACTTGGGAGGACTATGATGAGTTCTAAAGAATATTTACACATTTATTTAATTATTGCATTATTAGATATTATTTTATTTTTTTGTTGATTAAAGATAAAAGTCAGAACTATTGTTTGAATTAAGTGTCATCATGACAATGACTAGATTTAGGGGGTAAGGATGTCACATCCCAATTTCACCCAAAGTTGAATAACCTATGGAATCCATGGATTATTATGGTTATATTTTGATTATTTCTACTTTGATTTAAAATCTATGTCATGTTTATTATGGGACAATTATATATTGCTTGATTTACATGATTGAATAGTTATTTGACATTTGTATCTTTATGTTTTATACATTATGATCATGTTTGTTAGTATATAGTAGTATTTATGGATACAAGTTTATATTCTAGACTAACTACCTTATTTTCATGAGGTGGACGTAGGATAGATCCATCCCTCAAAGAATGATGGAGGGTGAGCATCATAAGAGAGGATGGCATAGATGTAGGTGTTCGGGGACAATAGAGGAACAATTAGAAACCCACACACACACATTGATAGTTAGCATTATTTATATGTATTTCTTGAATTATTTGTTTTAGTATGTCTTTATGTTATCTAAATTTATATGATTGATTATGTTCTTTAGATTTGATTTAGTTTCAGTTTAATACTTATGTGGATCTAATTTTGTGATTGAATTATGGTTGTAGTACATAGATTGAGTGTATAATATTGCTTTATGATCATGTTGTGCTATTATATTCATGATTTATGATGTTATTTGTTTAATAACTAAGTTAATCTATATGTTTAGTATTTAACTACTAAATCCTATAGACTAATGGGGGTGTCTTTAAAATGTCTTAATACATTAGTTTGTTATTATGATATTTAGAAAATATCATTATTTTATCTTATTGCCTTTGTATATAAAATATAATTAAAGACATTTGGGATAGTCTATATAGTAGTATTGACAAAAAATACCTTTTTATAATATCATTGTGTTTTATGTTGGTATAATGGTTGTTTGACTTGTTATTAAAGTCAAAAGCTTGTTATTGACTTTACACTAGTCACTTTGGTATTCAAAGTCATGATAATGTTAATAATTGCTAAGTTGATTTAATAACTACCTAAGATATCCTATGAGCTAACCCCTAACTAATGTTTGAATGCATATACATTAGTTTTATGCTAAAAAACTTATGAGTGATAATTATCATTAGCAATGATAATACTTGGATGATGATAAGTAGATGCATAGGGTCAATGAACATGCATATTTTTGTAATGCTATGGAAATGATTATTTAATTATTTTTTATAAAATTCAAGAATGATTAAGGTTTATGATATATTTTCAACTCAAGATTAACCATATCATTTTGATCAAAATTCATTATGTAAGTTGGTGGATTGTTACTCTATTTAGTTAATCTCACTATGCATAGTTCTAATAAATATTCTCTATCAAGGAATTGGGAGAAATTAGTGGCAAGAAAGGACATGGAGGAGAAATTAATATTTGGAGTAAGATGGAAATAAATAAAAGTAAAGACATATATAATATTTGAGGAAAACATTAGATTGTATGAAGGAAATTAAGGAGCTTGATTCAATTCTTATTGGCAAGAACACTTTTTTGGAAGCTCAACCAAGTGTTGAGGTCAACATATTCCCATTTCTGAGAAATGAGGACCCTTGTTCATATTTTTCAAATTTGTTTTATAAATTGGGAATTTAACTTGATCAAAATTCATTATTGAATATCATGTTTGATCTAGTTTACATTAACATGTTATCACATAATTTTTTATTTTATCTTATCTAATTTTGATAACATTTGGTGCACATGGTTCTATGTTATAGGTTAAATGGAATTTCATTTTAATGAATAAATGTCCTTGGATTTATTCTCAAATCTTAATTTGGTCTCTAATTGATTGATTAAATCCAAATTTAAATAATGTTAAAAATCTTTAGTCTAAATATTTTAGTCTAAGTTCTTATTAAACAGGTTCATATTTTCATCGAGTCACTTTATTATATCCTAAGTCTTAGTTCAATATTACCTAGGTCTTAATTAAATTTATTAATTCATTATAACCTTTGTCTAAAATCTATCATAAGTCTTTATATATTTCAAGCACTTATTCATTTAATTTTTAATATTCATGGGTGTTAATTAAATACAAGAATACTGAGTGGAAAGATCTTAGGAGATCAAAAGGAAGATCAATGGTATGTGGGTGTTTACCCAAAGTCAATAAGTCAAG